>OU696698.1:92349600-92824600 GCA_916050605.2 Platycheirus albimanus | reverse complement strand
GTTTTTGTTTTTTAACTTTCTTTACAGGTGAGCGACCAGAAGCAATGCAAACTAATGCTGCCACACGAACAATACCAACATATAAGCTTACATTTGGCGTTACTCAAACAACATTGTTCCTGCATTTGCTATTGTTACTATGTGAGCTAGTTCGAATAACTACCATTTTCAGTTGTTGTGTTTCGAGCCGGCAAACCCAACAACAACAACAACAACATCGGAAACCCTTAAAGTCAACAAGGAGCGGTTACACACAGCTGCTGGAGCATGTACGGTGATAATTTTTCTCAGTATTTGCTGCATATATTCTTAATATTTTATACTTGAGTAGAATTTTTTATTTGAATTAAAAAAAAAAAAACAGTGTTTTCTGGTATTGAATATCAAACAACACTTATTAAAATATTTAAAAGAAAAAATTATATAAAATTTTTTTGTAAGATATGATTTAAAATTAAAGAAACAAACTATTGTACATAGCATATTAAATATAAGTTAAGTTATATATTTAAAAAAAAAAAATATTACCATCGTTATTAAATTTAAGCATTTGTGAAAAAACTTGCTTGAATGAATTTCTATTAAAAATAAATTAAAAAAAAAAACTAATTAAGACAATTTCCATTGCTATTTCCAACTAAAAAAAAATACGAATCTATTTTTATATTAACTCTTCGTTTTTGACCACATACACACTCATTTGGTCGATTTTATTTTCGTCAACTTCCGCTCTTGTTGTAGTTATTCATTTTTGTTTGAATAAATTATTACTAAGTTAAAAAAAATCATTTTTTATCAAAAAGCTTTTTTCTACTTCTGTTTAATTTTTCCATCTAATAAAATTTAAAAAAATATATGAATGTAAATAAAACCAAAATTTCTATAAACAAAACTAAAAAAATAAATATATAATATTATAACAAAAATAAGCCCACTCAAAATAAAACAGACGATTAGATATTTAACATTTAGTTATGTAATAATGTCAAGTGATAGGATAATTATTGAAATGAAATGATAAATTAAAAAAAAAAATCTAAAATTAATACACACATCATTGTAAAAATTGTAAAAATAAAAAAAATTAAATAAAAATATTAAACGACATGAAAAATACATCTCCGAATGATTTATCAAATTGTTAAGATATAATGTTTTAATGTCAAAATCATTTTTAAGAGAATTAAATATAAAACGTTATTGTATGTATATCTAAGAAAAAAAAATGATACCATATAAAGTTTATGTAAAAGCAATAAGGAAAAAAAATAAAATTAAATATATTATAAATAATTAATGTAAACTTTGTGTCTTTTTTTTCTTGCGAAAATGGCAGATATTCAGATGGAAACGGAAAAATGGATTAACGATCACAATTTTAACACGTTAAAAAAACGATTTTGGAAAAATTACCAGAAGTCTTAAAAATGTCAAAAAGTTAGTCGTGTGAATGGTATTAAATATTTTGACTTAAGTGATACTGATAAATACACTGAACTACAAAAATAGTTTCCCACTCATATTTTTTTAATTTCTCTTATCATTATGGCAACAGGCTGCGGTTTTTAAGAATTTTCAGTATTTTATTTGTTTCTTCGGTATTTTACTGATTAATTTATATGTTTGTTTTCACCAAAGTTTATTCTGTCCTTCGTTTATGTTATGGACTTGTTGCAATTGGATTTCTATAAGTTTTTTGTGATTTTCGTGAAAAGAAATGCAAATTACGTTAGGAGAATTCGCAAGAGCAATAGCTTTAGTTGAGAATGGACAGAGTTTGCGGTAGCGGTGTGCCACTCCCTTTATCAGAAAACTAGAGGCAGCCATCAGAAAAGCCATCCAAAGTTTCGGCGAGAGATGACCCTTATTTACTACTTCAAAGTCTTCGAAATGGGAATCAAACAACGGTTGAACAGTCTCACAGGCTAAAAACTGTAAGGCTAAATATTTATTTTAAAGTTCTTTAATTCTGGAAAATAAAAGATATTATTAAGATAGAAAAATAAGCACAAGCACTCTATTTTTCTCTATGAGAAAAAAAAATCAAAACAAAAAGCACAGTCACCCTGTTACATATTATAAAAATACTACCTGACTCAAGTCCAGCGCAAAAATAGTCGCCACTGACCCTAGCCCATAAAAAGCCTTTTTCTTACTTTCTTCTGTTTATCAGATAAACCGGAGAGAGTGAAAGTAAAGTACTAGATTTTAATATGAGCAAGTGCGAAAAGTGATCTTCGAAACCGTATCTTTTTGTTCCTCCCTGTGATCGTCATCAAACCCTTCACATAAAAAACTGTTGGCGGCAAATATGCGTCTACAATGTCTACACCACTGCTTTAGTTGTTTCTTTTTCCTAACCTCACAAGTGTCTTTAAATTGAGTGCAAAAAGCAAATGAAAACTGTTTGGATCACCAGGAGCTCAAAAAATGGAAGAAGGCTTTTATTTTTGCCGATAATTTGAAAATGGGTGGAACCAAAGTAAATAAGTGAATAATGGAAAGTAGTGATCTTCACCGTTTTCTTCCAGCTTTTGGCTTCACCCATTTTTTCATATAAATGCAAAAATAATAATTTCAAAAATAGCCTTTTTTTATTTATGAGCGCCTGATAAGCCAACCAATTTTGAAGAAAATGTTTGAGATGTTAGACACCAAAAATGTGGCGTTGCGGTGGCAACAAATGTAACTAAAACTGCATATTTTATTGCAAACATTGTAGCAACACGTCATCTGCCTGATTATATTAGAACTTAGTGCATAAAAGGAACTTAAATTGATAAAGGATAGACTCACTCCATCTAAAATATAACTCAAAGGTATCTAATTACTAATATTCTTTTCAGCAACATCAATGACATGTTTTTCAAAATATATTACAACATATTTAGGAAATATAAATATAAAAAAAACCGAAAGGTACCTTGACAATTCTCGTAGCTCCCATTTTCCCAGTAAGGAGTATAACGGGATATCCAGCGAAGAATGCCATTGTTTTGGGCTTCCAATACAAATAATTCCACCAGCCCACACACAACGAATAGATGGCCAGGACCTGTGGGAAAAAACTTATTTTTCCTACCGTTGCGTTGTCAGAAGAATGATTTGGCAAGACTATTTTTGCATGCTATATGTTTTCACGAATTTCAAAAATGAAATAAAACGGTGCTGAATTTTGTATCCCAAAACCGTCGCATCACCATTTCAAAATTAAGAAAATCCTTATTGCATTTAAAATTCCAAAATTTTAACAAAACTACACGGAAAGAATTTTTAGATCAGATCAAGAAAAATGAGCTGCAAATCACGAAAATCTTATGCAGTTTCTCACCCTAGCTCGGGGTTTTGTAAATTACGACTCCTTGTTCGAAATTTTCAAAATTGAACGATATGAAAATATTGACACTCAAAAATAGCAAATTATCACTTTTTTTGGTCAATAATTCGATCGAGAGAACCAAAACATTACCATTCGCAAATGACAAATTGATCCTAATGAGTATCAATTTTATATTTACTCGATTGTAAATTGCAAAAAGCGAGTCGTAGATTTCCATCTTTTTGTTTTGAATCAAAAATATGTTTTTGAAAAAATGAGTGGTAAAGTCGTAAATTGCAACCCTATTTTACTCAATTTGTAACAAATTATATCGCTTTGAGAGAGAAGCAACGTTTTCTATTTATTGAAAAGCATTTATTATTATTTATTGAAAAATGTAACTTTTACTTACTTGTCTGATTTTAGGAATCGAACTCGAGACCCTCTGCGTACCAACCTAGCACACATCTACTAGGCCATGGTGATGCATCCAAGTCGGATATCAAAATTAATAATAAGAAGCAACCTGAATATGAATTACATTTTGGGGGTGTTTTGAATTAATATTATGTTTTATGGGCGAGAAAAATATAGTCGTCTTATTTTGGACGTCTAACCTCTAATGTACAATTTTTTGTGATGATCATTTAAATATAGGTAAGAAATTGTATATGATGTGTAGTTGAAAATTAACCTTGTACTCCTTATTATGTATATAATAGAACAACAAAAAAGGCATTATTGGAGACACAAGTGGGGCCAGGGCCTAATGATTTATATTCTGAACGATTCCTGTATGTGCGTTGATATTCTGGTGGAATATCATTTCCCGCTGAATCCGAATGGCTTACAAAGATCCACTTTTAATATTAACCAGATTTATTTTTCGAAGATTTTTCATTTTCCAAAAGAGACAGTACCAAAAAAAAAGAAGATAATTTTTAGTTGGAGGCAGGGATCGAACTCCGGACCTTCGACGTAGCCGTCAGACACACTTGAGTTGATTTTAACACTCAGTGAATGTAAATCACGAAAAAAATTTAGCAAATCCAGATTGGTAAAAAGTATAAATGGAATTATTCCCTTGAAGTAGTAAACTGCGACAAAAAGGTTGTAATTTACTTTGAAGGGCACAAGCTTGAATTATAACTTTTAATTGTAAATCTCAACTTAGGAATTGTTGTAATTTGCGATGAATTGAAAGTTAAATTGCCATATTTTTCTATCAGTTTCGAATCAAAGCGCCGTGATTTACAAAAAAACATGTTTTGTAAATTGCAACTGAATATTTCGCAATTGGTGATTTTTCAATTCTCTCCGTGTAGCTAAAATACAATGTATTCAATAATTATTTATATGAATTTAAATCTCCTAACGACCATCTGAATCGCACTTGAGTGTCTTAACGAATCCTTGAAAATGCTAAGCTTTTTGTACTTATTTTTTCACATCAGATTAGATTGACCCTTTTAAATTATTTATTCATTCGTGTTTCAAGGGTTCTTTAGCTTTCCTAAAAATAAAAACAACCTTTTTTAGAAGTGATGTTAGCAAACTGACTATGACCACAGTGGATTTAGACAAAAACAGAGAGACACATCACAGTTAAAAAGGACTTCAGATTTGTTCATTCAGACAAGTTGTTAAAATTGATAAAAAGGTTAAAGAATTAGATCAAAATATCCACATATTTCGAAAGCTTGTGGCACAGAGAAAGTTAAAAACTGTTTAGAAAAAAAACCCACCCACACAACCCGAACCCGAAGCGACTAAATTTCAAAGGACCAATTCTGAGTACCAGCAGGAGAGTAGGTACTTCGCAGATTTAAACATTCGATTTAAAAAGCACAACGCATTTTTTTGAATTTGATTTCCCTTACTTTACATTGGATGCTGTTGTATCAGGCTGGCTATTTCCATGAAAATCATTCATTCAGCGAAAACATCGTGTCTCTTCGCTCGTCTTCGTCATCATTCTAATCCTGATGCTGCTGTAGTAGGTACCTGATATCCCGCTCCATGTTCGATTTGTCGTCAATCTAAAAATTCAAACACAAATACGGGCGATGACGATCCGACCGTTAGATATGGTTAACCGGAGTCGAATCTAGGGGTAGACCATAGCGAAAGCAAGGGATGATTTCAAACGAGACTGTGTACGTTTGAATTGAAAATTGGGAATAAAGGATCAGAATGAAAAAGGACATTCTGTCAGCGAGTGATGAATTGGAGTGCAGAAGAATCACGTACATATGACTGGATTTTTTTTATTTTTTTGCCAAGGCTAAAACGATATGTGTTGGAAAATATTTTTTTTTATTTACCCTGGAGATGAATACATTATATAGGACGTTAAAAATGGCAGAAAGAGATTTATTTAGACGGATATAAACAATTTAAAAGATGTTTATTTAAGTGGTGAGTTAGGCTTTGGCGGGTTTTTGCATTCGGAGTAGGTTGACGCTGGCTGCCGCGTCGCGTCGCTATTGGGAGGGTGAGGGGATGATTAAATGGGACTGCTAAATGGCAGTTAAATCAGGCCAATGGGTTCAACTTTACGACTTCGTAAGTTCGTGAGAGTTTCTGACACATGAAGCAATTTGTGTCAATTTTTATTTTTGGCGATAAATTAAACTTTTCCATAAAAAAGGGGGGGATTGGTTTAAGTATTCTTATCAGGTTTTAGTCGTTGGCTGCAAGATGTCTCATTCAGGGATGAGTTTATGATCGGGGATTCACTTGAAAAGAAAAGGGTTTTGCATAAGATTGTGTTTTTAAGCGAATCACGCGCGCACAAATTGATTTTTGTTTTGAATTAAGTATTATTTAGTGTTCCAACTGAGTCATGTGCTCCATACAAAAAAAAAAACATAGGTATACACTCCTTGAATTATTAAATAAAAATGATACAAAGCTAGAACTCAAGATTCTTTATGATAGGAGTTTTCTAGTTTGCTTAAAAAATAAAGTCTTGGTTATAGCCCATTCATACAAAACCTAAATCGAGTTTTTAATCAATTTCCTCAAAACGAATACCAAAGACAACTCGTTTTTGATAAAACAACTTGAAATGATTTTTCTGCCAATAAAAAGTGATATTATTGTGAATCGACATTAAACAAAAGGATAGCTGACGGCTTTCTGTCAAAAGGAATGGTTTTTACTATTTTAAATATTTTCTTACTTACAAAACATTTAATTTGCCGTGCTTTGCAATGAAAACATAACAGCCATCTCAGCCAAACAGTCACGCATTAGTCATGAATAGGTTGTTCGAGAATTTATTTAGGGTTGCCGTTATGGAAGAGACGTGCGAGAGATCCAGAGATGTCGAACTGCAAAAGAACAAAAGAATATTAGTATTTAGATACCTTTGCCTTCCTTGTTTGCACTAAGTTTTAATATAATCAGGCAGATGACGTTTTGCTACAATGTTTGCAATAAAATGTGCAGTTTTGGTTACATTTGTCGCCACCGCAGCGCCACACCTCAGAGGAGGTGTGTTTTATTGGGCCCTATCATGGTAACCGATCGGAGAATCCTCCGACCGGGGAAATGTTCCGATCGGAGCATTTATTGTGTTCATGGTAACCGAATCGGAAGAGAAATACAAATGCGTACCGACGCGCATACCATGGCATGAGGACAACAAAAAAATAAAGTATGAACCTCCTTTGTAGTCGAATAAAACTGCACAGCGCAGCTGTATTTTTAGGGGATGAAATGCATAACACAAGCAGAAAGCCTCAAACAAAGGAAAAAGAATAAAAAAAAACGAATACACAAGAAATTACATAGTTTGTATTTTTTTATTACCATCCGACAAAGGTCCGCAAGTAATTTGCTGCCGGAGACAATCGAGAGAAATACAAATATAAAAAAGCCATGCATCGCATGAATTCGCTGTGCGTCACTGTCATTTTGACATTTTCAACGCATGCTTTATTATTTTTCGGATGTGTGTCCGATTTATCAATCGGAGAGGTACCATGATACAAAATTCGTACATTTCGTCCGAAATAGAGACAATTTTTCTCCGATCGGTTACCATGATAGGGCCCATTATTTCTTTCTCTTGATATTCACGTCCTTGTTTGGTTCCACCCATTTTCAAATAATCGGCAAAAATAAATGGCTTTTTGTTTTTTTTTTTTTTAGTGGCAGGTGATCCAAACAGTTTTCATATACTTTTTGCACTCAATTAAAGGTCCCTTTGTGAGGTTAGGAAAAAGAAACACCTTAAGCAGTGGTTTAGACATTGTAGCCGCATATTTGCCGCCAAAAGTTTTGTATGTGAAGGCTTTGATGACGATCACAAGGAGGAACAAAAAGTTACTGTTTCGAAGTTCACCTTTCGCACGTGCTCATATTAAAATTTAATATTTTCACTCACTCCGATTTATCTGATAAACAGAAAAAAGTAAGAAAAAGGCTTTTTATTGGCTATAGGGTCAGTGGCGAACATTTTTGCGCTGGGCTTGAGTCTGATGGTATTTTAATAATATATGTAACAGGGTGACTGTGCTTTTTGTTTTGAATATTTTTTTTTTTGTAATTAATGTTAATGTGATTAAAATTATAAAAAACATGGTATATTTCAACTGATTTCCTTTTTATGATTTAAATTTTTATACATTATCTTTTATCTAAAATGTAGTCTTTGAAATCCATAGTGACATTTTAACAATATTTAATCTTTTGCCCCGTTTTGCTCGTATCGCAAAATGTTCATCGTTTCTACTCCGGCACTAAATTCAGACGCTGTTAAAGCTGCGTAGCGTCTGCCATAGGCTTCAGAAAATTCATAACTGTGAAAGTTTTATATGTATGACTTGTGCTGTACAACAGGAAACGCCTGGAATTAGAAATTTGAAAATTTCAAGACACATTTTACAAAGAGGGGATTTCGTAAATGGAATTTGGGAACTGCATAATTATGACACTGACACATTCAGAAATTGGTATTAAATTTCTTCTACGAAAAATCGAAATTCTTTCTGAGTTATATACTTTTCCCTTTAATGTTGTTGAGGAAACAAGCAAAATTGTTTTGGAAAGGTGTAGCTATATTTTTAGTCCTCAATTTTAAAATCTTGCCGCCCTTGAAATTTGATGCAGCTTTCTCTGAATGCTTGTCACCTTCTTGCAAGTAGCAAAACCCCGGAAACAACAGAACCTTTAGCATAACAGTCCGACACATTAACTTCTACGCCACGTAAGACTCCACAAAATATGGTCTCGTTTTGACACTTAAGGACTACAGTCCATACCTATAACGGAGTCTCGTCTTTAACACCACTGCACGAATTTCATCTAAAGAGCATCCTTCATCAAAATAATTATAAATACGGCCCTGGGTTCCATTCCAAACTAAATGATACTGTACCCCCTCCGGGCACTTAAATAAATAAAAATACAAGACAAACAAAGGGAACATATACATACAAAGGCTAGAAAAAAAAACAGTTAAAACAAAAAGTTCTAACAAAAATAAAACTATAAAAACACAATCACAAGCTTAGCAAGGAAACGGCTGCACCGCGGCTGCTGCCACTGCCGCCCCTACCGGTGCGGCCGGAGAAACAGGCGAGGCATTCAAGAGCGCTGTCATGAGCACGAAACTACTACCGTGCAGAATTAATAGTCGTTACCACCATGTGCCGCTTCCAACAACCATGTGCTTCCTCCCACTTGCATGACTCTGTTTTGGTAGCTTGCAAATAAATCAGCCCGCAGTTCCCACATCAGGGGCCTCATCGTTGTCGTCCTATATAGCTAGGTACATTATACAGTTGTCGTCGTTGCTTTTCCAAAACTAAGGCATAGAGTATACTGTACACCATCAACATAGAAATAGGAAGTGGGCTAAAAATGCCTTCGAAAATTTATTATCATTCGTTCAAAAAACTAAAAACGAATCATGGCAAGTGCTCCTCTGAGTTCTGGGTATGAACTCTGTGTGTCTCTCTGTAGGTATAGGAATGTGCTGCAATGGTTGGGTTACGGGTATGGGAAGGGAAACGTTTTACGTTTAGTTCAAGGCGCGCAGATTATAACGTTCCTAATTCAGGAGATGTTTATCGTAACTGCTAGTGATTCTTTTACCGTTAGAAGTTTGCTTTGCCTTTGCTTTTACCATTGCCACTATACCTATATCGCCCGCAATCACCCGGCCACAAAGGTGGCAACATACAGCATAGTTGATGGCCTCCAAGGCACACACAACATGGTCGGTCACAGCTCAGCCAGCGTGCACAGCTGAGTGCGCTGGAATATTAGGTAGAGAAGAGACGAGAGCGTTTGTGTAGGTTGAAAATTAAAGAAATGTCATCATTTTGGGGATTGGTATGGTAGGTATGAATCTGATGCCGTATACACTCCGCATCCACTTGAAAATACACATATAAGCGTTTTGCCGCAGCTGAAAACTCAATGATCACGACAACTTTAAATGTTTGGTTTTAAAATGTTGCTACAGGGTGTTCTTAATTTGGTTTCTGTCATAGTTGTCTTTTTAGATAAATGTACCCACTCCAAGCGGGGACAGGGAATTGTGACTTAGCCTCTCTTAGAAGTCTGTGTTAACTTTGTCACTTCCTCACAAGAAGCAGTATCTCCTAAAAAAAGCGAGTTGGAGTGAGGGATCGACCCCAGAACCTTCGGCTACGTCACAGGGTAGTTCATTTTTATTGATGGCCAAAAAATACTATTTTAAAGAGCACGGTTAAAAAATATTACTTTTCGACAAAACAAGTTATTATAAATTAAGAACCTGTGTTTCGGCTTTTGGACAACCCTGTTACATGTGCTCGAAGGCTGTTTGATGAGAGATCCGTTGTATGCACACACTGTCCAAATACTGAACAACCAACAGTCCTTTGATGCTTCAAATCGCAACTGCAAAGTTGCTCATTTCGAGTTGGGTTTTCACGAGTTGTATAGAGGTCACTTCTATGTAGAAGGACAGAAACGCACTCATCCCAGTTACGCTTTAACCCGTCGATTTTAAAGCAGCCTACGACAGTGTTAAAAAAGCTGAATTGTATCGTGCCATGTCCATCCCTGCTAAGCTGAAATGCCTTATCAGGATGAGGTCGGGTAATGCTCGCTGTTCCGTCCAAGTTGGTAGGGACTCTACTGGAACCTTCGAAGCCACCAGAGGACGAAAAATAATGAGGACAAGACGAAGCATATGCTTTCATCTAGAAAAGTCCAATCCAACCACCGACTTGGTCAGAACGTGACCATTGATAGGCATAACTTCGAATTAGTCAGTGAATTTGTCTACCTAGGAACTGCTGTAAACACAGGCAACAACATCAGCTCTGAAGTCCAACGCAGACTAGCACTTACTAATCACTGTTTATTTGGGCTGAATAAGCATTTGAGGAACAAAGCATTATCGGGAAAAAACAAAAGGAGACACTATCATCCCTGTCCTTCTATATGGTGCAGAAGAATGGACGCTCTCCCAATCGAATGAAAAGTCACTTGGAGTGGAGTCTTCGAGAGAAAAGTTCTGCATGCGAATTATTGTGGTCCTGTCTGCTTTAACCGAAAAGACAACATTTGGCGAAGAAGATAAAACGACGTACTATACGTGCTGTACAGGGACATAAGCCAAGCCAGAAAAATCCGAATTCAACGACTAAGATGGTTGGGCCATGTAGTAGACATCCAACTTTTTCGTGAAGTTTTACACTCTTGGAAGATTTGTCGGTTCCTCGCAAGAAACAGTAGTTACCCCGGTGGAATTAGGAATTGCACTCAGAACCTCGGGTTTAGCAGTCCGACACACTTACCACTTAAGTAAAAGTTAAAACTTGGCTTTCAGTTTCGAAAACCGATTAAAATAAACATCAAATTTTAAGATCCGAAAATTTAATTTTTTTTCTTTATTTCACAAAATCAAAAACAAAATTCTGAACACCCTGTAATTTTGTGTATTTTCAATTTTACCTCTTTTCCATAGGTTTACCTACTTTCAACTCCTTGGAGCTGTGCCTGGTATAATTTTGGCATTTGCCACGGTCAGGAAGGCGAAGGACTACATAAATCGTCCTCTCAGGGGACATTTTGTTTGTATTCACAAGCACCAGCAACTGTTCCAGATTTCCAGGGCGGAAACCGCGCTGCAACATTATTTTTCAATTGGATTGGGCACAGGGGAAAGAAAAGATAGGGGCTAGGGGTTGTTTAGTTGGTTGGTTGAATGGAAAACAATTTCTGATATTTATTGTTCATTTGTTTGTAGCGGTACTATATACTTGGAAAACTTTATTACCGTTTATTGCAAATGAATTGAAAACTGATTATATACCCTATAGCTTGTATAAAAGTTAACTAAAGGAAAATGGGATTATCAAAAGCAGGAGGGGGTGCTATTGACTTGAAGTGTGCTATTTAGTTTTTGGTTGATTATAAACAGGAAGAGGGTGAGGAAGAATGGCCATATTGGGACGGGAGAAACAATTCAATTTAAACAATTGTTGTAGCAATTTAGTCCCATGATAAGTAGCAACAGCAGTTAGCAGCAGAAGCAAAAGTTAGAGAGTGTTAAAGTTAAATGGGCGTTGTGTTTGAAATGGTGGCTTTAACCTTTGTTAAATCCGTGTGGCACAGGAAGTCGCTTATAGCTCATTAAAGTTAAAACAAAATTATCTTGATGTTATTTTATTTTTATTGAAAGTTTTCACTTTGCTTACATTGATTGAAGGAATGTTTAATTGTATGGTGAGAGGGTTCTAAAGGAGCAATGAAGGCAAAGGAAAACCCTTTGATTGGAGTTAAAGTAAATTTGCTGAGCTTATTGATGCAAACTATAAAGTTTGGTGGAAGTTATTGCCATGCAAAATATAGTTGAAATTTTAAGATGCGAGTTCAACGAAAATTAAAGTTATGGCCGATAAACATGAAAAAGTGACATATTCGTGATAGAGGATACGAAACACGTTAAACTTTAGTTCCTATTGTGGTTTTGCCCAGGGCCGGATTTAAGGGAAGGCATTTGGGGCAACTCCCGATGAATCTCATATCGACCAATTAACTATAGTTGTTTGATATTTGGAATGATCTATGTCAAATGAAAGATTTCTTGCCTTCTTATCAAACTGCGGTCATATCTATTGGCGAAGCCACAGCGAACGCTTTACTCAAATTTTTAGGTGATCATCAAATGGACATTCTGGATTGCCGCGGCCAATCATATGACAATGCTGGAATGAAGGCTCTTATTTTGGAGAAAAATCTTTTATCAGCGTTTGTACCGCATGTTGTGTGTCCCTAGGCGCGGCGAATCGGCGGCGGCGATTCAATTGTTTCACAGTAAGTATACAGAACCTTAACGAATTCTGATTGAGAAGTTTTATCGAAGGAAAAAGTCGAACAGTTTCACGATTTAAAAAAACTTAGCGACACTAGTTGGTCTTGTCGAGCTAAAGCTACGAAGGCCATGATCAACGGCTATTCGGCAATCAAAGAGGCTCTAACCATATAGTATATCTTCCGATAAGGAGCAAAAAGATATCGTGAGGAATGAACCCCATGCTAAAGATGAGTTGTCTCGTAACCGATTTATTTGCAATCTTTTGGAACAATATCTTGGAGCGATTCAACGTTTAGACCTGAAAATAATTCTTGAATCAGCAGTGCGTGCATTAGAATCGTTGAAACCATTCGTCGAATCCGAAAGAAACAAGATACGTGCAAGTACAATCATGGACGAGGACAAGAAATGTGAGATTGAATCCTCTCGGTTATATGAAAAAAAAAAAATAGTTTGCGAACCACGATGGGACAAAATCGTCTACTAAATCTGTTGCTCCTAAGCATTGAAAGTGATTTACTTCGAAAACTGGGTTTCAGCAAAATAGCTAGTCAATGATTTTACAGCGAAAAAGGTTCTCGTTTTAGATCAGGTATTTATGTGTGTTTGTTAAATGCTTAAAGAATCTACTTGGTTTCACAATAAATAATTTACTGGCCAAATCGAGTGAGCAAAATAATGTGGGTTGGAGGGGGGCACCATTTCTTTGTTACCCCAGGGCCTCCAGACCTCTAAATCTGGCCCTGTTTATACCTGTATAACAGTATTTTCATACATATACATACGTTCTGCATCTTTGACAGATGACAGCACATGCGTTACAAATTCCCACCAAACCTCATCTAATATTGAAACCATAAACAAAAGACATTTTAAAACCGTATCATTTAATTCTATAAAACCACATAATTGATTTTAACTTAACACTAAACTGTCGTTTTGTTTGTATTTTAATATAATTTACAGGTTTTCATATCAAATATAGGTAGATACTTACTATTTTAATCATACATTCAATTTCTGTGACAGCAGCTTGCACCTCGACACTGAAAGAAAATTTGAACAACATTAAGAAAAATGACAAGTCAAGTGTAGGATAGTAAAAAGGGCAGGATTGAAATAATATTTAAGCTTTTAAGCTCAAAATACATCGGAACTTAATGAAGTCATTCGAAAAACGATTTTTTTTTTTCAAAATGTCCTTTGTGAATTATAAAACATTCCAACACTGCAGACATGAACAATAAATTGTCAAGTTCCGCCTGAATTGAGTGTGCAAGCGAGAGCGCGGAACAAGCGATAGAGAGGCACGATCGGCTTAGCGTTCGGCTTGTGATAGATTTGTCTCTCTTCCACTACATTTTCCGATGCGTCCGAGTAGAAAAGAGACAGTGGCATCAAACAACCTACACGTGAACTGTTTTGTTAACTGATGGTTATTATGTAAAATTAACGTCCGCAACGTAAACCGATTTTACATACAACCATGTTTTTTTTTAAACAAATTTTCTTCCAACTCTGTTGTAAGTTTTCGACTCTAGTATTACGAATCTTAAAATTCTTTTTTTTTAAGATGAAATAAAACGCATAGATATAATACAAAGAATTTAGCTTTATTATAAAGATAAGGGTTTTGCCATTAAGTTTTAAAAATGATTTCGCTCTAGTGGCCGACGCGGCTGGCTCGAACAAACTCCTGTGCGATTATGTCGACCGAAGATTGGACGCAGCGCTCGATGCGTATCCCGAACCGAACCATTATTTTGGTCATAAATTTACACGATTTACAAACGTTGTTCAGGAGTACGTCTATTCATTGTGAAATGACAAACCAAACTGAGCATTAATCAAGTGACAGCTGTCAAAAAGACCAACTCCGAAAAAATTATTGCCAGATTGAAAACCACACGCCTAAAAAAAAAAAAAAACTCTTTACAAAAGCTTATAATGAAATAATTCAAATCAATACCCAAAACATCATATCTCATCAAAATAAATATTATAGTGCATCCTAGATTCTTCTGTAAACTTCATTTCCCTTGAACATTTCAAATTGCCAACAATAAAGAAAAACCAGCTCTTCAAATATTTACCCAATTGTTTTAATAAAAATCAAATATAAATTTTAACCTAATTCACTTGGATCTCATAACATCCATTTATGGCAACCACTTTGTCCCAATTCGATCATAATTCAATTTTCTCTTTTATATTCATAACCCATTTCAAAAACACACACATTCTTAGCACTATCCTCTCATTATAACCAATGGCCAATTCTCACATCGTATCTCCGCATTCCTTTAAATAACCTAACTTTTGAAATTTACGACCAGGGTCAGCCAATAAATGGGGCAAAGATAGGTTGAATTCGGAGGATGAGCTGAAAATGTGGGTGAGACACGAAACCGTATAAATATTCTAAAAAGACATTTCATCCCGTTATACGATCTTCCCACAAATTTCGTTGCTATATCTTATCTACTCTTCCTCCTTGGGTTTATTTTAAAAGGAAAATCCTCTGAAACATCTCTCCGGCCAAGGTAATTCTATATCAGAAGGTCAAACACAGTTTTCATGCGATGACCTTCTACCTAGGCACTGAGAGCGGTACGGTGGGGAATATGGGAAAATAAGAGCTCGCTCCTGTATCTACAGTATCTGCTATCCGGTGTCCGCACAGTTGACCGGGGTTCTTTTTTTTATTATTTATTATCATTTAATGTGCTTTGATTTAGGGGAAAATTGAAATTACCATTCAAGTGCATCCATATCGGATGTGCAAGTAGGATGTAGCACACAGTTATAGGGCAGCAGAGGTGACGAAATGGCCCATTGGAGCATACGGATAAAAACGAAATGCAATTAGGCCTCCATGACGATGAATGCTCCAGAATTAATTGCTTAAAAATTAATACCCCTCTGACTCAGGGCCGCCCATGTCGCCGTTGCTTGTTCTTATATCCTTATGCTCTTATGCTGTTATTCGATTTTGACGGATCTGTAGAATTTCACCTTTTATTTTCAAAAAAAAAAAAATCGTTATTGTACTAGTTTGAAAAAATATACTTATTTGATATGGAATAAGGATTCTGAGAAAGGAATATTTATTTTTGGTATATTGTTAAATTAAATTTCTGTTTTTTAAAACCGACACTTACTTACAATTTTTCATGAACGTCTAATATTGATTTCGACCTAGTTTGAACAAAATACTTTCCAAAATGTGCACGAAAGCATTTCTTAAAACTTTTTAAAACATTTCAATGTTTTTACAAGGATTGATTATTCCCGAACCCGAACACAACGTTTTTCACAGTATTCGCTGAATCTGAAAAAAAAAACATAGAATTTGAATTATTTTCGGAGCCGATCCCTAACTCCACCTGAGTTCTTTCCGGGGAACTGCCTCTTGCAAGGAAATGACAAATCCCCCAAGAGTATATTATGTTTCATATTAGCCGTTCAGATTCGTAGGTAAATTGTAGGTCCCTTCCATTCCTCCAAAATATCAAAGCACACCCAGGAATGGTTGAGAGTATAAGTCACAGGCCAAGTTTTTTTTTTGACGCGATTATATATGGGAAGCACGCACAAAAAAATGTCACAGTCACACTGACGTTACCCAGCTGCTTTGATAGCCTAGAAAGTCGTTAAAGTGGGAGTGGTGGGAGTGTGTGTTGGGTAGGCAGGGGGGGGGGTGAGGGGGGTAGTGTCGGGAATAGGAAAATTTGTCAAATATGGTGGGTGGTTGCAGCTGGTTTGGATGGTGAGACAAAAATTGTCAAAACTAATGGGTTGTTCCTTGGAGGCTGTAGGTGGGATGGGAGTTTGGCGTTGGGGGATTTGGTATGATTGCGGGAGGGGTGAATTTTCAAATATGGTGGGTGGTTGGTTGGCGGTTGTAGGTGGTGGGGATAATTGATTTGATTGGGGGCGATGAAAAAATTGTCAAAAATGGTGGGTGAGCTGAAGGTGGTTTTAGATGGGGTGGGTGGTTGGAGTTGGTGTTGGGAGGGAATGAGGAAATATTGTCAAAAATGGTAGATGGTTGGTTGGTTGCTGTAGGTGGGATGGGTAGTTGGCGGTGATGTTTGGAATGGGGGTGATTTTGTGTTATGGGGAGGCAAAAATTGTAAAAAAATGGTGGTTTAGTGGCTGGTGGTTGTAGGTGGAGTGGGTCATTGGATTTGGTGTTTGGGAAAGAATTGTCAAAAATAGTGGGTGGTTGGTTGATGGTTGATGGTTGTAGGCGGTGTGGATGGTTGGTGGTGGTGGTTGTTGGTGATAAGAAAGGGGGTTTTTACTGTGGGGGAAAACTTTTGTCAAAAATGGTGGCCTACTGGTTGCATGTTGGGGTAAGAGGTTAATGTTTGGTGGGAAGGGGTGAGAAAAAAAATTCAAAAATGGTGGGTGGTTGTAAGTGGGGTGATTGTTGGTGGTTAATGAGATACAACATACACGTGAACTTTTTTGTTAAGTGGTTATCACGTAAAATTATTGTCCGTAAAACGACTTTACAGACAACCAAGTTTTTTTTTATTTATAATAACAAGCAAACAATTAAAGCTGAAAACACTAGGGTATAAGAAAACTTAAATGTTATAAAAAAAAAAAACCAGTCTTGAATTCGAAATTTTACATTCCATATTCCATACCTTATTTTTCAAAACGAAACAAATAAGGTGACCAAATTATGTCACCGCTGTATGATAACCTAAACTAGTACCTGGCGAAAGCCTAGTATACACCGTGTGAGTGAAAATGAAAGTAAAATACAAGACTACACCGGTATGGATTAAAAATGAACACTTGAACACTTACACCTTGAAATATTCCCATGGTGGTCGGTCATTTGGATAGTAAAAATAAATAGGAACTTCTTTGAAATTCACAGTCAGTTGGCACTTCACTTTTTCTTGCTGATTTTTTTTCCACATAGGAGAAGTGTGACTAAAAGTGACGTGACATATTATGTAGTTTAGCCACTCGTCCGGTTTTGTTGTAAGGGCATAATCCTCACACAAATATTTTTCCCGAGGCCATCTGAGTCATGCTGCAAAGATATTTGCTCATCGTTCTCTGATTTTCTGTTTATTTTTTTTTAAATTTAAGTAAATACCTAGTTCAAAATGAAAGTAAAGTAAGACCGGGAGAAATGGCATCAGGGCCATCGGCCATATCTCCCGAACTTCTGAGGTGCCATATCACCAAATAACAAATAACATGAGAAATCTGGCCCTCGAAGTTACAACAGTAAGCAAACGCAAACAAACACTATTATTATTTTTTTTATTTTAAGGACTGGCGTCAAATACTTTCGTATTACCACTAACTTCACTAGTACACAAAAAAAATTTTTTTGCATAATACACACTCACTTTTTTTTATTCGGCTGTATTTTAGTATTTTAAGGGCTCCTGAGATTAGCATTGGACGATCGTAATACTGATTGATACGTTGTTCACTTTGTTTTGAAAAGAATCATTGAGTGGGAGATAAGATAATGAAAGGGTGCCATATCACCCGACTTTACCCTAGCAAAATTCTTGCAAAAAAGTAGTTCGGACGCGTTGTCCACTTATTTTCACATCTATTTTACTATGCAAAATTTATTTACCTCGTGAGTTGTGAAAACTGGATCCTTACACACTAGTCTAAGTCTCTAAGTCTCATATTTTGTTTTCACAATTCGCGACCATATGCCACAGAACACAGTTCAGCGACAAATGAAAATTCCATGAAATAATTGTCGTGGATTTCACATTTTTATCTTTCACACGCTACACCCAATGATTTCTTTTAACTAAATACAATGTTTGAAGAATATCACACTTTTCAGGTTTCCTAAGGTTTTTCCATGTAGTCACGCATTGTGTTATGAAAATGGAAAATATTGTGGAACCTATTATTTTTTTTCATTTTAGTATGGAACTCAGAAGATACGATGCTTTAATGTAGAAATCATAAGAACTGTGGAAACTGTTATATCATATTTATAATAATTCATGTCTTTGATATCAAAATTTTAATGTAATTTTGTGAATTTTAATCCAACAACTTGTACCTACGAAATTTTCATTTTCATTTCATGTTCTTGTTCATGTACAAATATAAAATCAATGACAGTTACAGGTTACATTCCAAATGCTTAAGTTTTCAAACGATGGCAGGCGTTTCGTTTTCCGAGGAAGAAATTACTTTTGATGAATAGGTTTCAGAAAAGATACTTAATTTCGCAATGTACTGCGGCAAAAAATACAAAGGTAAAATTGCCTTCAGTCAACCCTGCAAAACGATAAAATAAAAACACATTCCACAATCTTAAATCTTTTCCACGCCAAAAATATATTTGTTTTAAAATAGGGTTATGTCGTCTTTTAGAATAAAAAAATGTTAACCCTAGTTTACAAATTGGGGTTCGCGCGAACCCCAGCACACGTTTGAGTGCTTATATCTTTTTTTAAATCACATTTTCGACCTGGGACAAAAACTCAGTTAACGAAGTTCATTTCTCTCTACGTTTCTTGTCTTTTTTCCATCACAGCGGTTTCAGAAATTTTTTTGGAAATTTTTTCTGAAAAAAGTCACAAACTAAACTTGGGGTTCGTGCGAACCCCAATGCTGAAAATGGTATACAAAAAATGCGACTGAAAATAACTAGAAGAGACGCATTTTGCAAATTTGCCACAGGGCCAATAGTTCCACCAGGTCTGAAGACATTACTACCTTGGATACGAGACAAAACTTCTGCCTCCGGCTCTTTCGTCCATTTTCGACCACTGATGGCAAGAAAAAACTCTTCATTTGACGCCGACGTCGAAGGTTCCTGATCATGCTCACTTCCATATTCATCTGGTAGGCAAATTTTCTAATGGTCCTAATGCCTCTGCCGCAGCTTCGTCAAAGTCATCATAAACTAAGAAGTAAAACCATATATGTACCTACCTAACTAAATACAAAACATCATAACATAAAATACTGTCAGTCGTCAAATGCGTCATTTCGCACATAGTCTGAATCATTATCAATCTCGCCCTCTTCATCAGAGTTTATGTCTAGCATTGCCCTCAACGCCGGCCGTTGCCCTCTCATCTTCGTTGCCTATATTGTATTATCTCAATAATCTATCTAAATAAGACACTGACAAATTAAAACAATGTAAATAAAAATAATAAAACTTGAAATTTTAATATTACAACTTACTTTTTGCTAATCTTCAAACTTTATTTTGCACAAATTTAAACAATATTTACTAAATTTTGGGAAAACCAAACACGTTTTTTAGTTGCAACACACCTCAACTGTCAACTCAATGAAGAAGAAAAATACATCACCTACTAATAATAAACAATTAGAAATGATTAAAAACTGTGGGGTTCGCGCGAACCCCAAGTTTTTTTTATTCACGTATATTGTGTGTCGTAAACTAGGGTTAAATAAGAAATTCTATATAATTTTTCTTTTCATCCAATCAATCTACTGGACCTAAGATTTAAAAATGTTTGTGGAACGCACTTATTAGTTATTCTTTTATTGCAATAAGAATAAATTGAAATTTTTTTTTCGCATATAACCAAAGCATTTCGCTGGTGAAATTTTCCTTGATCATTTTTAATAGCTCATGTGCAAAAACAAAAACATGATGACCGAGAGACCGGAAGCTATATTTATAGGTGGACACCGTGGACGACGATAGCGTTTTCTAATTGAATTCTCCATTTTGTGTTGATTGTTGTGCAATCGCACAATATTGGCCATCCGAACCGAATCCGATCCACGTGGCTACGACGACATCGTGGTTTGCGTGTCGAATGCATCTGCTAATGAGCGATGTCAAAAAGCCGCTTTATCGGGTGGCGTTGATGATGGTAGCCTAACGCAGTCGACGAATGGGGAGGGGGGGAGGGTGTATAATATTGTTTTGTGTCACACAGCTTACGGGAGGCAGAACCAATATTGAAGCCCTCTCAGCGTTTGCTCTTGATTAATAATTTTTGAAGCGCATAAAAGACCATTTATGGATGAAATTTTCACCATGTTCGTTCCTAAATGGGAGGCTATGTGTTTGGAATGTCCAATCCATGCTACGGTAAGGCCGAATGGAAAGGACATCAACAACAACTATTGGACTGGACACATTGATAAAACTCTTCTAAATTCATTCGTTAACCGATTGTTTGAATGGTTTTTGCATAGATTTCATTTCAAAATATGTCACAGTTCCGCATTTGAATTTTTGGTTCTGGCTATAAATTGGGAATATTAGATTTTATACAGAGCAATCCAATACAATAGGCGGCATATTAACGCCTAATTCGTTCCATTAGGAAGATAAATACATTTATGGTAGGGAATATCGGAAGTTGAATTAAGTATTTTCTAGAACTATACCTTGATATTTAAATTGCAAGTTGAGTTTTGGCATCATTGATGATGGCAAAATAATTTATATTTTTAGGTCAAATAGATAGAAACGGCCATTTGTAAAAATTGAAATAACAATCAAAATGGCATAACATAAAACGATGACACAGAAGTCGAAAAGTTGGTCGGAATATTCCGTTCCTCCGTCTATCTGTTTGCCTGTACGAAAGCTCGATGTGCTTCAAACTTGGGCCACTTATTGTATTAAAAAAAAAAATTCAAAAGCTTTTAGAATTTTAATTCCTAGTCTAAAAATAATATCACCGCCCTTCCGCCCGCCACTCTGAGGATTTTCCGTGGGGTACCTCTTATTGATCTAATTTTTAAACAAAACTTTCTCTCAAACTCCATGACCGATTTCAATTAAATTTTAACCATATAGAGAATATTTTTGTATGATCGAAAAAAAAAGAATCTTAAGGAAGGTATCGTCTTTGAAAAACGCGGTGTTCGTTTCAAATTAACGCTTATAGCCCAGTCGAATATACAAAATAAAGTTCTGAAATGGAAAAAATTCGATACACGGTTTTTTTCTTTTAATGTTAGAGGGGTTCATTAGGAACTTTTGTAGCAGTAGTGCACCTCCTAGCTCTATTGCGTTGGCCGCCATCTTGAATTTAAGGAAAATTTGTTTTTGTTAAATAACTCGTTTATCTTAAATTTCACATCCATATGTTAGTCTGATAATTCTTCTTAACGAGTAGGTATATCAAATTACATAAGTGTATGTGTCATGCATACATATTTTTTTATTTTTCAGAGCTACTGATAAGATTTAAATAACCTTTTTTTCATCGACTTACAAATTCGTGAAAATCGGTTCAGTAGTTTAAAAGATATACACTAAAAGTTTTTTTTTTTTTGAGTTAGTTTTTATTTATGTTTATATTTTGTAACATCGACTTCCTTGACCTATTTTACATTTTTACACAAGTTTTAATATAATAAGACAGATGACGTGTTGCTACAATGTTTGCAATAAAATATGCAGTTTTGGTTATATTTGTCGCCACCGAAGCGCCACATGTTTGGTGTCTCACATCTCTAACATTTTCTTCAGAATTGGTTGGCTTACCAGGCGCTCATAAATAAAAGGAGGATATTTTTGAAATTATTATTTTTGTATTTATTTGAAAAAATGGGTGGATCCAAAATATGGAAGAAAACGGTAAAGATCAATTTGGAAGTTATGGTTTCCACGCGAAAGGAAATTTAATTAACACCATTCTTTCTTTTTTTTGCTATTCATGTCCTACTTTGGTTCCACCCATTTTAAAATTATCGGCAAAAAAAAGGATCCAAACATTTGCAATTGCTCGCAATTTAAAGGTATGTTTACCTTGTGAGGTTAGGAAGTGGTAGACATAGTAGAGGTATATTTGCCGCCAAAAGTTTTGTATGTGAATGTGATGTGTGTGATGAAGATCACAAGGAGGAACAAAAGTTATGGTTTCGAAGTTCTCCTTTCGCACTTGCTCATAGTAAAATTTAATACCTACTTTCACTAACTCCGATTTATCTAATAAACAGAAAAAAGTAAGAAAAAGGCTTTTTATTGGCTGGGGCGACCATTTTTGCGCTGGGCTTGAATCGTATAGTATTATCATCATAAAAATGTTGCCCTAAAATTTTAAAGTTCTATCCTTAAAAATTTAAGATATTTCAGCACTGAAGACGAACGGACCAAATAAAAACAAAAAACCGTCCTGCCTTCAGTAGGTACTGGCTTGTTTTTACACAATTCATTTGAAACCCGATTTCTTTAAAAAAATAAAATGCACTACTGGGTAGCACTTACTTGCTCTGTAGCACGACGATAAAAAATTTGTCAGGCAATGACAACTACATTTCTGTTGTATTAAAAAAGCAAAGAAGTTCAAATTCTTTGTACGTCACTTTTTTTTAAGCCAAAACTTGAAATGCAGAGTTTTGTTTAAGACACGCATTACACTTTACACACAAAGTTAAATCAAAATCTTTAGAGCCGTTTTCGATCAAATTGAAAATGAAAAAAACCGTTACTTGAAAGGTACCAGTTTGAAACTGGAATGGTAGAGAAATAAGGATAAATTTCTGATGGCGAATACATTTTTGTGTTTTTTTCTTGGGTTGAGACTAGGTACGTACATATACTAAGCAGTACATATACACACCACACTCCAAAAAATCGAAATTCTTTCTGATTTATAACTTTCCCTCTTGATGTCGTTGAGAAGAAGGAAACAAGTACAAATATTTTGGAAAGGTATAGCTATATAGTTTTAGTCCTCCGTCACGCCCCCCCCCCCCCTAGATCGGGGCCTGGTGACAACGTTTCCGTTTGCAGCGCGGGCGATAGAGGCCACACGTTAACTTTTTAGACATGAAATTGGAAAATTTCTGGTTCATGCAAGATGGCGTACCATGCCAAAATTGTTTTTTTTCCGCACCAAATTCCCAAATCGTGTTATCAGCCGTCATGCGGCGATTTCAATTGCCCGCCTCGTCGGATTTGCCATTTGACCATTTTATGGACTTTTTTTTTTGTGGGGAACCATGAAGAACCGTTATTATAAGGCTCATAATCCGTGAGCTACAGCCCGAAACCATCAACAAGCTCTTGGAAAATCGAAGTGACAGGATGAGCTTCTGTGTAACCATCAGTGAAAACTACTCTTAACTGATTTCAATACAAATTTGAATGCCCTGATGACATCTTTATAAGGACTAGATCTTTGAAGGAACTGTCCATTATTTGATCAAGTGATTACTTAAATTTTTGGGGTCCGTTTTAAGAAAAACAATAAATCCAATTTATCGAAGCTCATGCGTCACTTTCCTTTTTTCTGTCTGTTTAGATATGTTTTATTAATTAATGGAAATTAAAGTTTTTTTATTTTACTTATTTGCCATATCTACTGTCAATCGTTATTCGTGACCTTCTCAACGGAATTGGAATTGGTGTTATTTGTTAAATTTCACTTCGGTATTTATGCGATGTGGACGATATTGTCTTCTCATGCAAAAGAGACTTATTGGTTAAGGTTAAATTGAATGCTATACGATTAGAATCGTGTAGGTATAAGGCTAATGAAAGATTAGGGTTCGAAATTCTTTGGAAAGAAGGAAGGAAGGTATATGGAATCTACCAAAAGCCTTATCCTTGCAAAAAAAAAATTCACTCGAATTCGTTTTTGGAATGCGAAAAGGGCAGGCGATTATGTGAACCTTTGAACGTGACCAATTTATTTAAATCCTTTAAGGTATAATGTCTTTCTGGCTTGGAGAAGGATTTGAAAATGAAAAACTGTAATGGTCAAATAAATAAATGGCAAATGAAATCTTTGAAATTTAGAATATCAAAAGGTAGAGATGTTAGATATATACAATTGAAACAGAGCCCCCAAGTTTTGAAGATTTCAAAATGGTATTTGAAACCACATATGAAGTCAGACGAAATTAACTCCTTTTCCAAGGAAAGAAAGCATTTTAAATATTTTAAAAATTTATGAAAATTGAAGGAACCAAATTAATATTTCTGTGCAAAAGGACATCAAGACTGTGAAAAGGAAAAATGAGCATACTACGAACTCCTCCAAAAAAGCTCTTCACGCTTGAGTAATTTTTCTCTTTTAAGCAAGAAATGGATAATAATTGCCTTTGCTTGTACAAAAATAAAGACAAGTGCAGTGGAAACACCATTAAATGAAACAAGTACTATACAAGCAAAAGGATCTACAAGTACGTAAACTTTAGTTTTTATTTATTTATATATTCTCCACACGTATAGCTAGATGCAGCAACGGACGATGATGCTGATGACTATGATGATAGTGTATTAATTATTCGTTAAAAAAAAAAAAAAACTACCAGAATACCAAACGTGTGAGTGTAATGGCACTTATAACACAATGTGCATCCTTGTTATCCTTGTTCCTTGTTCTATATACTATAGCCATTCTGCGAGATGCTGATTACGACGAAAACAGTTGTAGTGACGATGATGATGATGACGATGATGATGGTGATGATAAAGATGGCAAGGATAACGACATCGCGTCAATGATGATGAGCACTTACACTATATTCCATTCCAACCTACACGCTACGCAAGGATGAGTCGCTTTTTATGTCAATGACCTGTCTCTCTATGTTTTTACTCACTGACTGGCGCTCCATACCGGTGTGTGTAAACGAATATGTAATAAGGCTTACTTTAAGTAAAGTATAGCTATGCGATTCCTTTTCCTTTTTTTTTTTTGTAATGTCCCTATTTCCGCGTCAAGAGGATTAAAGAAGGCCATTAAAGTCTGTTAATAAAATGGAATAATCATCTGCACGGGGAATTACATCATTAACTGAGTGACTCTCTTTGCGAAATGTTGTGGATTTGTTGCAACGTAAGTAGTATTAACCTGAAATTCTCAGGAGATGTAAAAATAAGGAAAAAGGATATTATAAACGACTTTTTTATGTAACGTATTATACTTTTTTTTTTGCACAAGAATGATGAAAAATGTTCAAGGTATTAAAAATAAAATGATTGACTGACTTTGGCTCATATAGCAAAATGGAAGTCTTGAGGTTCAAAATGATGAAACTGAAAATTGAAACACAAATTATTAATGGATAACCTTTAAGAAGCCAAAATGAACTTGCACGATTATAATCGTTTCAACGGCAGTTTATATCTTAGATTTAAACATTGCTGTGGACGCCGAAGCAGCTTAACCCATGAGCCATGAGGGTTGTTTAGAGTTAAAAAGTGCAGCCTTTTGATTTTGTCAGCGGCTTCTCTTGTTGAAATTGAAATAAGTAAAACTACTATATGGTAATTGTAATTTTAGCACTGTGCTTGAAAATGTATTGAGGAACACCCATTTAAGCACATCGAGCACCATCTTTAATAAATCCACACAATAACTTGGGTTTGCGGACGACATTGACGTGGTAGGAAGAACAAAGCGAGTCGTAACTGTTACCTTCACTACAATGGAGTCAGCAGCAAGCAGAATGGGACTGAAAATATAAAATAAACGATAGGACAAGACGAAGTATATGCTTTCATCAAGAAAAGTCCAATCCCACCACCGACTTGGTCAGAACGTGACCATTAATTGGTATAACTTCGAGGTAGTCAGTGAATTTGTCTACCTGGGTACTGCTTCAAACACAGCCAACAACATCAGTGCTAAAATCAACACAGACTCTCTCTTGCTAATCGCTGGTTTTATGGGCTGAATAAGAAATTGAGGAATAAAGCCCTATCGAGAAGAACCAAGGAGACGCTGTAAGGAACACTCATCATCCCTGTGCAGAAGCAAGGGCCTTCTCCCAATCGGATGAAGAGTCACTTGGAGTCTTCGAAAGAAAAGCTATGTGTACGACTGATGGTCCTGTCAGCATAAACCAAGAAATAAACATTTGGCGAAGAAGATACAACGAAGAAATAAGCCTAGCCAGAAAAATTCGAATTCAACGATTTAGATGTATGGGCCATGTAGAGCGAATGGACATCGACACGCCAGCTCGTAAAGTCTTCTACGCCAAGCCAGAGGGCTTGTGTAAGTGTAAGTGAATTCAATCAAGTCCTTGGCAGTTTTCTATCAGATTTCAGTTATGAGAATTTGAGCCGATAATTTTGAATTTAGATAGAAATGCGCCAAACGTTCAGCGAAAAAAACAGGCAGACGCACATCCGTATCCGTACACACAGGCTTACGGACAGTAGGAGTCAAACACCATGTTTTCGGGTATCATCGTAGTTTTACTTTTGACTCTGTACGATAACTAAACCTTCTCAATAAAGCAAATAAATTTTCCTATGTCCAAATAAGTATCGAGTAAAAAAACCGCTTAAGAGGAAATCGAAATTCTCGATTCTCCATTTTAAGCCATTCGCCTTTCTTTTCCCTTAAAGTTGATTAAACCTCGTCTTCCTATCATGTTTGATAAAGCCATTCTTAACAGCTTTTCTTTATTCTTATAGAATAATTTTTTTATTGTAATTGATCAAATTTTGACAGCTCCCTGATTTTTGATGATTTGCCTACAATTCGTTTTGGTCATCATTCGAACAAAATTAATAGTATGCACCGTCGCTTCATCACAAAAACTGCATGACGATAGTAGAGCTAGCTTTATAGCTCGAGTGACATAGTTCACCTGGTAGGTATACAATTTGCAAAGAAGATACCTTCGGTGTTCTGAGTACTAAAGATAAGACACCGTCTAGATATCAACAAAGGCGCCCAACGTGGGGCACTATTCTATTAAAATAATATCGAATTAATTCATACAGCCCTCCTTGCTTCCTTCCAAAGAACTTTTGATTCTCATAAAGTCCTTTGGTAAGTGTCATCAAAACCACATAATCCCAGCATCAAAACAAGCAAACAAATTAAAAAAAATCCCATTTAAAATCAAAGTTCGACGAATATTCAAAGTAAACATAAAATTGTGTCCTTTAAACCAAAATCAAAAGTAGATACAAACAAAACAAAATTGTCCCTTATTCATCCAAATAAATGAAAAGGAAAACCGCACATTCATAAATATTTCAATACACATCCTTTTCTCCCTGTTTCCATTTATTTTTTTTTCCCATCCGTTTCAAATCAATATTTATTCAAACTGTCTATTAAGAGTTTCGCCCAACAAATTTCCTTTAAATTACATTAATTCACCATGTTTATTGAAGAAATCTATAAAAAAAAAGTCATCCCTTTTGACCAAATAAATTTTGTTAGATACCCTCTACTTTTATTTTTTCCCTTACTGTGTGTTCTGTTCAATTTGTGTGACTTTCTTGCACATGACCATGGATGGCAAGTGCCATTTCGTCTTCCCGAGTATCTTCATCCGACAAGTTTATTTGCCCAATTCTTTAAAGAAATAATAATAATAAAAAAAAAATAGATAAAATAATTTTCTCAGCCTTTTAACCAACCATCTATTCCTATAGGCTATAGCTAGAGCTACTACAGCTATCCGGCTATACTGTATACGAACCAATCTTTCTTATAGGAACTCTCAAATTCAGCAAAAGGAGAACGAATCGCAAATATTTGCCTTCGATTTGAATTTCATCTCCGCCGTAGTGGTTACTTTACTGCTTTCTGGCCGGGTACCAGGTACCTATATATCCATCCTACCTTCTTCACCCTGGGTATTTTTTTTTAGTTAAGGAATAAAAAAAATAAGAATCTCCGGAATTCATACACATCTTGCCGAGATATCTTCTCTCAACAGGGAAGAAATCCAGTACCGCCGCCGCCGCAATACCCGCACCAGCTACCACCTTTACTACTTGTCTAATGCCAATGAAGGCAATCATTTTGTAAATATGTGCACAGAGAAGGACACGGTTCCCATTCACTCGCTTCCTTCAAGAGGTAATGCAGGTTAAGTGTATTACCTGCCGCCTGAAAGTATCTAAAGCCCTACCCCCTACTTCTAGTGAACAACCTTCGGATATCTTTGTACTTACTTTTATTTTGAATCAGAACCACGAAATGAGGAGGAAAAAATAAATTTAACCGTGTCGCGCCGCGCTGCGCCGCGTTGGTCGTAATGAAAATTTCAACTTTACTCTCTCGACGTATCCTGAAAATTGATTCCTTTGATAGGAAAATTCATGCAAATATACTTTACAGGAAGGCGGCACAAGGAAGTATTGGTGGAGGCGGCAGTCTTGTTAGTTGAAATTAGCATAAAAATTAAGGACACACAAAATATTACCATGTCGTCGTCGTCGTCACAATTTGACGTCCTTCTTTGTAAGATCCAACGTTAAGTCGTCATGTATACGACTACGACGACAACGACGTCGTCGATTGTCATCTTCTGGCATTTGGCAGTGATTATCCGGAAGTGCATAAGGCAGGGACTAAATTATTATCTGTTTACTTTGGCGGTCGATGAATGCATAACGGGGGACGGGGACGGGCAGCAGAGTGAAGAGAGAACCACCAGAAGCATCAAGAGAGGGTGTTGGAAGAAACTTTGCAAAGCGGAATACAAAGCAAATTGTTTCGAAGTAAACTTTGGTGCTTCCTTTTAGTTGCGAGGTTTTGGTTTATCCACATGTATGTGTGTGTATTTGGCTGTGGTGTATATAGTAGTTATCTCTTATCGTTGATGGAACACGTATGTAAAATCCCCAGGAAGCCATTAATCAGCCGACTGTTCACAAATCCAAGCGAACGAGCGTCAGGACGAAGTTTCTTAAAGGATTACAATTTCGCATGCAACCGCTCGCTAATTTGATAATACCAAAATGCAGAAAGGACGAAGAACGGTATATATACAAGACGTCAACATGAGACAACGACGACGACAACGAGGACACTTTGGCATTGATGTGGTCAAGGTTTTGCCGACAACAACTATTCTCGAAGTGGCTTTAAGTGGTCGTATCCGGTTGTCTTATTCATTTGCATGTTCAAAACTTTGGACAGATTGGGTGGTTTTCTATTAAATGCAGGGATAGAATTAGGTTCACATACCAATATGTTGTCTCTTTGGAAGTAAGTAGATAAAAAGGTATGAGGAACAAAATATTTTCTTTTGTTCATTTTGGAATTAGAATTAATTTAAGGTTTGTCATTGTCATATATGACAAATTAATCATCTTAACCGAAGCAACCTTGTCTTTTATTGGCTCCACTTAATCGTAGATTTGATAACGGATTCCACCAATATTCCAAACTATTTGGTATTACTTTCAGCGACCTCTGCGATGCTTAACAAAAATTAATGCACTGTATCTACTCTCGTCGTGGCGTCTGACTCGATGGCTCTCTGGTGTACTAGAATAGTTGCAAATAGCTTACATAAAATAAACAAGAAGATAGCAGCGGCACCTAGGATGCGGAAATGCAAAACAAATTGAATGCTCTATAATAACACAAAGGCACTGGAGTTTTTATAGGTAAGCTGTAGACTGTAGAGTGTAAAATAAAAGTAACAAATTAATTCTCAGATATTAAAACTCGTCATAAAAAAAGATTTGGGGGGTATTATAGGCCCCTTCCATTCCTGCAGAGAACATCCATGCACATTCAGGAATAGTTGAGAGTATAGGCCACGGCCTCATCGTGTTTTGCGTATCGGCACTACAACAAAATATTTGAAATTTTAAAATAGTAAACGGCTAACAAACACTGTCATCTATTGGAGAATAGTTGTATTTTAGAATTAGTTCTTTTTAGCACCACATTGAAGAAAAACTTTGTGAAGGTTTGTATCTATGCTTCAAATTTTAATAACTATTGTGAATTAACAATAACTATTGTCTATATTGAATTGCCCTGAATTAAAAATATAGGGTAATGTAGCGATGATTTTACGCTATTAAAAAATCTTTGGGAAATAATAAATAAATAAAATTGAAAAAATAGTTTATCATTTTTTGAATCAGCCTCCAGTCAGGTTATCTTATTAAGAACAATGTCTTATATCCAATTTTCCATTCGAAATGTTATCTCCTCCTAGTTGTTTTGGATTAAGAAAAGGAGATGTCTTTAATTTTTAATCAATTTTCATACAAAAAGTGAACGATGCACACTCGGTGGAAGGGAATTATCATAAAAGTTACCCAAGGGAGAATGGATATACCGACTCCGTTTCGGCACACGTGAAAAATTGGCCCTATGTCCTAGCTCCCAAATAGACTAACTCCCAATGAACCAATTAACACCGAATATGGGACTTGGTTTATGTGACCTAACTCCCATATTCTTAAGGAACTATGTCCCAAATGTAGAATGAACTTAGTCCCATAAATATGAATTAAATCCCAAGAGTTGAGTATTGTTGGTTTTTCCCAAATGAACTAACTGCCAATCGTTAGAAAATAAAACAAAAATTAATGCTTTGGGATGAAAAAAGTATAAAATTATTAATGGAATTTTTAACAAAGTAAAAAATTGAAACTTAATTAACCTAACTGAGTGACGAATAAAATAAAATTCGTGCAGTGTTTGGAAAATTATTTTGGTAAAAAATCGCATACCAAACAATTTAAAGGGAACAAAAATTATATGAAAAAAATGAACAAGGGCGCTTGACGCGTGGCGCAGGGGGCCCGGTCACGCCGCACCCACGCCCACGCTGCACCCGCGTCCACACTGCACGAATTTTATTTTATTCGTCACTCTGTTAGGTTACTTAAGTTTCAATTCTTTTTTAAAAATTAAATTTCTTACAGGTTTATCCTATTTTGCCTACAAACATTCAGCACGAAAACAGCTCCACTTCTTCTTTGTGCACAATATGAACTAACTCCCACTGGTTGATGGGTTGGGCCTAGTTCATTGGGAATAAGTTCGTAATGAACTATGTCCCAACTGAATTTTCTCCTAATATTATGAACTAAATCCCACTGCAAAATTTGGTAGGAGTTAGTTCATTTTGCCTCGTGGGAGTTAGTCGATTTGGGAGCTAGGACGTAGGGCCGCAAAATTAACTTATTAGGTAGACACAAATATTTCAATAAGTAAAAAATAAACATACCTAAACAAAACACCGTGCTATCTTTATATTATAAATAATGTATAAGCACACACATACAAGCACACAAACGTCCCGGATATTGCTTTCTGTTCTGACTTTAGCACTTCGGAACATGGTACAAAGAGGAGAGCTAGAAAATAAAATACTATACTTAGGTATCTCATTTTCTTCCTGTTTTTTATTTGTCTCTTTTTCGTGACGTATGTATTTTCGTTGCTTATGGTTTCATATCAAACCGACTCTAATATTGAATTCCATGAAACCAAAAAACCATTCTCGATTTGATCTCGAGCACTTTTCATTTTCCATGTAGCCAAAAAAGTGAAAGAAACACAATTATTTGCAAAATAATATTTTATATTTTTTTTTTAAATGAGCAGCAATTATTTATTATACTTCAAAATCATCCGATGATGAAGAATTTTTCAAAACTGGAAATTTGTTACAGTAATAGGCATTCCGTCAAAGATGTGGTGGCATATCAATCAGACGAAGACTATCACACACAATTATAACTAAAACAAAATTAATCTAATTTTGTTTTCCATGCGACCAGAAAAATCGTGAAATATAGACCCAATCTGAGAGCGAATCTGAAAATGTCGTGGAATTCACCATAAGGAAGTTTCATTTCACGATTCTATTGAACAATTAAACCATGTCAAGACTATTACAAATACAATTTATGTATGTTCATACATACAAACTAAAAAGACACATTTTTATTGCTAATTTTGTCATGTTAATTTCAATCATTTTGAAGTCCTAATGAATTTTCGTTAAAATTATCAATATTATTTCATGGTAAAGAAAATCATTGAGGAATTGAAGGGCACCTGCAGTGACATCTAGGGGAGATTTTGTATTTCTAATGAATGCATTCAGCTCGTTAAAGGGTTTGAGAGCTTTGTTGCAGATGTATGTGTCTAAACTTAGTTGTGACAGCATTACCGTTCAGTTGTTTTTGTTTTAACCGATTGTTCCATTGTTCTTTTCATTTGAAGAAAACAAATTTTTTGTCTTCACGAGCACACACAACAACCAAGCTAATTCTTAGGGTGCATTTCACAAAAACCGACTCGCGTTCAAATCTTATAATTTTCGAAACAACGATTAAGTGTGAATAAACGTAAACTTTTCCGGAGCAACAAAGCACTGTTTTAAAAACGTTATTTTGACACTACGGTGCTGATATAATATTGGTATTTATAGGCAAATAATAGAAAAATGCTTTTGGTAGAACAAAGTCACAATCCAAAGCTTCCGAACAGTTCATATAATGTCTGAAAGACAAATGTAAATATAATAAGCATTTACCCGGCAAAGCTTTTTATCTTTAGTAAAAATATGTAACTTCCAAAAATGTTTGGTAAAGTTCAAGGATTCGATTATTATATTAGAGGAAATGAATTCATGATGCTGTAAAAATTGACATTTTTAAAATCACTGGTTTAAATACCGACATTGGACAAACTATTTAACAAAATGGTCTTAAAGACTAAAAAGGAGCCTTTTTTCTAGTGGTGCCATTTTGATGGGTCTTATCATAATGTATACCTACAGTTATTTTATGCCCCACTCAATTTCACAACCAGAATTTTAACTAATTTTTGGTTTGATTTTGAAAAACAACACCCTTCTCAAACTCTGGCCACATTTATGTTGCCAAAAGAATAATCTTGGTGAGTATTGCTCTAGCAAACTGAGATTTGAAAAATGATGTCACATAGACTACCGTAACATGGGGTTACTTTTCTCCGTTTTTTGCACTTTTTTAGAAAACCTCTTAAAAATGCTAGACACAATTTTTTTAACTATCTTTTTTCTTGATTTCATTAATAAGATATGAAATAATGCATTTATGCAAGAAGAACTATTTAAATAATAGTAAAAATATATATATGTATATTTTTTTTTGAAAAGTGGGGCAAAGTTGTCCAAGGGATGGGGCTACTTTTTGCTCCATCTGAAACTTTTAACTATATTGCCTTTATCTAAATTGCTGGGGAAAACTTAGTACTGTATTTCAATAGCAATGGATCAAAGCTTTGTATTTGTAAAAAAATTTTGTTTAAACACAAAATTTTTTTTTACAAAAAACAAAACATCCTCTTTTATTTCATGAAATGCTTATAAAAACTATAAAACATAGATAAGAACTTTTATCAAACGAAACAAATAATTAAATAAAAAAAATAATAAAAACGTAACATAGAGTTCAGAAAACAGTTAATTATAAAAATACAAATAATTTAAAAACAGTAAGTATGTAGTTATGAAAAGAATTTTTTTTTAATGGAATATAGAAGTAAGGTCCTCGGGGCAAAGAAACTCCAAAATCAAAAAGAAAACTGCTTAGTCACACAAAAAAAAAAAATTAATAATTATTATTAATTAAGTAAACAAATACATTATTTGTGTAAAGTAATAACAAAATGATATTGTACCTGATGGAATATTTGCACTTCCTTTATCAATTGTAACCAGAGAGGATATATGAAAGAGAGTTTAATGTAGGCTGGAAATGGGATTTTGCCTACAAGCTGATTTGACAGATAAATCATACCATCTGCGAATGTGTGCGTAAAAACTCGCATACACGCACAGTTGGTATGATATGATTTTGTGTTGTTGTTCTTGCATTTATTCACAGACACGAATTCAAATAATAAAAAAAAAAAAAACCGGAAATGGGTGTCGGAGGGTGATACGTACGAAAGATTTCACTCTCCTTTAGGTCCTCTGTGATTGTAACACAATAGTTTCTACACAGCAAATTTTTCACACCAAAAAAAAAAAACACAAATTTCCTACCTCAACTTCAAAGGTCAACTGATTCTTACAAACTGCCAGTAGGCGGTCCGTTGCAACTACTGGTAGATGTATTTGTATAGCTATATATGTTTGTGTACATTACGGTTGCTTTGATTGAGAAAATTTAAAACTTGTGAGCGTTAATCAAGAAACCAACTCTTTTCCTCAGTGGCGCAAAGTTACCCCTGCTGGGGCCAAGTAACCCACTTTAAATCACTCTTAATACATTTTGGACCACGGTATTCGCAATAATTTGATAAAATTGTACTGGGTCGTGTTGCCAAATTTTACTACAAACTGTTCCTAATACACACCAAGTATTGATGTACAGACAGCTCCGTTAGGCGGACAGCGACGGTCGAGGAACTTTTGCCCATCTAAGGGAATAGTTCGTCCGAGGAAAAAAGTTGGTCGAAGGTACGTGCTACATGCATACAAGAATCAAGATAAAAACAAGAACCAAGCCAACACAGCTGCAGAAATAATACCAATTGTGGCTGATGTGCCTAAGGAGTATGTTGTTGCAAGTGTGGTTTTAATTAATGTTTCTACTGTAGACAACTCAAAATTCAAAACTATTTCCACTCGTTTTAACTTACTCAACATATTGTCACTCCGACTCCTCTATTTCCCCATTACGATATTACTCTTTGTATTTATCACAGATCCAAACCGTATCGGTTTTTAACGGTTGAGTACACTTCAAACTAAATGTTTGAAAATAGAACTTAAGGGAAATTATTTCGAATTTTTCGAAGACAAATTTTAGAACTATCGTCGAATGGTTGAAGACTTAACTTAGCTGAGGCACAAACTGTACTTCCCAAACTATATTAATAAAAGTTTGAGCAGCTCTCAAGGTAACGGCCGTTATAATGGGAATTTATTATTTTTAAAATGTTTTTCCTGCGGTTGCAAACAATTTTTTTAAGCCCGCCTTTTTTCGTCAGGAATAGGTATAGTTGTTATTCTAGTATTTGTAAGGATATTTACATATTTATTATGCGTTGTAGTTTATTCGTAGTTCGCACCTTCTTATATTATTGTAATGTTTTTAGTCTTGGGTTCGAAAATAAAACTTATTTTCCTTTACTTTTCAATCACTACTACTATCTCTATAAATGAAACTCACTTTTATCTAAGTTCAAACTCTTTATTTATTTCTTTATCTTAGCACCACTAATTATTCACCATTTATTCGTTACCACGGTTAAAATGAAACTGTGTCCATTTCCGAATAAAATGTCCTATTTATACTTGGGATCAAGTTTCCCGAACAGTCTAAGTCTCGAACCTTTCGGAATTGTCAAGATGCTTTAAAAGCTTTCAGAGCTTTCAAATTCAACATTGTTATTCAGCAGAATCATTCAGCAGAATTGTTCAGAATTTTACTGTAGTATAGACAAAAACCATATAGTAATATTTTTGTAGTAGAAACAAAAACCATTCATAAGACTGTAGTTGAGACAAACACTATTCATGTAACATTGCCCCCTTCTTAAGATTGTTCGTCCCGAACAAGTCTATCACTTCCCTGGCCATTGTAGCGGCATAGTCGGTCCCTGTGAACAACTTTCATTTTGCCTCTAACACCTCTCTGAATGCGGTAAACAACATCATTGATTCTGGTGACAACTTTGTAAGGGCCTTCCCAATTTTGCTGGAGCTTCGGTGACAGTCCCTTTTTCCGATGGGGGTTGTATAACCACACAAGATCTTCCACTTGAAACCCTGTCGTCGTTGCATGTGCATCATAACGTGTTTTCATGCGATCACTGGCATCCTTTATCTTTGTTCTGGTCCTTTCATGAATGTACATGAGTCTCTTTTTGAGATCCTCCACATATTCTTCTTGGCTTTGTGGCTCATTTGGAGGGCATCCAAATTTCACTTCACTTGGTAGTCGCATTGTTGAACCAAACAAGATTTCATAAGGGGTATGTCCTGTAGTGCTATGAACTGCGCTCCGATAGCTCATTAAAAACAGTGGAATGCATCGGTCCCAGTCTCGTTGACAGTCTTCCACTACTTTGGAAAGGTGTTCTTTGAGCGTTCTGTTAAACCGTTCTACCATTCCATCTGATTGTGGATGCAGCGGTGTTGTCCTTGTCTTATGAATGCCAAGGAGTGAGCAAACCTGTTGGAAGATATTTGACTCGAAGTTCCTCCCTTGGTCAGAATGGAGTTCTTTAGGTACACCAAATCTACTTATCCAATTGAAGACAATCTGATCCACAACCGTTTTTGCTTCTTGGTTTGGAATGGCAAACGCTTCAGGCCACTTGCTGAAGTAATCCATGATCACGAGAATATATCGGTTTCCATCGTTGGTTTCAGGAAAAGGACCTGCAATATCCATTGCAATTCTTTCGAAGGGTGCTCCAACGTTGTACTGCTGCATCACACTTTGAATTTTTCTGCCTGGTCCTTTTGTAGCAGAACAAGTGTCACATTTCCTGCACCATCTTTCGACGTCTTCTTTTGCATGAAGCCAGTAGAAACGATCTCGGATCTTTTCCAGCGTTTTGTTGATTCCTAAATGGCCTCCAGAAGTGCCATCATGCATCTCACGGAGAACTTCATTGACTTTGGACCGAGGCACAACTACCTGCATCACATAGGACTTGCCATCTGCGGATTCCCACTTCCGTTTGAGTACACCTTCTTGTACATGGAGAGAGTTCCATTGAGCCCAATAGGCTTTTAACACCGGGCTTCTATCGGAAATGTCAACCCATTGTGGTTTCTCCTCGTGCTCTTTCCATGCCAGGATGGGTTCAATGTCAGAATCTTCTTGTTGAGCATTCCTAATTTCCTCGTTACTCCAGCCGGCAATGGGCTCGACTCTCACTCGTTGAGTGACTAGGGACTCCTTTTCTTCCTGACGTGAACAATGCTTGCAGTTGATTTACATGGTCGTCGGGATAATGCATCTGCGTTGGAGTGTAGTTTTCCTTTTCGATGTTGAATCTCGTAGTGGTATGTCTGCAACCTCTCAATCCACCTGGCTACTTGTCCTTCGGGATTTTTAAAGTTCAAAAGCCACCTTAGCGCTCCATGGTCTGTTCTAAGGAGGAATTTCTGCCCATAGATGTACTTATGAAAATGTTTCGTAGCTAGTACCAGAGCTAGAAGTTCCCTCCTGGTCACGCAATAGTTCCTTTCTGCCTTCGAGAGCACTTTGCTGTAATAGGCTACTACCTTTTCTTGGCCATCATGAACTTGCGACAAAACAGCCCCAATTCCAACATTGCTTGCGTCTGCATCGATGATGAACTGTTTCCCAGGAGTAGCATATGCCAGAACGGGAGCGTTACAGAGGCGTGTTTTTAGTTCCTGGAAGCTTTTCTCGCAATCACCTGACCATTTGAACTGTTTTCCTTTCTCTGTAAGTTGGTGCAGGCTTTTCGCAACCCCAGCAAAGTCTTTCACGAATCGCCGGTAATATGTGGCTAACCCAAGGAAACTTCTCAGCTGATGTTTATCTTGTGGAGTTGGCCAGTTCTTCACAGCTTCCACTTTCTCTGGATCGGTTTGTACCCCTTGAGACGAGACAATATGCCCTAAATATTTCACTTCAGTCTTGAAAAAGGTGCATTTGTCTGGGTTCAACCTAAGATGAGCTTCTCGAAGCCTCCGGAAAACTTCTCTCAAGTTCCTGCAGTGTTCGTCAAATGTTTTCCCAAAAACGATGACATCATCCAAATAAACCAGGCATGTCTTCCAAGTAAGCCCTTGTAAAACGCATTCCATCAAACGCTCAAATGTTGCCGGAGCGTTGCACAGGCCAAAGGGCATAACTTTGAATTGCCACAGACCATTACCTGTCGAAAATGCGGTTTTCTCTCGATCTTCTGGGTGAATTTCCACCTGCCAGTACCCACTTTTCAGGTCCAAAGTTGAAAACCATTGAGCTCCTGCCATTGCATCCAGAGTGTCGCTGATCCTGGGCAGAGGGTAGCTGTCTTTCTTTGTGACATCGTTCAGCCTTCGGTAATCCACGCAGAACCGGGTGCTTCCATCCTTCTTTTTGACTAGGACCACTGGTGATGCCCAAGGGCTTTTGGAATTCTCGATCAAACCTTCTTTCTGCATCGTCGAGATCATATCCGTAACCTCCGCCTGTTTGGCTAGTGGAAGGCGCCTTGCAGGTTGACGGATTGGCCTTGCATCACCAGTATCGATGCGATGTTGCACCAATTGTGTTCTTCCGTATGGTTTATCCTTTGAAGCGAAAATATCAGCAAACTCATGAATAAGGCTTCCAGCAACCTGTTGTTGTTGTTGACTTAGCTTGCAGGATTTTAGAATTTTGGACCTTAAAAAGTTGACTTCTACAGGATTTCGTACTTCTTCATCGGTGATTCTTGTTATTGCTGCCACTGGACCACATTGTCCAATAACTTCTCCTGCTTTAAGGTTGACTTCATAAGGTTTGATGTTCACTATTCTTACAGGCACCATGTTGTTCTTAGGTGCGGCAAGCGTTTTTCCCACGATGTAGTTTTGGGAACGTTGTTCAGAGTCCGGTTCTACAAAAAGGTATCGATGGTTCCCTGAATCGCCTTTTATGTTTGTCCAAACAAAGACTTCTGAAGAGGGAGGCAGGCGTAGGTCTTCTTTGACGACAGTTCTCAGGGTTGACGAGTTTTCGTTACCATAGATCATCGGAATCTCGACATTTCTAAATTTCAGAACCTGGTTACCGATATCCAGAATTACTCCATGTGCTTTCATGAAGTCAATTCCGATGATGCACTCATCGCAAATATCTGCCACTAGGAATTTATGTGAAAACTCCAGTTCTGCCAATCCGATCACTAGTTGTACTTCCCCATATACTTTAGCTGACTCACCTGTTGCCGTCTTCAGACAGTAGCTATTGGTGTTGTGTAGCCATGTCATCTTCACCACGTCTCTTCTTACAATGGAGGCGGTGGCACCGGTATCGATAGTTGCCACATATTTCTTGTTGTTTATAGCTGCTTCCATTGTCAGACTTTTATTGTCTCGTTTAGTCTGCGAGACCTGGATCGTAGTTCTGGGGCCATCGATACCCGGAACCAGCTTCTGCCCCGTGAAGTTGGTCCTTACTCGTTTCCCGAGTGGGAAAACAGGTCCAGCAGGGGTTTTGTGAGCCTCCTCTTGGCTGTTCTTCCTGCTGCCGCAATGTTGGCAAACTTCTTTTCTTAATGGCATACGACACTGGCGCTGGAGATGTCCGGTCCTGTTGCAGTTCCAGCATCGGAGAGGTCCATCACGGTGGTTGCTCTGGAATGTCGTTCTCTGGCAAGCGCACTCCTCTACAGTTATTCTCTTACCCGATGAATACTTTGAGAAGCCTGTTCCGCTGCTTCCATGGTGAGGGCAAACGCCAATGCTTCAGGAAGCGTCCGTTTTCCGGCCGTTCGTACTGCTCGCTGGAGGTTGATGTCAGCTAATCCACGGACAAATGCTTCAGCAGCAAATTGATTAATAATTTCCTCACCCGCCGTTGGATATGCCAGGTGAGCCAGGCGTTCGATGTCTGCTTGGAGCTGTTGAAGAGTCTCACCTCTTTTCTGAACCCTGGTGTTAAGTTGGACCCGGAAAACTTCTTGCATATGGCCATCTCCAAAGCGTTTTTCAATCGCCTGAGTAAGAGCTTTGAAGTTGCCATGTAACTCTGCTGGTATTGTTTGCAGTAGTTCTGCAGCAGGTCCTCTGAGAGCAAGTGTCAGTGCAACAAACTTTTCCTCGTCGTCCCAGCCGTTTGTTGTCGCAGCTGCTTCAAATTGTCTTTTGTAGATCGTCCAAGAAGTTTGTCCATCAAAAGTTGGCGGATGCATTTCCTTTTTTCGTATGCAGTCACCAGAACTTTCTCTAATTTTAATTTGTCTTACCTTGTCCAACTCCTTTGCATATTTTTCGAATTTGTCTTCAACTTTCTCGAACCTTTCATCTACAGTCAAAATTTGTTTTTCGATGCTTTCGAGACGCTCGTCAGCAGCAACAAACTTGCTTTCAATGTCAGAGAACTTTCCTTCAAGGAGGTTTTTCTGGTCTTCAAGATTCTTCTCTTGTGTTTCAAAACGTTCTAGAAGTTGCGCTTGTTCATTCTTTTGTTCGTTTCTTTGCTCTTCTAGAAGATTCTTTTGTTCGTTTCTTTGCTCTTCTAGAAGATTCTTTTGTTCGTTTCTTTGCTCTTCTAGAAGATTCTTTTGTTCGTTTCTTTGCTCTTCTAGAAGATTCTTTTGTTCTTGAAAACGTTCGAGAAGGAAAGCCATCATATTAGACATGTCGGAGCTTGTACTTACTTGCTCTTGTTCGTCTTGTATTTCAACATCCAGAAGAAATGTTTCTGGATTTTCATTTTGCTGAGTCATATTTTCCTGCAGTCTAATAATGAGGTCATTTTTGGTTCCAGCAGTAGGAAGACCCCGATTCTTTAACACTGCTCTAAGTTCAATCAAGTTAAGGGCATTTACAAGTTTACCCATAGTCACTTTATCACTTTTCACTTTTATTTGTCCAAATGAATTATGCACTTAAGTTTTATTTCACTTCTGACACCACTGTAATGTTTTTAGTCTTGGGTTCGAAAATAAAACTTATTTTCCTTTACTTTTCAATCACTACTACTATCTCTATAAATGAAACTCACTTTTATCTAAGTTCAAACTCTTTATTTATTTCTTTATCTTAGCACCACTAATTATTCACCATTTATTCGTTACCACGGTTAAAATGAAACTGTGTCCATTTCCGAATAAAATGTCCTATTTATACTTGGGATCAAGTTTCCCGAACAGTCTAAGTCTCGAACCTTTCGGAATTGTCAAGATGCTTTAAAAGCTTTCAGAGCTTTCAAATTCAACATTGTTATTCAGCAGAATCATTCAGCAGAATTGTTCAGAATTTTACTGTAGTATAGACAAAAACCATATAGTAATATTTTTGTAGTAGAAACAAAAACCATTCATAAGACTGTAGTTGAGACAAACACTATTCATGTAACATTATAATGTAAGTATTTCAAATACGAGTGTCTTATTATATGGGTACCTTTATTTTTTTATTAACTCGCTTTGATAGAATTACAAAAAAAAATATTAAATAAAACACAATCGATTGGCGTAAAGAAACATTTCTTTTCATATACCGCCTCTCAAGAAAATTTCTTCCATCGTTTACTTACAAAAAATATTGAATTTATTTGATAGTTTAGGGAAATACAATTTCCAATGTAATTTGTTATTTCTTCTCTCAAAGTTGAATGGCATCCATTGTGCACATGTCAGTTGAAATCCTTGGCAAATACAAAAACGTCAACATCAACAGTTTCCTGTTGTGCGTGGAATACAATGTCCTTGTTGTTAAATGTAAATGCATCAACAGCAACACCATCAACATAAAAGGAAAACAAATTTAAAATCGACAACACAATGTAAAACTAACTTCGATGACAAGCAAAACAGCAGCCATCAGCTACTAAATGCATATTACATTGCTCTAAGAGTAGCAGTGGGTTACAAATAGAAATAGAAATTCCAAGTCCAAGGATGTGACCTTCCTTATTTGGTTCATTTTGGAGAGTGCAGTAAAGATTTGCATTCATGGACATGGACAACAGGGATTTCTTGAAAACGATTCAAAAATGTACACTTGGTTTATTTTTTGATTTTCAATTTTTAGAAAAAGGAACATATTTCTTTCGTTTAAAATGTAGGAAACAAATTATATGGTTATATATATATACATCCGGTGTTGCTTATCTTATCTTATGACTTTTTTTAAATTAATTTTCCCCAACTATCATAATATACAGAATATACATGGTTTTCCATTCTTTCAATTCAAATACATAAGACAAAGTGTGTGTGTCAAATATCATCCATTTATTGAGTCACCCGTCACCCGTCAGCCTAAAATCCTAACCACGAAGCAATATTTGTCAAGTTGTGATCTCCAAAGGCCGAGTTCTTGTGAGCGACGAGATTGCTTCGGATTATCCTGCACACTTTCGGAAGATCTTGCATTTCATCGACGTACGGGTAATTGTTGGTCGTTAAATGATTCAGTGCACTCAACCACCATACTGCGAAAAGTTAGGACAATTATAGCAACAATAAAATGGACGAGCCGCGCGTAAAGAAAAATGAACTCATGTTATAATGATTTCATAGAAATACAAATTCTTGGAAAAAGATTAAAGGAGTTTGCAATACAAACACTAACAAAATGCTTTCCTTGCTTAAAAATTACTGCTCTACTACTTAATACAAATTTCTGGACATTTTGTATTAAAATATTTTTTTTGAGAAAAATCTTTTTACAAGCTCACGAGTCACGACATCTACCACAGACCCAGTTCAAACCAGTGCTGTCGTTTATAAGCATTTTTTACTTTGTGTTAATTTTGGGGGTAGTACGTTGGGTACTATCTTTTGAATCGACAAAATTACTTTGGTTTGCTGATACCGCTGGCGTTCAACAGCAATCAGAATAGGTTTATGTTATACGTTCGATTTACGAGTATGATCCCGTCTGCGTGAACAGGGAAAAAAACATTTGGCGAAGAAGATACAACTGTGAACTAACTCAAAATTAGCAATGCCAAATATTTCGCCAAACTTACTAAGGGGCCCATTTTTATTAATTGTTTAGCAAAATGGTACAAAAAAAGCATCACTCCCTTTGAAAAAAAATATGAGATACGAGATGATGTATTAACTGTGGCTCACAAGCACATCGTTCAATTTCAATGAAATTTTAAACTTATATATCAAGTCTTCATTAAAAACTAATTAAGAAAATTTTAGTTTCTTATTTCATTGTTTAATAAATAAATTATTCAAGTACAAAAATTTGTTCAACAATTTTTTTTCTCAGGCTAATTTTCAAATCTCCTATCCCCACAATAGGCGCCTGTCGTATAAATAACAATTACAATTCGCTGCATACCTTCTGTAGCGCAATGCCTATCTCACTCTAATTGATGCAAACACTTCAGGGCAGAGAAGTCGTCAAAACGTGGATATGTAACCAATACTGTTATGACTAGTTTCATTCAGTCGTTACGTTTGGTCATTTTCTAAACCCAACATACCCAAGCAAAGCCAAATTTGAGAAAAGAAAAAATCATATGCAAAGTTGTCTTCGATTGTTGAGAGGCCTTGACACCAAATTCTATAAAAATTAGTTTGGAAAATCCGTCTCTCAAAATGAAGATATAACGATACTCGTACATTTCAAAATAATAATTTTTCAAAATTTTGAAATCAAAATTTTTCCATCTGTTTCCTGTTTTACAATCCACCATTAAAAAGTTGGTATATTGTAGATATAGATACATAAATGTGCATGCTATTCCTAGAATCATAGGTAATTTAATCGACACAGTACAGTAACAATATAATTATCTAATAAATTAATTGTTTTACGTCATCTCAGTTCTCATTTATTGAATGGCGCCAGGCGCTGGCCGATGCTCACATTTGACATTAGTTGCGCCGTTCGCATAATAAATTTGATGCCTTTCAACATTGTCTCATTGTAATAATTATTGTATCTATTATCTCATTTTATGAAGTAGCTTAGCTACTGGAAATAAATTTCAACTTTGAAGTGCACAGTCAATAATTATTATACTTTTAAATTATTTTGAACGGTTAGCAGTACTCGCGTATGTCAAAATTTTGACAGGTTGTGATGTTTATTTTGACAGTTTGAGAGCGGGTGCAGTATAGGTAATGTAGTTGTTTATTAAGTTTTGACGTAACACAGTTTTAATTAGGAATTTGAAAAATAATTGTCTAATATTAAGTAGTTGGTTTTAAACCGGGTCTTAATGATTTTTTGCGATCTTGGAAGTATTAAAAGGGCAATTGCAGTTGTTTGGGGACATCATTCCTAAAAATTCGAGGCTTGTCGTTTTTAAAGTTGAAAATCTCCTTGACACGGATAGACTTACATACTTTTTAAAAGAAGCCATAACCAAACTATTTGATAATAGTTTAACTCATCTCTCTCATCTCTAAAAAAAGAACTTCTTTCTGTTGTCCTTTTTTGCAACTTCTCAGATAATCGTACTGTTTCATAATGGCTTCCTAGAACCGCTGAACAAACATGAATTTTAAATAACCATTAGCACACTTAGCTACATGGCCTGAATCACGTATTTAAATTCTTAAAATGCAATTAGTGATTCTAACAAGCCACAAAACACCTCTTAACACTAACCAAATAAAAGTTGGTTTAAAAATTATAATTCAAAAACTATGCTACCTGCACACACCACACACAGCAGTCCACATTATGTGTGAAAAAAAAAAATACAAAAAAAAAACATAACATTAAATTTAAAAATAAATGATTTAGATACAAGCATTCGACATACACGAGACTCCCTTGGTCAAAACATCCTTGTTAGACATTTAAATCCTTTTTACGAACGTAATCAACCATGTGTGCTGACGTTAAAATGCAAGTTTATAAACAGCAAACCCATTTCGTGAACTGCAACAACGTTGCAACTAGTTTCGCATGCAAAAGCAATGCCAAAACCAAAAGGTATTGCACCATTCAAAGGACAACTTTTGGGTACTTAGTTCCATCACTTCATCATGGCTTGGCTTGGTTTGGCTCTTGAGCAGGCTATATACGCAGATACATCAGTAGTATATATATGCGGATACAAAAGTTTGAGGATGTGATTGTGGAAAAACTTTTCGGATGGCATCGTGTCTTTCTTTCTCGTTTCACCACTTAGGACGATGGTGATGGGTATGACGACCACCGACATACCGACAGATGAACAGACGGATGGAACGAGGGACGGAAAATTGCGTTGGGCAAAGTTTTTTGCAATTTTGGAAATTACCCGGATTTAAAGTGCAGTCTGCTGTTCAAAATTAAATCTTGGCTCTGCTATATCCTTTCCTGCTTTGATGGGAAGGATACGGATCAAGTGGAGGCGGGTTTATAGAGTAAATGCCGTTATTTGGTGTTTGTTAAGGTGAAATTTTGTTTAAGCGAAATTACTGCAACACCATCTGCTTTAGGAACGTATTTTCATCAAGTTAATGTGTACACCGTACATTCTATTTAATCAACTTAAGTAAAAAAGGACTGTTTATAGGTATGACTTGAGGAGATGCTAGTTTTGTTTCAAATTTAAAAATAAAATTAATCTAAGGGATTATAAGTGCATATAGGGATGGAAAAAAAAGTATTAATTAACAAAGTCTACATTGTTGTGATATTAAAAAGGACAATCCATTCCTTAAAAACTGTCCTTAATACCGTAATTGAAAATTGATGGATGTCTATTTCTATTTTGGTGGCAACATTTTTACTACGAAATTGGAAGTTGAGGTCATAATAAGCCATCCATCAAAAGGATTATCAAGAAGCGAGTTTGGATAAAAGAAAATAGCAGTCACGGGACGCCCGGCACTTTACATTAATATTCATAATTTTAAAAAACCATCAAAGAAAATATGAAGTAAAACAATTTTTAATAATTTTGTGTTTCGTTATAATAAAATCAATATATTTGCATTATCATTTTCTTATATTAACAATTATTACTGACTATATTCATTTATAAATAGGAACAAAATTTATATCAACCCACCCATCCCTACCAACCCCTAAGCCCTAACCGCCAACTCCCAATCAACTACCCACCCCCAACCACCCGCCATTTGTGACAATTTCATACTCACTCCCCCCTCCACCTACACCATATCCACAACCCCCGTAACCACACACCCCTCCTACAAATACCAACCAACCAACCACCATTTTTGTCAACTTCCCCCCCTCAACCAAATCCCCCCACCATTAACCACCCACTTAACAACCAATCAACCACCCACCTTTTTTGTCAACTTTTTCATCCCAAACCCCTTCTTCCACTACCACCCCATCCCCCACCAACGACCACCCAACACTCTCCAGTCACACTTTGAAAAGGTGCCATGCCATTTGGCCATATGCCATATGGCCATATTTCAAAATATGGCCATATGACACTTTTGAATTGTGTCATATGACCATATTTTAATAAATGGCTATTTTTCGCTTTGGTAATGTGTCATTTGACCATATTTTCTTGTGTCATATAGCCATATTTTTAATTTGATATCTGTAGAGTGTACACAAACATTCATACATCATATATACATAATGTACATTCATACTTCAGGGTTCAGGTTTAATAATTGGTAGCGAGCGAAGCGAGCGGAAAAAAATTTGCCCAAAAGAGAATCAATTTGGGGTGTGAAAATAAAAAAATTCGCGCGAATTTTTTTATTTTCACACCCCAAATTGATTCTCTTTTGGGCTAATTTTTTTCCGCTCGCTTCGCTCGCTACCAATTATTATACCTGAACCCTGAAGTATGAATGTACATTATTTATATATGATGTATGAATGTTTGTGTACTTGTATCATGAGCGAAGTGCACAATTATCAATTGTTTGTAGCCGCAAGCTGGTACAACACTAAAAGTACCATCTAAAAGATAGTTCCTGCCCGAACCATTTTGCAAATTTTGAATCGCGGCTGCTATCGTCGGTGAAAGAAATATTGCATATGCAAAATTTTCTTTCGTTTTTGTTTTTGCAGTTTAAGAACAAGTTTTAAAGTGTCATTTGGCCATAATGGTCAAATGACACATTACCAAAGTGACAAATAGCCATATATCAAAATATGGTCATATGACACAATTCAAAAGTGTCATATGGCCATATTTTGAAATATGGCCATATGGCATATGGCCAAATGGCATGGCACCTTTGAAAATTTTTATCGACTTTGATCATTTTTCTATGATATCGAAGAATTCATTGGCCGGATGACGTCCGAGCGTCATGCCATTTTTCGTGACCATTACGAACGATTTTGCAATGGATGTTTCACGTCAAAAGAGTCACATATCCAATCCCCCACAAGGCCCCTTTAACCCTCCATAATTTTTGAAAACTGCATCGACAATTTTTTTTTCTGATTGGTGAAAAGAATGTTAAATGTAATTGCTCCAAACTCCCTCCCCAATAACCCTTAATTCCCAAATTTTGTGATCCGCCCCCAATGCTCGTTTAATGGCGAAAAGAGTTCCTTGTCTGTGACTATCTTTAAAGGTGTTCTCCATTTTAGTGTGTTTAAAGCTTTCCTCAACGCTTAAGCCTAGATTGACTTACAAACTGTTATTGATTTTGTTTTACCACGTGTTTCGTCAACTCTTCCTTTTTTTTAGTGACTCAGAGTAGGTACGCACTATGTTCCAAATTTACTGTTTGTCAATATCAAGGAATTCAGCTGCACAATAGTCTTTTCACAGGTAGTGGTCAGCTATTCGTTTAAGAATTTGTAGAACACTTTTCCTGGTCTCTAGATGTAGTGCAGACCCGGCTTTGATGTTTTCATCTACTTTGGACACTTTCGCATTGTGGACGTGTGCCTCCTGCGTCCTGCCACTTGACTGGAAATATCTGTTCATCCAAAAGTCAGGGTCAGTATGAGACACATTTTACTTAGTAACTGTCAGAGCTAAATTTCCTTCTTAGAACTGTAGGATACATAATTTCATTTTGTACGTGGAAATTTTGTTCGTCAATATAATTTCTGATTCTGAGCTTGATGAAGCAAGACACCAACTTATATTTTTGGAAAGGTTTCAGAAAGGGGTTAGGGCATCAATGATAAGATCAATAAGTATTGAACTGAAGAAACACAATACCCAGATGTTGAAAATGTGAACTTCATTGTTGGATGTTTCAATTTTCACATAAGGCTAAAAACGTGTTAGGCTTTCCATCATATTGAAGTATCTTCATTCATCACAACCGTGTCAGGATAAATTTTGACAGCAGAAGTTGGGCTACAACTTAAATTTCCAGAAATGCATTTATCCACTGCAACCACTTTAACATGGACCTTTAATTAAAAACAGGGTTCAACATCATCATCATCATCATCATCATCGTGTGCTGACAAAATCAAATGACCTTAAAATTCATTTAAAACTATCTCACATCCAAGCCGATCCCTTGTTTACAAGTTAAATGTTTTCGGTTTTGGTCTTCTTTGGTTTCCATCAAAAATCTGCCTTAGGCTGTAATTTTGTGTCGATTGTTCGATGCCATCCGACCATTATCCTGAACGGCAAGACAATGGCAGACCACAATGAATTGCCCCCACACAGAGATGCACATATACGTATATCATATAGCAACAACTATATACGGGAACCATGAAGACGATGATGATGATGATGATGATGATGCTTCGAATGAGCTCCACAATCAGTTGGCAGAATGTTGAATTGATTTTTCATCTTTGTCCATTGATTTAGTATCGTCAACAACAATCGAATGCCGCCATGCATCGTCGCTGTTGTCGTAAATGGAGTAGAAAACAGAGTGAAGAAGAATTAATTCCTTTGATTATTGTCTGGCTGGCCATGGAATTGGTCCTTAAAGGCATCATCACAGACACAGCTTGAACGGGAGACACAAAAAATATTATCGAATTGTTATTTCTCTTTCTCTAAAGATACAAAAAGAAAAAAATATGGATCGTCCGAAAATACAGGAAATGCACTCTTGCGGGTGGTTCCACTCAACTAAGGAATCATAATTGTTGATTGGGCAAGTGCTCTTGTATTGCAATTAATTTTTTCTTGCTGGACGCATCATGCTGCTTCCATTTTCTCATGCCTGATGCGAAGAAGACTGTTTACCACAAGGATGTATATTTTTTTTAAGAGCATTGGACAGGAATTGTATTTTGATGTTCGCTTATGGAAAAAAAAAATTAATGTAAATAAAAAAAGTTAATTAAAAATTTGACTTTTAACTTGACGAGTTCGTTAAAAGCATTTTACCATGCATATTTGGACCGGGTTAGGCTTAAAGAAGTTAGATTGATCTCTGCACTGACTCAACTGGCTAGGGTAAGAGTCGGCAGTTAAAAAAGGTCTTAGGCTATTTCACTAGCTCATAGTGACATACTTTGGTCCAAATCGCCAAAGTTATAATATTAATGAGGGGTCTGGTTCAAAATCCCGAAAACCATAAAATCCCGAAAGTTCAAAATCCCGAAAATTCAAAATCCAGAAAAATCAAAATCCCGAAAAATCAAAATCCTGAAAAAATCCCGAATAGCAATCAATACTGATAAATCGGATTAGTGATGCAGGCAGGCGCCTGTGTCAACAGTTTTCATAATCAGCAGTACTTGGGTGGCCCGCTTGGCGGGTTCTTGGGATTTAAACTCCCTTTTTCGGGGACACACCCGCTCACGCAGCTTCGCTGCTCCGCTAAGGGTATGTAAATTTGTCAGGCAGGCGCCTGTGTCTGTAACATTTGCAATTAATTTGACCTGGGTGGCCCGCTTCGCGGGTTCTTGGGATTTTAACTACCTTTTTCGGGGACACACCCGCTCACGCAACTTCGTTGCTCCGCTAAGGGTATGTCCAGTTGTGTGGCAGGCGCCTGTGTCAACAGTTTTCTTAATAAACAGTACTTCGCTTTTTTTTCATTTGGGATTTTGATTTTTCTGGATTTTGATTTTTCTGGATTTTGATTTTTCGGGATTTAGATTTTTCGGGATTTTGAATTTTCGGGATTTTGAACTTTTGGGATTTTGGTTTTCGGGATTTCGAACGGATCCCTTAATGAGGTCATGCTTTCAGTCCCTTGTTCCCTTGCGGGAAACTGTACTACAACGGTAATGGCTCGCGAGATGTAATACAATTCTTTCAAGAGGATTTGCCAGGGTGTGTTCAAGATTCTCTTCAGACAACCGAACGGTGTCAGTGTGTGACAGTGGTCTAGGGGCATGAGATTTTTATAAAAAATTAAATTATTCAAAATTCTTAAATAAATACTTTTACTAATGTGAGCTGAAAAAAAAGTACATACCTCATTGTACGAGTATTTTTTGGATAAATTTGATTTTATGAGAGTAAATTTATAAAAATCTGTGGAGCGGTTTTTGAGAAAAAAAATTTTTTTGCAAAACTTTTTGAAAACCTTTTTCAAAAAACATTCAAAAACGCCAGTTCATAGGTATTCAACAAATGCATTTATTTAAAATGTTTGAAAAAAAAAAATTAAAAAAGATGTTTTCAAAATATTAATTTTTTAAACTTAAACATTTTTTTTTTAATATTGGTATGCAGTATAAATTCAGCTATTTACACCTACCTAGTATATTTGTGTTTAATTTCGGAAGTATCGGTTGAGTCGAAAGCAAAAAAAAAAAACGGTACTATGGAAAGTACCGTTCTTAGAAATTTTTTTAAACTTTTTTTCAGCCATATGATTGGTCGTTAGAGCTGTTTTCGAGAAAAATAAGCTTTAATGTAACGGTTATATGGCAGGTACCGTTATTTTATAAAAAAAAACTCCATATACCAAGTTTGAAGCAATTCGGACCACCCGTTTGGGCTGTTGGTGTCTAAACATACATACAGACATACATACGGACAGATTTTTTAGACCATCTTTTTTCGTCTTGGCTATCATCGTAATGTCATATTTGATTGTTATCTCCAAACTTTTTTTTTCGACGAATGCATAACTTGCCTTATAGTACCTATAATCGCAAGTAAAAAGGGGCGCTTTCAAAACTTAGCTAGAATATCAATCTTGATTCCTGTTGGAATGTGGGAAAGATTTAACAAACGACACTTAGGGGAATTGGAATTCGTTCTTAAGCAGTTCAGAGCATTCGGCTAAGTTCTAGTTGTCAGTCTCTTTTTCTTTTCTTAAAAATCAGGGTTCAATCATTTGTTGCCATTGAGTTCATGGAATTTCAGCTATTCAGAGGCAGACATAATTTGGTGTATCTTTGAGGTCTCGTCTCTTCATTTCGTGGTTTCAACTTGGTAGCGCTGGCGAAAATACTTCAAAAGTGGGTGTTGGAACAACAGACAATAAACAAAGATTTTTCGAACAACATTTTCTTCAGCGATGAGGCACATGCAGCTTTACTTTTGAAACCGCAGAATGAATGACCACATTGTTCAACACACCAGCAGTAGGTACCTATTGGAATTTCTAATGAAAAGTTGAAACTGTATCAAATTAAAATAAAATGCACGACTGGGTCGCACGAACTTGCTCTTATGTTCAATAAATTGCGTAGTGGCTGCGCTGCATATATGGATATTAAAAAAAATTAAATAATTTCGAAAATTCTTTTATTTTTTTAATTAGTTTAAGAGTTTTCTCGGAAAAACTAAGTATGCAATAAAATTTCAAAGCTATACGTCAATCTAGGAAAAAAAAATATTGAAAATCGTTGGACCAGTTTTTTTTTAAAAGGTTATTTTTGAAATACTTTTTCAAAAAATATTTTGAAATTTATTTGATATATATGGCAATCTGTAGTTTACATTTGAAAAATAATTTAAAAAAAAAATAAATGTACCCGTTTTCAACATATTTCGAAAACCAAAAATTTTTTTGAAAAAATTATAAAAAATCAAAAAAAAAAGTTTTTGAAAATTTTTAAATGTCATATTAATAAAACTATGAATGACTTCCTGTTGCCAAAATTTTATTGAAATCGAATGTATAGTTTACGAGAAAATTTGATTTGAAAATACTGGTTCTATGAGAGGTACCGTTATAAGACAAATTTTGAAAAAAAAATTTCAAACCAAAAGATAGATTTTCTTGCAAAAATAGCATTCTGAAGTTTTATCAAAATCGTTAGAGCCGTTTTTGAGAAAATCAATTTTTGTCTTCAAGATTGTATGGCAGGTGCCGTTATTTTTGGACCTAGAGCAAAAATAAAAAATATGTTCCGAGGGACGGCCAAATAAATCTTAAATACCAAATTTTAAGCAAATCGGCCCACCCGTTCAGCCTCCAGAGGCGCGAACAGACATACAGACAGACAGACAGACAGACGGACGGAATTCCCAGACCCACTTTTTTCGACTTCTCCGCATCATCGTAAGTAAGGTGTGATTGTTATCTCAAATTTTTTTTTCTGCACGAATCCATAACTTGCCTTATAGTACCTATAATCGCAAGTAAAAATTAGGTTTGAGACGTCACTCAAACTGGCATCCCGAATACCTCCCCCATCCACATTCCTCTTATAATTCACACTAATTTCATAAATATTTAGCACTCTTTTTTTTGTTTAAGTAAAATAGCTTAAATGAAACACCCTTTCAATAACCGTGAAGAAACCTTTAAATCTAATCAAAGAAAAGGTTTATGTGGAAGAATCCGCCTTATCAACATTTCGCATCTTTCGATAGTTTATTCTTAATCTTACTGAAAGGTGCAGCCTTTTGCTTTGGACAGCGGTCTCTCTTTTAAAATAAAATATAATTAATTGTCAAAACAGTTAAGTTTCTTTTTATGAAAACGCAGTGATCGGGAAAAAACTAAGGGAGGCAATTTTCTTGTGGCATTGGTTTTGAGCATGAGTATATTTAAACTGGTTCCAAAATGCATGGGAAATCTCTAAAAAATCCTTCCTTTACATCATCACTCAACGATCACAAATCAGTGTAGTAAGACAAACCTCTTTCTCGCAGATTAAGCCTTCCGTTTGTCTTTCCTTTCTTCTTTCTTCCCTTTGATTGCTTAGTGGACAATTAAATGAATCTTTGTAGACCCCAGTGAAAATATGTGTGTTTCTACATAATAAACTCTTCAACCTTACCTAGTCCTGACCTAGTCGTAAGTTTTTTGTAGCCTTAGACAATTTCACGATTAGGTAGGTAGGTAGGTACGATATTTTATTTTCCATATCAATTACAAAAATATTTAGAACACCAATTTAAATGTCCACTCACCACCTGCCTGCTCCGTATTATTTGTCAGACCGACCACGAAATGACACAACATGACCAAACTACCCCAAGACAAAAGCTGTTTGACCCAGTTAGGAAATAAATAATTGCATTAATGTGACGCGTTTATTTTTTTTACATTTTCAGTAAGAATTTCTATAAATGTATCTAGATACATTTGCATATAAATTCGTGGGCATAAATTATGTAAGCCTTCGAAACTCTGCTCTGCTGCGTGATGTAACTTCACGTTGCGCACTCTCTGACTCAGTTCAATTTTATAAGTTCAAATCATTGATCGAGATTTTCATTAACGAATTTAACCTTAATCTACGATTTACGATATTCAAAAAGATTACAGATACAGACGAACTACCCGAAAGACGTCATTAGGTTCCTACTGCAATCTTATGTCATCTCTTTTGAATGCGTCTTTGTTTGTTCAAAAGGTCACCTTTTGGAACTTTTGCGCTGTCTGTCTGTAGGCTCAAAGCCATTAATTCCGAACAGCATTGTTGCATTTTGTTGCAACTGTCAGCTGTGGTATTTTCGCAGTCTCGACTCTCGGTTCTCAGGGTCTCACGGAACTCTCGCAGCGGCGGCGCGGCGCGCACAGCTGATACTTCACCTTTTTTTTTTTGGGTAGGTCAGTGTGACTGGCGCTTACAAAAAATGTGTCACAGATCCCCGCGTGCTCAAACTCAAAGTCTCATTAAAAAATCGTGAATAAATGTAGGCTTCCAAACCCAAGCGGTAATCTTGCGAAAAAACCCAACTGTGTGTCCTCAATTTGAACTTGGATGCCAATTGATTGAGCCATAATCCACACACACACAATAGGTTAGGTTATAGTGACTCCAATGCAAACTCAGTGCCAATGACTTATTAATCCACGATTTGAGTCTATTCATTCTCGATTTCCATGTGGTACGGTGGCACGTCCCGGTCTTTTGTTAAGTGATTCATCGAAAGTTTTATGCATCTTCTGTTTGACTATTATAGATGTACAAGTGTGTGTACAACTTAAATGCATGTGTGATGCATACATGACACGAATAAAATGATTCATTTTTTAATTCAAATAAATCTCTATTTACGTTGAGACAAGATAATCCCATTGACAGTATCAGTATCAGTATCTAAGTATCTCTATCGCTGAAAAAGAAAAAAAACATCGAATTCGTGCCAAAAAGCACGTGGTGAGGAGTTCTATACAAAGCCATCTTACTCATGAATCATGATACACCACAGAACACAGATACTAATGTACGGCAACGAAACATGAATATTATGTATATGTTGCGGGTTCTGTCAAGTCAACTGTCACGCGCTGAGCCGCGCCGCGACGGTTACCAATCTCATCCATGTGCCGTGTTTACGTTTGTTCTTTGGTGTCGTTGACTTGGGACATAACATAGGAACACGCAAGGCAAAATTTTAAACTTCTGTCTTTTGGATGCGATGTTTCACCAAGAGCTTTTTATAACATTTTTCATTCATAAAAGCTTTGTTAAGAAAAAAAATGGTTATGCAGAGTTTTGGATTGAACCGGGTATTTTTTTGTTTTCTTTATTTGATTCTCAGCAAAAAATATGGTGTGAAATGAAATGATTTTAAACATCAGGCTCGCGCAAGTAAAAAAGTTAAGTTTTGCTACCTATAAATTGAGTAGATAAAATAATAGGTATACCAAAATATTTTCCATACAGGGTGATTCGCACTCTCCATGGCAAGTGCACGACTGGAGGCTCGTTTTTGGAAAAAAACGAGCCTCCAGTGGGGCTGGAGAAAAAAAATTAGCAGGGAAAAATCATATGAAATTTTATCATTTTTAAATCACTAGTTAAAACGCTTTTTTGAAAAAAAAACTTTTCGAAAACATATTCCAAATTTTTTTAGAGTTAGGTATGCCTTCTAGCACTTTGTAGTTTTTATCAGGAAAATAAATTTAAGAAAAAATTGATCAAACCGTTTTTTGAAAAATCTATCTAAAAGTTAAAAAAAATTTCAACTTTTTTTTTTTAACTCGAAAAACTTTTTTTGAAAAAATTAAGAATTCATCTTATTTTGTTTATAAAAGGGCTCGCATATATTTATAATTTCATTGGAATCTGTCAAGTGGTTTACGAGAAGATCTGATTTGAGAAAACCGTTCCTATGGGAGGTACCGTTATAAGATTTTATCTGAAAAATCTATTCTAAGCAAAACATCAAGTTTTAACAAAAAACACCTCCAAAATCGTAAGAGCCGTTTTTGAGAAAAATGACTTTAATAAAAAATCATAGGGCAGGTAGGTACTGTTAGTTTTAGAGCTAGAATGCTACTTCCAAAAATCCCTCTGTAGGATGTCATAATAACTCTAGGTACCAAGTTTGAAGCAATGGATTATGTTTGATTGTTAGAATTTTTTTTTTATGAATGCATAACTTGGCTTATAAACTCGAATTTAATAACACCTTTTGGGAACTGGCATTGCGTGGAAGAAAAGTCGACCTTTTGGAAGGAATTAGTTTCCAGTTTTTTTCTTGAGCGAATATCTACGAAACCGGTTTTTTGAAATAAGACTTGATTTTTACAAAATTATAAAAAACAAATTTCTTTATAAAAAATCAATCGAAACTGCATTTCAAATTTTTGTTTGGAACGGGAATCGGATTTAAGGCAAAATGCCTGGAAATTGCCCATACAGTACGATGGAGGGAACATTACCCCTTCCATATCATTATACCTACATATATTTGATTTTACCCAATTAAATCGCTCTAGATTTGATATTCTAAAGAAAAAAGGTACATTATTCATGATAGCAAATATATGTTCTCAGACAAGATCTTTTTGCAGGTGGATATGATTTTCTGTGTCCGTTGTCAAACTCATTTGTGCAATTGAGCTTAACGCATAGGTTTTTGTCATGGATAAAAACATTTCTAGAACAAGTTTTTTTAATTTTATTTTAAATACTCAAAGAGGAAGTAAATAGACCTTTTGCTGAGCGTATTTTGAAAGAAAAACTGTGAACCAAACACTTTCATTTGTAACATTTTTCGAAAATCTAATTAATAATACCTATACTAAAAAGATTTTTTCTCGAAAACGGCTCTAAAAAATGCATGAAACTTCTCACGAATAACTTTGTTTTAATTTTTTTATTGGATGACTGACACCATAAAGAGTACAATAAAATATTTATTTTTCTTCGGATTGCTGAATTGGTTTAAACAAACTAACATGGCAATGATATCCATCGTTAGGACTAAACTTTGTAAAGTCCAGTTTTTATTTTCAATTATATTTTGTATTATGAAATATAAAAACGTAACAATAAAACAATTGATGTTCACACCTTATGATACCATAAACACATGTTGTAATCGTAGGTCGTGACAAATACTAATTTGTTTTATTTGACCCCAGCACCACGACCTTTTGTTTGAAACAAAATGGTCAGTATATACCACATCGTAAAAGAGCTTTTGAAACAATTTTCTAATTACTTGAAATAAAATTTTTATTGTTTTGAAAGTCAACAAGTAATGCGGTTATTGGAATGATTTATTTTATAGGAAAAGGGTGGTTTTCTTTGGGAATAGAGAATTTTAGAATTTACATAGGTATAATTACCTACCAAGCATGAAAATTTAGGACCAGAAACAAAATTATTGCTTCGTATCAGTCGATATCTCTCTTTAAACTAAAAGTGAAGGTTATTTTATAGTTTCGTTTTTACTTTTGATATTGCGTCTCTTCCAAGACCAAATGACATTGTCTAAAAATACAAAAACTCAACTTACTAAAAAAGGTAAGAAATATAAAGCATAAGTTTTGTCGCCCAAAATTAGTTTTTAAATGTCTGCAGTATTCTACTTGAAATTTTCTATTCTTGTTAAATAGTGAAGCCCCCTTACAACTGAGCTTGTATATAGCTTGTATAGAACTTATATAATAGGAAATAAACTAACGCAAACATAGCATTTCTTATTTGACATATCCTTTACGAAGATGCAAAGCAGTTTATTAAAAACGAAAACATAGCAGCTATACTAAAAAGCTCCTTTAGGGAATGTTGAATTGGCATGCAGAAGGACTAAAATCGAAAACCCAAGAAATATTTATAATCAAGTTAAGATCTCAATGATTAAACAACAAAGAGGAAAGAGTTTTGGCTAACGATTTTTGAAAAAAATACAATAAAATGCTTAACAAAGAATATTAAACGCATTTTTTCTTCTTCTATTATTCCTTAATCATTTTTTATTATGCTAGCTTGTATAAGGCCTTTAAGCAACATCTTAAACAAGGTGATATCTTGCTCAGCGCAGCTTATAAATTCCTAAGCAAGATATTTTATTTGTAAATCTTAGTACAATTGTTCATGCAAAGCTTTTACATGCTATAGCACCATAAAGCCTTAAAACAGCTAAAAAGCTTGTGTAATGGGCAACAAAATGACTTGCGTAAGGCCTCTTACTGTTTCTCCCTGCTATAGAATTTTGTATCATGCCATTCACGTTTTTATAATAAATTTCACACAACAATAAACAAATTGATCAAGTTCTTGGAAGAAAGAAAACTTGAGCAATTTAATATTTATCACCCTTCTGTAATAATCTCAAAGATAGTTTACTATCTACACACTTTGAACACATTGCCATGCCATGAGTATCTCTTTTCAAAAATAAATAGTTTAAATATGGAATCATGTCATAAATTATGAACAATTTCCGTTTTCTCCCTAATCTTCTTGATTCATCAAAGAGACAAATTTTAACCACATACGAGTATGTAGAGCATTAAGAACACATCCACATCCATTTCCAGATGAAAGAAAGAAAAAAAGAGTTTCAATGCGAAATTTTCTTATTTTTCTGTTTAGATAATAAAAAAAAAAAAACCAAACCAAAATAAAAAGAAAATACATAATCTGCATGATAATTTTGGTTTGAGGCATCATGTCAGGCAACTTAATTAATTTTATAAATGCACAGACCGCGACCACTAATTTGTGTTTTATTCCAGAGCTGCAATAAAAAAAGAAACACCACAATCTTCTTCATGTTGTTGAAATGGAACTCACTTCAGCAAGGAAACCACTTCACTTGCTTCCTCCTTGGCTTTTGATGCCGATAAATTCATAATTTGTGTATGAATTGCAAACGCTTCTGGATTTACATGTTACCAACCTACCAGGTGCATAATAATTAAGACCATAGATCAACTGGGATTGCGCACTGTGCGGAGATTTCATCACCGCAATTCCGCACAGTTTAATAAATGTTCTCTCGTCGATAAAGTTCAGGTTGCCATTTACACCTTGCAGATACACTTCTCGCTGAATGATCGACTTGGTTTTTTTTTCCTGTAATTACCGCAGCACAAAGTAAGTTCAATAAAACAAATTCATATTCGCCAGGCACGATGGAGAAATAAATATTTTGCACCATGAGAAAGATACTACTCCAAACAGGTTACACATTCTGTTCTTCACAACTCAAGTTTTTATAAAAAAAAAAGATACGACAACCTGAACCGCTTGCTAAACAAGCTTCGATTTGCATATAAAGTGAACGTCTCGTCCAAGTTAGGAAGAAAGCGGCGGCGTCTCTAAACTCAAAAGGTGATCTTAGGCTAAAGTCTGCCTACAAACATCCACAATCTAATGACATGCTTAATGAGGAGATGAATAATATAAATACTAACAAGATCTTTGCTAACCTGGAGCTCATCTTTCTGCTAATCCCAATGAATTTAGTCGCCATGTCGCAACAGATGTTGTTTTGTATCCAAACTTACTTTTCCCGAATACCTACTCTTAACGACTTCCCCTTAGAAGATACTTTCCATTTGTGATTGTTGGTGAGATTATAATTTATTTATGATAAAGTAGCCATGACGTTGGGTATTTTTCATTTTGTTTAACAATCTTTCAAGTTGGCGCCAATGATCGTAATCTATCGGTCAAGAATTTTTTTATATAATGTCATGGCGTTTATCTGGTTAATTGTGTTGGAGCATAATAAATTTCAATAATGGCACCCAATAAAAAAGCGAACAAGATTCAAATATCAGATAAATAAAGTGCTTTGTGGTGATTTTGTTTTTTGAAGAATTAAATCGAGAATTAACACCATAAAAAAACTTTAATATTCCAGTTTGGTTGTTATTATAAGTTTAAGGTTAAAAATAGAGTACAGGACTAGGTCGCATGAACATGCTTTTGAAGAATCTTGAAATTGGAGCATAATATTGTATGAACTGCATTATAGTACTGGCGTTATAAAACTGGTGCCAGGATTGCAAGAAAAAGAAATAGCGCCCGTATAATTTCGTGTGAAGATGCGAAGCCTATATCCTGTGTCTTATTGAAGAAGAATGGAAAAAAATTGACTCACTCTTATCATAGGTTTGCTTCCGGACAGTATTTTGAGAACATATTTCAATTTCCGGTGGAAACTTATACCAAAGTCGAATAAGACGCTTCTGGAACCAGTCCTGAAATAATAGGTTAAGGTAAACTTGTCAACTTTTGCGAGGCAGTTGGGAGGGATTTTATATGATTATATGTTTGCACAAAAACTGCAATTGGATTATTGTGATCGCTACGGGTGACTAAATATTTAATAAAATAAAGTGCGCGATGAGATTGCACGCACTTATTCTAAGTTAGTGGTCTGGGGCTTTTGAAAAAACTTTAAACAGGGAAAAAATCATTAAAATTTTATTTATCACTTAAAAATCACTAGCTAGTTAAAACTTTTTTTTTTTGGAAAAAATTAGGTAAGCCATTTGATTATTTAATTGTTTTGAATTTTAAGCAAAAAAAATTCAAAATGGTTTTTTTTTTCAAGTCGTTTTTTTGACAAACTTTTCGAAAACATATTCAAAGATTTTACTACTACTACTAATTTTTATCAGAAAATTAAAATTAAAAAAAAATTAACAAATTGATTACAAAAAAAAAATTAAATGTTTTAAAGACTCAACAAAACTCTTTTGAGCAATTTTAGAACTATCTAATATTATTTCGTTTATAAAAAGGCTTCACATTGAAAATTGCATATATACATCCGTTAAGTGGCTTACGACAAAATCTGTTTTCAAAAAACCGGTCCAATGGGGAAATACCGTCAAAGACTTTTCCTGGAAAATGTATTGCAACCAATTATAAAGTTTATTAAAAAAACACGATTCAAAAAGATTTATCAAAATCACGGGTTTCCAGGGGTTTCCAAGATAGATAGATTAAGACACCTAGCCTGAAACAATGCAAATCAAGAAAAAGGAACTCTTGTGGCGAATGTAAAGGGTTTTCCAATAAGAGGTGTTATTTTGATATTCAAAGAAAAATGACACATTTTTTGAGATAAATGATCGGGTGTTTATTGTAACGTAAAGAACAAAGTAAGTATGCCATTAATAATGAAAAAACAATATTAGCTAAATGGCCCACGGCTACGCTTACATAACAATATCCTTTTCATGAAATTTTTCATCACCAAATCGCAAGTGGCTGCTGTATGCCCTCAATATCTTCACGAATTCCATCTTTTAGGTCTTGAATTGACACTGGGCTGTTGGCGTGGATCTTATCTTGCACGTGACCCCAGGGCCCGATCCAGCTTTTTCACCGCCCTGGGCAAAAAATTAATTTGCCGCCCTTTTGCAATGAGAACATATAAGATATAAAATTGTTGGTGCATTTTTTGACCGACTTTTGAAAAATGGAGGTATTCATTCCGACCCGTAAGAATGTAATATTGTTGGAAATTTTCTTTTGGACAATCAAGCATGACATTACGATCATAGAGAAGCCGAAAAAATAGGTCGGACAATTCTGTCTGTCTGTCCGTCTGATTGTACACCCTTAACGGCTATACCGATTTGCTTTAAACTTGGTACACAGAACACAGTATTATTATAACATCTGATAGATTGATTTTTGGACCTAGCATTCAAGCTCCGAAATTAACGGTACCTACCTGCCATGTGATTTTTATTGACAAACTCATTTAGATGTCTCAAAAACGGCTTATACGATTTTGTTAAAAAAAATTGAGTAAAATGTATGTTTTGGTTGGGAAAAAATTTGTCTGGAAAATTCTTTATAACTGTAACTCCGATAGGACCGAATTTTGCATATCAGATTTACTCCTAAGCCACTTAAAGGATTTCGATGACATTTTTTAAGTGAAAGGCCTTTTATAAACGAAATAACTTTGTTACCTTCTTAAAATTTCATAAAAAATTAAAGTTTTTTTTTTTTTGATTATTTCAAAAACAATTTAATATTTTTTTTTTAATTTTGTCTTCCTGATAAAAAGCAATAAAAGTCGTTTTTCTTTTTTAGTTCACAGCAGAGCCTGAGTTGTCAAACAAAAATAAGTTTTTCATTTTTGCTTCAGAGACTTCAGAGCATATACTTTGTATTTCTTTTCTCCGTCAGAGTGTGTTCAGAGTGCGCTCTACGATCTCCAAATAAATAGATGGGGCAGACTGAGCTAAAAGCCAAACAAAATGTTAAGTGTTAAAAAAAAATGGCATAAGAAAAGGAAATAAATAGGATATTAAATTCGTTTCATTAACAGTTCAGAGCGCTCTGAACACAATTAGTTCAGAGGACGAACAGAGCGAGCTCGATAAACTTGAACTTTGTTCAGAGCTCTTTACTGAATGAAAACAGAAAAACGCCTAAAGTGCTGGAAAGTGCATTCTCAATAAAAAAAAAAAAAAAAAATTTGGAAAAATGTTTTCGAGAAGTTTTTTTTTTTCTAAAAAAATCAAAACTGTTCAAGAAATCAGATGACTTAATTTTTTTCCCTCAAAAAACGTTTTAACTAGCGGTTTTTAAGTGATTAATAAAATACTTCGACTTTATATTTTTGACGGACATATACAATACAGTCAAAATTCTTTATAGCAAACCTTCAAGGGAACAAAAAATAAAAAACTTATAAAATTCGTTATAAAGAAATGTGAAATGTGTTTTGAAACCTCGTGCTCCTTTTTATTTTCAAAGAAAATTGGTATAAAAAATTAATGAAAAAAAAATCATATCTTTTGTTTAGAAATTCAATGTTTGATTGCGCATTTGAAATTTTGTTTTTTATTTTACTATACAAATTTTCCAATTTAGAAAATACAAAATTTGCAGCATCTTCTTTAGTTTTATCACTTGTTTCAATAAAACTTCAAAAATTCTTAATGCAGTTCTCTTATCACTATAGTAGGGCTTCTTCATCTCGTCTGAAGTAAACTGTTTCCAAATTGCTTGTTCTCGATTATTATTGATTATATCGCTGAACTTAGTTTTCATCGTACCAATTGTCAAAAGTACCAACGACACCTTTGTTAAAATAACTACTGAGGATTGAACTTGTTTTACCTTCGAAACGCGACTTTGCAAACTTAAACTAAATAACTGTACATTTTTTAATACATCTATACATTCGATGGAACCTATAACTAATATGGGATATTTTTTAAGAAGATGGTGAACAAAATGAAGTTTGCTATAGAAAGGAGAGTTCGTTATAAAGTAGTTTTACTGTACCTTATTTTCTCCCTTGAAGGTCTTAATTAGAAATTTTTTTGAAAATTCAGCTTTAATAATCCTCAATTTTCAAATTTTGCCGCCCTTGAAATTTGCCGCCCCGAGCAATTGACCGGCCCACCCCCCCCTAGATCGGGCCCTGCGTGACCCCAAAGGAATAAGTCGCAATGTTTCAAATCACAAGATCTCGGTGGCCAACTGTGATCACCTCTTCGAGAGATAACACGGTCCGGAAACTTTTCCCGTAAGAGATCAATGGTTTCGTTGCTTCTCACGTCTTGTTGAAAGTAAACATTCCAGATCAATACCATCCAATTTTGGCCATACAAAAATATTAATCATCTCTCGATAGCGCAATCCATTTACCGTAGATGTTGCTCCAGGCTCATTTTCGAAAAAGTAAGGTCCAATGACCCCGCCCGCCTGGACCAAAAACCGCAACAAACAGCTACTCGTTGAGGATGGAGAGGCTTTTCAAAAATAAATCTTGGGTTTTCCAGATTCGACAATTTTGCATTTTGACGTAGCCATCGAGGTGGAAATGGACTTCATCAGTCAAGATGATTTTTCGATGAAATTCCGGATCGTTTCCGGGCATTTCAAGGACCCAATCAGCAAAGACACGTTTTGTTGTTGAAGCGTGTATCGTTCTATGTTTATTAATGCCGTAGTTTCAACTTGTCAAATGTCAGAAAATTGAAGCTTCAGAAGTGACAACTACCGAAATAGCGGGCTATTTAAAAAAACAACCTCTTATTGGAAAACCCTTTATATAAATGCTAACCCTACCACGTTAAGAATATTTAAACTGCAAAGTAAACCCAGCTTAGTACATTAGTATACAGTTCACAGGTCCACTTAACCGGTGTCAACTTATCTGATTTCATGCCGGAATTGGTCACCAGTTATGCAGATGGAAGAATCATTTCTAAACCACTTTGATTTGTATTGTATTCTTTTGCCACCATAAAAGTCAGTTTATGATAGAAATAACTATGGCAGGGACTGGAAGGAAGCACTTATTGAAGTTTCTAAGGAAAGGATATCATATGATTTTAAATACATGGCATTGTACAACAATTAATTTTTTTTTCGAAACAAATATAAATTTGTTGTAGAATTAATTCTAGAGAAGATACAATTGATAACATGCAAATGTAAATCATTTTTAAGCAACATGATAGGTTCCAGTAACCGCGATGAACCTCATATTCATGATGACCATCCATGATGAATTTTGACCGGTTCAATCAGAATTAACTAGGTGTCAACAAAGGTATTTCTCCGAAATGTATTGTTATTGTGAAGAGTCCTTTAGTTTTCTCCTTCGTTGCCAGCTCACTCACTTATTGCGTCACTGCCGCCGTCGGCGTCGCCCCGCAGGTGATAAGTGATAACTATCCATTGCGCATACATTGGAGACTGTTCCATAGGATACGTCATTTTTATAATGCCAAGGAACCCCTGTTCTGTTGGTAAATGAATATGGGGATGATCAAAAAGATCGTTATAAAATAATTAAGATGAGATATGTGGTCTGGTCTAATATCGGTGAGAATATGAATTCTCCGATTCTTGTGTTTTATTATCCTGGAATGCTTTAATCAAAAAATATAGATTTAAGATTTTTCTTGATAAAACCATCTCTGGCAGTCTTATGAAGTACCTTTAGATTTGATGATAGCAGTGGTCCAAATGTTAAACACGAATTCATTTCAACATATTTGAAAATCATCTTTCCATGTCATCCACAACGATTGCGATTAAGCTTCCATGTTTTAATCTTGGGCTCTCCAAAATTTTGGATTGAAAATTCTAGAATGCAGATTTTGTCATCATATGTTTGAACTTAACGTCAAGCATGTGGTCTTTTTTAAAGGAGTTGAACACTTGGAGAGGAGACAAGGAACTGCTTATCATCATAGCACACAGCATCAATGCGCAATGTGATCAGCTTTCATTTTAGAAGTTAAAGCTGGCAGTGGAGCTTAGCCATATATACACCAGTTTAACACACAGGTTTTTACATCACCATTTTGACCGACATGCAATATCTTTAACTATCTCTGAGACTGAGACTTCCTGCTATCCTTATGCATAATCAGTCATCGATAAATGTGAATCTGACCCAATTATAAAAAATACCCACACTTTTTCTTCGCTCTAATTGCAATAATTAAGGACTGAAGACAATCATCTAAGCTTTATATCCCATCTCAATCCCATAAATATTCCTGCTCTCAAATAAAAGAAAACGCAGATAAGATTCCACTTTTACGATTTAATTTTGCGAATCGAAAATAATTGCTTGTCTTCTTGTAAGACTAAATGCATAATTTGAAAAACAACCATATTAATGGAATAACTATGCAATAATTCTATGATTTATGGACTCATTAATGTTTTAAGTGCTTTTCAATGAAATCGATTAATAATAAATTGAATTGAAAATACAGACACTCCCCTTTTAAGCTACTATACTTGAGTTATATTCCCCTCCTATCAAAGCAGTTATGGTCTATTTGGAGAGTTTAAAAAACACACAGACTCGAGGCAACGAAATATTTATTACCCTCAAAGCCAAAAAAAAAAAAGGAGAAACACAAATTTCCAACCTCTTTCACACTCCCAGAGACTCGCAATCCAAAATCCTACCAAGAAATACTTGAATCTGGCCAACTTGTCTTTCACTATGCAATTATTTTAACAAAAAAAAAAAAACTGTCTGTATGTCTGTCTAGCAATAGCACAGCACAGCACAGCAGCAGATAGTGTATAGCTAAAGGCTTAAATGAATATAATTCAAAGATACACTTTGATTCAAAGTGGGTTTTCTTTTCGATTTTTGTGAAGCCCATTAAGTACTCTGCGCTGCTTGCCACTAGTTGCCATTGCCACTCATGGTATGACGGAGACTATGATGTTGGAAGTTGAAGTTCTTCAAAAAGTATTTCGTAGATTAAAACATTACGACGCGAGACGCGCCGCACCGCACCGTGCCGCATGACGCGATGAGACGATGAAATTAAAATGACTCGCTTCATAAGCTTTATACAGTCAAGCGACTGTATAAGATGTTTATTATTTTTTTTTTTTTTTAGCAAAAGAGAAGAGGAGCAGAAGGAATGGTTTGGTATGTTATTGCGGAACTGGAAACGCAGTCTGTTGATGGAGTTGTCAACAGCTCTGAAGGAAGACTGACTGACACAGTGCCTGTGGGTGCAGTTCGAAGAATATTGTGCAGTGACCCAAGGGACGAGCGCAATATGTTATTAATTTTGACAGATGATGTATAATTTATGGGAACATTAATGAAATTATTAAGCGAATAATGCGGATGGGGAAACCCGAAAGGGATTTTGATATGTTTCGTTGTCGGTGTGTTGTAAAATGAAGATACATTGATGTTTTTTTTGGGTGGGCCTTTTGAAAATTGCTGCAAGAAATTTGTTTTGGGTGATTAGTTTCTCTACAAATGCGAAAATAATTATTGTATTACGCATATGTACGAAACAGGAAATTCATCGTGGATTAAACTGCGAGTCCACCTTTTAATATGAACCATCATTTGTCAAAAACAAATTTAATTTTACAGTGTGGTGCGAAAGGATGTGAATTGGCTAACATTTTATAGAAATAAAAATTAGCCCTTTTTTCGGGAAAAAATTATTTGAAGATGCAAAATTCTGCTCGTTGGGTCCAAATTGGCAAGTTTTTTTTTTCAATAGGTATTAGCTTTCAAAGTTGTTGTTAAAGTGAGATTTCAAAAAATAACATCGGAAGAAGTCTGTCACCAATAGATTTGGTGATCTGGACGTCTCATTTAAATCTCCAAAAACGGCAAATCAGTGGAGACGAGTTTTTGAATTTTGAACAGGAAAACAGAATAGAAAAACAGTGCATACTTCATGATCAACAAACGAAAATCTGGAAGCTGCATTTTTGGGACGACTTGTCCTTCGTTTTTGCGATTTAAACTAGCCAATAAGATCAACTTATTTACCCGTTCCAAAGTAATTTTTGAGCTTCATCCGCCCGATCAAAATGAAATCAATGTAGCCATCACCAGACTAATGATGAACAAAGCAGATATATGCAGTATACAAGCGGAACTTTTTATACAGGCTGGAGTTGACCTGGTGAGGAGCATACACCAACTCATCTGCAAAATATATGGTCGGAGGAAAGTGTGCCCGATGAGTGGAATTTCAGTACCATCTGCCTGATCCACAAAAAAGGAGAGAGCCTGCTACCCGACAACTATAGATGCATAAGTCTTTTAAACATCGCATATAAGATTCTGTTCAGCGTTTTATATGAACGTCTAAAGCCTTTTGCTGATGACCTTATAGGTCCTTACCAATGCTGCTTCAGACCTGGAAAACCTATGACCGACCAAATTTTCCCATAACGCATAGATCCTGGAGAAACCCCAAGAATATAACATCGATACCCACCACCTGTTCGTCGATTTTAAAGCAGCCTACGACAGTGTTAATAGAGTCGAACTGTATCGTGCCATGTCCAACTTTAGAATACCTGCTGAACTTATACGCCTTATCAGGATGACGTTAGAAAATGCTCGCTGTTCCTTTAAAGTACTCGTAGGTAGGCACTCTACTGAAACCTTTGAAGCCACCAGAGGGCTAAGACAATAAGGTGACGCACTGTCATGCAGCTGTTTTAACATTGTGCTTGAAAATGTAATACGGAGCACCCATACCAGTACATCGGGCACCATTTTCAACAAATCGTTGGGATTACTGACGACATTGACGTGATAGGAAGAAAAAAGCTAGCAGTAACCGGTGCCTTCACTACTATGGAGTCAGCAGCAAGCAGAATGGGACTGAAAATAAACGAGGACAAGACGAAGTTAGCGTGCATCAATAAAAGTCCAATCCCACCATCACCGATTTGGTCAGAACGTGACCATTGATAAGTGTATAACTTCGAGGTAGTCAATGAACTTGTCTACCTGAGTACTGCTTCAAACACAGGCAAATCAGTACTGAAATCAAACGTAGACTAACTCTTGCTAATCGCTGTATCTTTGGGCTGAATCAAGAAGACACTGTCTAGAACACTCATCATCCCGGTCCTGCTATATGATGCAGAAGCATGGACTCTCTCCCAATCGGATGAAAATTCACTTGAGAAGAGAAAAATTCTGCGTATGATTTCTGCGTCAACCGAGAAAACAACATTTGGCGAAGAAATTACAACGACGAACTATATAGGTGCTGTATAGCGACATAAGCCTAGCCAGAAAAATTCGAATTCAACGACTAAGATGGCTGGGCGGTATAGAGCTAATGGATATTCAACGCTCCATCTTGTAAAGTCTCCAACGCCAAACCCGAGGGAATCAGAAGCCAAGGTCTACCTATGATGGACCAATCAGGTAGAGGGAGACCTCCGACAACTTGAAGTGCAAATATGGAAACGGCAGGATAGAGATCGAGCCGGCTGGAGGGACATGTTAAGCTAGGGTTAGGAGCACCATTACGCCCTAGTTGAGCCCACATAAGTAAATAAGTAAGAAAAATTTGTGTGGAGTGCTTTGAAGTCCTGTGTCTGTCAATGTCTATATTATATACAATTACAAACTCCAGCCTATTGTAGTCTTCGAAGATAATATCCGTCCAGTATCGGAATGATTATCATATTCTAAGTGCATGCCGACTGTCACTTGTCTGATATCATTCTATCTACTTTGCAGACAAAAATTAAGTCATCAATCCCATTCCTAAAGTGGACCCAAAGTTTTTCAATCATTCAAAGAATTACAGCCAAAGAAAACCAGGTGACAACATTTGCGGCACCTTGTAAGGTATCATAAAAGATACCCAAATCTCAAATTTGACAAACTATTGCATGTTTATGAGATACATTAAAAATCACATGCTTCTTGGCATTAAAACCATCAACACCTCGTTAAGCAGGATACCTAACCTATACGTGTCTGAAATTATGCCTAGTTAAAAGTTTAACAGTTGTCATCACAAACAGTTTTAACTGCCATAACCAATAGCTTGAGCATAAAATAAAGCACCACCGTTAACTCGTTAAAAAAACCTATATAGTTATGGATACTTATCAGTTACCACTTAGTCGCTACTCCCTCATTTTGAAGATGCTCTTGTTCATTGAATCCCTTAAAGAAACTGATAGTCTTTGCTGCCATTCTGTTTTTATTGTAAACGCTTCTGAAAAATAATACCTAATCAACACTTGTCCCCATCCGCAACGCCATGCCATACTATCCTTGAGGACATTATACAACCAACAACCTCGGAGCAGCGAGCAACAAGCAAAACGTTAACAACACATCACCGTTCATTTATATTATATTCACTTCCACATTCCGCACACTCCTAAAGAGCAAACATAGTACATTAAAGGTACTGTGTGTGGTTGGTGTCCCAAGTCCCCATCATCTCGATTTTCCCCGATGGGATGGGATGGGATGATATTATAGAAAAGAACGATGGCGATGATGAAGCTGCTGCCAATGGTGCAAAGGGTGCCCCTAGTGATGGCTATAGTGATGATTCTAGTTAGTTTCCCCCCTCTTTTATAGTTGCTGATGTTGTTGTTGTTCCTATACGGTAGTATCCAGACTCCAGAGTAGTAGTTGCCCAGGAGATAATCATTCAATCATGGAAGTGATTTTCTCACATGTATGAGCTGCTCCAATCGATAACTAATCAATTTCTATGGATATGGTGTTTATCGTGAGCCGCAATCTTTGGCTGGGTGGTGGCAATAAAACTGCCACTTGTGCTATTATCACAGCAGGAAGTCCGCATATATGTATGGTATACTGACAACTCATCGTTGGTGTTTTCAGGGTTGTATCTGTGGGTATCGATGCCGGAGGCGAAATTTGTAGCATGATTACGGGTAGAAAATAATTGAGTATTTAATTTGTATAGACCTTGGATTGGGATCACGAAGATCTTTCATTGTCGCTATAGAATGACCCGCAGGAAATAAAATCGTTTCGCAGATTTCCATTGATTGATGTGTTGGAGTCTTTTGGAATACGTATCGAGTAAATTGTGATTTCCAAAAAAATAATTTCATAAGGAAAAATGTCCCAGATATGGTGGGAATGTTTTGAGTTCCAAAATGTATCAGACGCGTTCCAAAAATCAAATTAAAAACATTTCTTATGGAAATTTCATAAGTTTCTCAAAGCATCCGAAGGGTTTTGGATAACTATGTACTGCGCAAACTAAATCATCTAAGTACACAAAAATTGTTTAGCCTTTGTTCCATACAAATATTCCTGCATGGAATACCTTTTCCTTCCACAGACCACAGCATATCTCTTTGTTAAAATATATTGTCTTGACATTTATGTTACAATCATATCCCCTCGCCTATAGATTTAGCTTTTCTCCCGCATAAGCCTAGTACCTACTCATCTTTAATGAAATGTAAGATGAATACGTTCCACAATCTTTTTCACTCCAGTTTTTTAATTTGGCAATGTGAAACCACATCGGAAAAGCTGTACAGACATGAGAAACTTTAACGTTTTTCAAACGATTTGCTTTCTTTTAAAAATGTATGAGCTGTGAAAGAAAATTATGTGAAATTCACATTTGCATTTTTTGAAAGAATTTCCATTTCTAGCCAGACTGTGAACAAGGTTATATTGTGAAAATAATGTCGTAGTGTATATTGTGGAACTTATTCATTTTCGATTTCACTAGAATTGGATTCAATTCAATTTTTTTAAATGTTATCTGCCTAGTCCTCTAAAATTGTGTTTGGTTCGAAATTCGAGTGAAAATTCCATACAAAAGTGTATCTTGGAGTTCACAAACATACTTTCTAAATTATTTAATTCGAAATGAAACAAGATACTTGAAAAATTTCACACTTTTCTTCGCTTGTTTAGGTCATTCTCTACTGCTTTAATTACATAATCTTGGAGGAAATTGTGGAACGTGTTTATTTTTCATTTCACAGGAGTGGAGTACTGAGCTGTAGGTCTTACTTTGCTTTTATTTTTACATTGAGGTCCATTTTACAATTTAATTGAAAACCAAAATTAGGGGCACAAGACTACATTCCACAGCTTTAATATCCAACAATATTTTTTTACAGACGCACATATTGAAATGAAAAAACCACTGCGTAAATGATTGTGGAACGTGTTATGAATACATAATAATTTTGCTCTCAAAAGATGCTTACTAGGACGTAAGTTGTTCAACGATTTGTGCAATTTAACTTAGAACAGCCTCGATATTCACCTTCAGAATAATGAAAAAAAATACGTTCCACAATTTTTTCACACCGTATTTTTAGCTTCACAATGTGTGACCGGTCATTTTGTTGTTTGAAAATCACATGCTGTGGAGAATCAAATTCACGACGGAGGTTTTATGGAATTTTCATTTTCACTTGAACAGTCTTCAAAGCCTTAAGCCTTAATTACTGTATGAAAAATCAATTCGTTTTATCAATACGTAGAGGTTTTCATCATAAACTTGAGTTTTGGGTTGATAATAATAAAACATAGTATCTAATAGACATGGACGACATGTAACGTTTGTTAGGCAGTTTTGTCTGTTTGAGTTCACAAGTTGTGGAAGATAATGATGTAAAATCCACTGCGGATTACTATTATGGAATTTTCATTTCGACCTGAATTGTCTACTTGCACTTGGCATACACACTTCCATTAAAATTAAAAATGGCTACGTTCCACACTTTTTGTGTGCCGATATATTTGTGTGAAATTTTCACTCGAACAGTGTAGAACAAGTCAGTAAGCAGTACAAGGCAGTAATTACTTCAACTGAAATGAAAAATCAATTAGTTTTATCAATATGGTCCACGACAAATTTTAATAAAGGAACATTCTCGTTAAATAAATTCAACATATTTTGCACACATTTTTCACGACATGTGAAAAATCTTAAAAGTTATATTTTGTTTGCGTTTTAAAATTGAAGATGTGGAATATTATGTTGTGACTATGTCTACGCCATTTATGTGAACTCTAAATTTCCACTTATTTTGTGTTTCAAGGCTTCCAGAGAAATTAAAACGAATACATTCCACAATGCGTACACAAGTTTCATTTTTATTCAAATTATGTAGCACTTGGGTCTTAAGAATACAAGAACACACAGAAAATTCTAATTTTTGTATTTTTTTTGTACAGCTTTTGTAAAAACAAATTTAGGAACACCATGTTTTAAAATCCACATCGAAATTTTCTAAAAAAAAAAAAAAAATTAGAATTCGAAAAGAGATAGATTCGCTTATATTTCATCCTGAACTTATGTTTTAAGTTGATAATGATAAAAAAGTGCGCCTCTGCCATCAAACGCTCCTGTCTTTTCCCAAAAGCACTTCCTTTGGAACTCCCCTGACTTTAAGCCTCGAAGAAGCTGTAAATAACAAGACCACCGTCTATATTTGCGTGAGGGAGACCATTGTATAAATGCCACTACAGACAACCGTTAATGTATCGACTTTCTTCTGTGTTAAACGGACTGCACTTAGCCAAGATAAATGGGCTTGAATAATAAATTTAATTATTTTGATTACACATTGCCAATGGCCATTGCCATTGCCAGAGTCACCTTAATACCAAAAACAAGCAAAAGGGTGGGAGAGAGTGGTGTGGTGTGAGGCATCTGCAATGAGTGACCCTGATGGAGTGTTGTCGCCGTCACCGTCCATAGTCGCCCTTTCTATGGTGTTTTATGGTCTGTTGGCACTTTGTGTAATGCTGTCACTTTGCTTCCCATCAATGCGCTTACAATTTATTGGTAAAACGTTTAATCAAATACATGGGCATTTGGGGGGCATGGGAGATCCCGGTTCCCGGCACTCTTGTATACAACTGTAAACACTAACTTAATGAATTTATTCATGGGACTTATATTTTTGTATCGGATGTGAATGTAAGCCACGAAAAGAGAACCCGGTGTGTCGTTCTTCCATTTTAATGATTTAATGACAGCGGCAGTTGAATGATGTGTGGAATCGGCTGGGTCCTGATGGAGCACAAAGTTAATAAAAAATATAAATGGCCAAAATGTATCATTTCTTTTTTTTATTATTTTATTTGTTTGCCTTAAGACTTCAGAGTCTCGAGTCTCGACCTCAGAGAATATGTATTTAGACATGAAGGCAATAAGTTGACAAACAAGAGCCGGAAAGACACAATTTAGCATTTTTATCGCAAAATTTATATCAAAACGAATAAATTTATGTCGGTAGATATGAATCGAAGCTTAATAATTCGAAACCGAATGATTTATGGATCATTTGGGACTGGCTATTGGTAACACAAAAGGTATAGTCCTCTATACCACCAACTAACCCGACTTGTCTGAATAGAATGTGAACACAAGAAAATGTCAGTTGGAATTGGAATCAATAAAAATATAAACCAGATTGGAGGTACTCGCGCATAAGGCGGGCTGCGAGCACCCTGCTTTATTTGGATCAAATGAATATAAATTTAAGACTATTTTTTTGTCTTAAATGTTTGTATTTTTTTTTAATTTATTGTTTTTTTTTTCAAATCGTACGTCACAAAGTAGATCAAAAAAGGTAGTTTGTTTTAAATAATCTGATCGGATTTAGGACAATTTTTTTTTTTTTTTTTTTTTGCAATCTTCATAGAATCTGTGTGTTTTTTATTTGTTTTTGTGACAAACAGTCTCTAAGGCGGAACAAATCTTTTTTTAGGAGGGAGAAATAAAAACTAAAAATTTCCTAAGCCCACATATGGGCAATCCAACGAGCAATCGAAATCCCAATAAACGTGAAATACAAGGATAATGCAGGTGGCAGCATTAGATGACGGGTTAGTTGTCTTACAGATTTTAAATTATTGTTACTTTATTCCTAGTTTTATTCACTTCTGTGTATCAAAGCCGATTAGATATATGCCTGATGAGGCACCAAAGTGACAGTTTAAAAAGTATTGATGATTGCATTAAGGAAGCGTACCCGGGACAAAAGAATTTCAGACGAAGTGAGCAGTTTAGAGAACCATGGCTTGATAGAGAGTGCATGACGGCAAGGAATTTTTCTTATGATTCGTTAAATCAGTTTAGACGTTATAATGATGACTCAACCAAGCGCACTTATATGGAGCATAATCGAAGGTTTAAAGCAATCTGCAAGGAAAAAAAGAGAACATTTTATGAGAGGGAATCCAATAGCCTAGCTAATTGTAGGAATTCATCAGATTTTTGGGAATCAATACAAAGGCTTAATGGCAAAAGATATGTCATAAACTGCAATTTGAATTGCGAAACATTAATGCCACATTTCAGTCAGCTATTGAACCACACTTTTTTGAGCTCTCATATGTTTCAATATGCGCAACCGGGCTATTATGTAGAACTTCTGGATCAGCCAATATCTAAGGAAGAGGTAGCTGCTTCGTTAAGAAAATTGAAGGACGGAAAGGCGGCCGTAGTAAATAAAATACCACTGGAATTTTATCGATATGGCACAGATGAGCTCCATACAAAACTTACAGAAGCATTTAATATAGTTCTGGAACATGGAATCATTCCTAAAGAATTCAAAGAAGCGCTAATTTTTCCTATACATAAAAAAGGCAACACATTGGATCCAGTAAATTATAGAGGTATTTCTTTTTTGAATGCATCCTATAAGATATTTACAGCAGTACTGCAGAATCGACTTGGATCGTGGATAGACGCCAATAACCTTTTGAGTGAATTTCAAGCTGGTTTCAGACCGGGGTACTCAACCATAGACCACATTTTTGTGCTCAGAAGTATTGCAAATTCCTTCTTGTCTCGAAATAAGAAATTATATACATTTTTCGTCGACTTTAAGGCAGCATTCGATACGATTGACCGTAATTCGCTGATATACAAGTTGTAAGGATTGGGATTGTCTCATAAATTTGGACGCGTCTTGCAGAACCTGTACCGGGAAACTTCAGCAGCTGTATGGGATGGCGAAAATATTTCGGAATGGTTCCAAACGAAAACAGGATTACGTCAGGGTTGTACACTCAGCCCAAGTTTATTTGCACTCTTCATCGAAGACATAACTGATTTTCTGCCAGGTGGTATCGAATACGCTGGAACCTACATCAAAGCTCTCCTTCTTGCGGATGATATTGTTCTTTTTGCTTATTCCCCCGAAACTCTGCAACTAATGATGAACAAGCTTCACGAATACTGCACGATATGGAATCTAGTCGTCAACTTAGAAAAGTCGAAGGTTATGATTTTCAAAAACGGAGGCGGAAGAACAGGCTCAAGGGACAATGGACTTATAATAGTGAAAGGGTTGAAGTTGTGAATGAATACAAATATTTAGGGGTTTACTTCACTAAGAATCTTGGTATGGAACGACATCTGACGGACAAACTTCAGAAAGCTTAGACTGCGATTAATGTTGCTTGGCGAGAAATGCTCAAAAACGGTCATATAGCGCATAGCAGCAAATACAGAGTTTTTGAATCAGTGGCGGAGTCTACTTTACTGTATGCAGCTCAAGTTTGGGGAGGCAAGAAATATAAAACTGCGGAGAAACTCCTTCGTTTCCATATAAAGCGAATATTTCGACTTCCTTCAAACACCCCCAACTATATGATTATGCTCGAAACCGGAATCTCCCCACTGTTTATTAAGACTCTTAAGCTTCAAGTTGACTACATCATTAAAGTTCTGAATATGCCTAAATATCGCCTTCCAAAAAAAGCAGCTCTTCAAGCAATTCGCAACAGATCTGGATGGTTCATGGATTGGATTGGTTTGGCAGAGGATGCTGGAATAGTACTAAGCTTGGATGATTACAGCTCGTGGGAGCCTTTATTATACCAGATGATTGCCAACACAGATGAACGTTTGAAGATAGAATACACCAAGGAAGCAGAAGAATCAATGTACAGGATGATATACAGTAAGCTAAATTACAACTTAAACCAAAACAACTATTTTAGAGATGATTTCATGAAGGAAAAAATATCAAATATGTTTAGGCTGCGAGGTGAACTTTTAGGTCTCAACTTCATACCCCACCGTGATGATCTTCCCTTACTTTGCGAAATGTGTAATATGGCGGAAAGAGAAGATATTTTTCATTTTGTTGGAAGGTGTCCCGTTCTCAGAGAAACAAGAAGACATGTATTAGGAAGTGATTTTTTATCGAAAGAATTAATACTAAGGTTTCTCAATGAAGTGGATGTTCCTAAAATGTTTTAATTTTGTAAAACAGCACTAGCTTATAGAAGCAGAATTTTAAACGAAAATTTTTGAAAAACCGTATCTTTAAAAACTTTTAATCTCTTATATTCTTGAGTTGCTAATCAGGCAGACGGCAAAGCCATGCTTAAATTATTGTAACTATTTAAGGAACAATTAAAATCTAATCTAATCTAAAAAAAATTCACTTTAAAAAAAAAAGAAAACCAAGGAATTATAAAAGTATGCATTTTGTATTGGCCTTATTGCTTTAAGCAGAGCAGATTTCGTACGAACGTCTGGCAAAGATGCACTTTTTACAAGTTTCATTCTTTGACTACTTGACCCTTTCTCAAGACAAGACAAAGAAAAAATCGTATGGGGGGGGGGGGTACTGTTCCCCTGGGATTGGCCGGGAGGGGCAATTTTCAAAAAAAAATGGCACGAATTGGAAAAAAATATTTTAAAATACCTAACAGTATTTCCAACAAGACCATACTTTACTTTTTTAAAGCCAGAAATATTTTCTTATAACTATTGTATTTTTAAATAAAGTTATTTTAGTGAACAGTTTTTGAAAAATTATTTTCAAACTCAAAACTTTTGAAAAAAAAAAAACACTTAAAAATACATTTTCAAACTAATGTTGAAAATTTTGCACCCCCTCCCACCAGGGCCATCAATTTTAAAAAACTAAGCAAAATGTTACTTAACTGTCCATGAACAACATCCGAAAGTTTCATTAACTTCCGACCTTTTTCTACCTGAAAATACCTGCCGACTGGACTAGTGTAGCTCGTGTACCATTCACGACATGGTGCGTTATTCTGTCGAAGCTATCTGATATAATGCCAAAGGTTTGAGTAAAAGGTATTACAATTATTTTGAATTAAAAATCAGCATTTTAAAACACCTTTCTCGCTAGACGATGAGGTAAGTAAGCATCTGATTTCTTTTATAGCTTTGAATTTTAAGGAAAAATTATTTCGAAATCATTCGACCAGTTTTTTTTTTTAAACGATGTGTTAAAAACTTTTTGGAAACAATTTTTTTTGAGGAGGCCAACATCTAGCAGCGGGTAGTTTTTGTCAGAAAAGAATTTTTTTTAATTTTTGAACAAACCGTTTTTGAAAAACCCAGAAAAACTCTTTTTGAAAAATTTAAGGATTAAAATAATTTTTTTTTCATAAAAGAGCTTTCACATTAAAAATTGTATCGAACCTGGCAATTGGTTTACGAGAAAATCTTATTGTGAAAAAAAACTGGTCCTATGGGTTATAACTTATAAGACTTTATCTGAAAAGCCTATGTCAACCAAAACATTAAGTTTTGTAAAAAAAGTGCGTGCGTACAAAGTACACATGTCAGAAGTGAAACTTCTTTGGCAAACTATTTTTTTTTGTGCACCGCATCAACCGACCAGTGCAGCTTCTTAAGGCAACATACCCGTCTAACACATTTAATATTATACACATTACATTTTTCATATCAACCTTCCAACTCTCATTTATCCACACACCAAGTCACGTCCCTGCTACCCGCCAATTTATTTAAACCATCAACCGCCTGACTGCCTGACAGTGGATATACGAAACACTTTTGTCTGCTAAAACACACATAATGCATACCGTCCCTGCTACCCACCATTCTATTTTTAACCATCAGCAGCCGACCTACCCACAGTTGATATGCAGAAACAGGTTGTGCTATAATAAAACAAACCTAACCTATAACCTACAGCTCTCTCTCCCCATGTCACTATGCGTGATGAGACGTTTGCTCTATCTCACTCACTCTCTCTCTCTCTCTTTCAATCTTTCTCACTCGCTTGCTCCCTACTCTCGCTCCATAGCTATGTATATGTGCTTCATGCTACGTTCGCTTTTTCTCACTCTCTGTCAATCGGTCTCAATCGCTCTCTCCATTTTCTGGGACGGAAGTCGCACTTATTTCCGCTCAATCAGTAAAAATTTTACCCTCATGCGCCTAAAGAAGTTTCACTTCAAAAAAACCATTCAGAAAGTTTTATCAACCACATTGCAAAAAATATAATCCTGTGTACTCTTTTACTAATAGGTACATAATTCCATTTGACTGTTAATGAAATGAATTTGGCTGATATAGAACTTGCGGACAAAGGTTTTATAGCAGTTAAAAAGCCAAAACAACTTGCATAAGGCCTTTTAATGCTTTAATGAAAGTCCGAAAATATTTTGTATATCTAGTTCTTGTGTTTGCGTTTGAAGATAACTAGCTTATGCAAGCCTGTCATAGAACTTATGTAACTCATTTTGAAAGGCCTTAAAGCAGCAATTTAAAAAAAATTTGAAGTAAGTTTTTGGAACTAGCATTCTAGCTCAAAAACTAACTTACCTGCCATATGATCATTTTTCTCAAAAACGATTTTGATTTTTGATAAAATTGTCTGAATGGTGTTTTTTGTATAAACTTAATAATTTGGTTGACATAGGTTTTTCCGTAAAAGTCTTATAACTATGGGAGTTGGGTATAGGACATATGACCAATTTTTTTTTTTTTTTTCAAATCAGATTTCGTAAACCGATCGATAAAATTTTCAATGTGAAAGCGCTTTTATTAAGTTTAGTATCCTACATCACTACCATTTTATTAGTGAAGCTGGATTCCTTAAAGTTAATTATTCATAATGGCTATTTTTCTTTCTTGAAAATAATCAACATTTTGATCATTCACACTTAGAAAGGAAAACAAACTGAATCAAAAATTTTATATTTTCTAAAGAAAAACCGCTGCCTTTGATGGTTTAAAATTCATAACTAATTCGTCCTTTAAATAGTATGGAAATACGCATAATGGGACTAAAACAAAAATACTTCAACTAAGTTGATATTACAGTAGACGCTCGATATAGTGAACTAATAAAAACCGAGCCTGTTCACTATTTCGAATTTGTTCACTATTTCGAGCGGGAGTTTTTATATGTTTACCAACACTAAATTGGATTATATCTAAAATTCTTTTTTTTTTTACTAATTCAACAGTTTAAAAAAATTTTTATTTCAAAGCAGCCATCACTTGCGAAGAAGCCATACCTATGCTTTCATTGATGATTTTTTCCAAAATTGAAGTTGCCTTCTGTTTTAAAATCAATCCATTATCTGGCAGATTTTTTCTTCTTAGTTCCAAAAACTATTTGTACAGCTTAGATTCCACTTTCAGATGTATTAAATAATAAATGTCTTTTCATACTTAACACGCTTCGACGTTGAAATTTACTTGAAGAACTACAATCTGTATCAAAAGCAAAGCCAAATCAAAAATTTGTTTTTTTTTAACGTAACAATGTGAAAAATACACACATTATTCGGCAAAATAAATAGTTGACATTCACAGGCGCATTGCAACAGAAAATTTTTCGTTGAATATCGTTAAAAAAAAAATTAAGTTCACTATATTGAGAACCTCAGAGTTAATTATTTAGAGTAGTCTGTGTTAAATTTTGGTGGTTCACTATACTGGATAGTTCACTATATAGAAATTCACTATATCGAGCGTCTACTTTATTAAGATTTTCCAAAAAAATTTAGTAGGTACTCCGAATTAAAACAAAACCCTATGAAATGCAAATAATATCAGATAAACGTTTTCTAGACTGGTCGTCCTTCGTCCAGTCTAAATCATGTTCCTACGAAGGATCAACCAACTTTTTTCTTACAAATTACATTTTTCCATTGAAATATAAAAACAAATTTCCACTAAAGCCATACTTCTTACAACCATATATAACCTCTTTGTCCAGTATACCTATATCCTTTTTTTTACTGTCATCCTTCCGAATAAAAAGTTGTAGAAAAAGGAATAAGTAAGAGGACTCTACTTCGTAAAATGAAAACCAACTCGGTATTGGAAGCAAAATTTCTTGGGATAATATTTTATTGCAATTTTGTTATTCTTTTTTACTTTTCAGTTCATTTCAGAGTGAGAGCATGAATTTCCACTCGCTTATCCAGAATTTGCACTTCCTTTTTTCTTTATTTTTTGAAAAAAAAAAGAAAGGATTTTTGTTATTGCTAAACTCCTTTATATACCTAGAGTTCCTACACCTGCCATACCGACACCACAAATACCACAAAATCCCGAATGAGTGCGCTTTAGCATGGACTTTGTCTGTCCACAAATGGCTAGGATGTAGATTCCTGACATCTTATACAACTATTTTGCCTTTGGCTAGTGTGTAAGTATCATCCGAGTTAAGTCGCAAAAATAATGGTCGCATCCGTTTTACTGTGGTAGTTCATGATGGGGGCGGAAGCTCGCAAAAATATAAAAAAAAGATCTCTTCTCACCATGTTTGTGTATCTAATGTGTAAGGGAATATGGGGGAATGTATCTCACGTGTGTGCTGTCTGCAAAAATCTTGCAATTTGACAAAAAAAAAAAGGAAGAATGGTCGACGAGTTGATATAAAAATATTCTATTCCGGTCGTCCTTGTTTGTTTTCCTTTTGCCGGTGTCGTTAGTCTGGAACTAATCTTTTTCGTACGATTCTCTGTCTTTCGTCACTTGGAGGCTTAAATAAGGGGGTTTATGTGGCTTTTAATCGGTAAAATTGTTTTGATAGTTTTTCTCTGATGAGCCATGAAATTAAATCCTTCTCACTGAAGGTAGATGTTAAAGCGTTGTTAGTAGTCAAGTTAATTCAAACAATTGAATATAAAATAAACTAAGTAACTTGATGGTGTTAATCAATTGAAAAATACCAAGACGGAACCACCGCCAGAAATTTGTTATGAGAGACAAATTTACAGAACTCTCATAAGTGGATAAAAATGTATCCTTGATATTGGTCATGTGGTTTACAAAAAGTTTGCTTTAAAAAACCAGGTGGCGCGATCAAGCGGAGAACGACCTCAACTAACTTGGTGTACACGACTGATGGCCACTAGCTAAGGACCGACCTAGCTGGCGGGGTTTGTTGGTTGAGGCCGTGGTCTACAATCCACTGTCTGCGCCACCTCAAGTAAGTTAGAGTAAGATTCAAAACTAGTTTGCGATACTCTTCCAAGGGGATATTGGAGACACTTTGAGTAGTGAGTGTAAAGAAAATGGTCATTCGGCTTAGATTCCATACGTGTGAATAGACGGATTGATGGACGGACAGAATTTTCAAATCCACTTTTATCGACTTCCATATCATCGTTATGTCAAATCGAACCGTAAAAACTTAGCCGTCGGGACCATGTAGTACCAGCCACAGTACTATGCACCAAAAAAACCAAAAAGAACCACAAAGCGCCCGGTTATTAAAGTAAGGCACAGCTGTGTTTACCAGAAAACTTCTTTGTAGAATGCTCTATTGCGCAACCATTTCAAGAAGCAGACTTGTAGCTGGAATGGTTCCTCAAAAGGACCTCGAAAGCAATGCGTTCAGAGCGGAAAGTCAGTGAAGTTGTCAGTTAACACCACCAAGTAGCTGTTTTCATGAGCTCTCCATAAGTGGCAAGTCCATTCTGCCTGGTGTGCTACTTTTTTCGTGCAAAACTTTCAGAGATAGGCATTTTTTTCCAATTCAACTAACGAAGCTCCATGTCCATGTTTTGACTCTAGAGATAGTCGAGAGAAACGAGGAGGGTTTCAGAATAAATCAGCGCTGTAGTGAGGACTTCAAAGACTAGGACACTGGGTTCCACGCACATGTCATAAAAAACCATAATTCTGTTAATAATTTTTAGCAAGCAAAACATACCTGCTAAAACTATATTATCTTGGCCGATCAAAAGCTCTTTTTTTGACATCAGGAGTGTCAAAATTAAAATTCTGCTAAACTCGAAGATAATGCTTAGGCTCTCAGTGAAAAGCTTTTCCCAAGCAGAGAGGTAGTAGAGCCCAAAAATGTTTGTCAACATAACAATAACAATAAATGAATTAAAGCCTGTATTTCTTGTAATTCAATCCGAAATCCGAACAGTTTTTCTTGAAAAGGGTCATATAGGCGGTTTTCAGAAGGACATTTTTGCAGAGCCTACTAAAGTCGTTGAAAACTATTTCGTCTTAACAAGCTGACAAGTTTCTGCAATGTTCTTAAGACATAGCTTATTATGAGGTATCAGTATTATTTTCTTTCGCGAACTGAGTTTTTTTGAAAAACAGTACAGCCTCGCTAGTCCGGACACCCTACTGTTATATTTCATAACAAGCCTTCTCAGTTTCGTTTTCATTATTTTGCAGTTGGTGTGGCTTAAATTTCTCACTGAAAGTTTTCTTAAAGATACAAGAGAATGTAAATAAAAATGTTTTAAAAAATTAATCAATTTAATTGTTTGCTAGGGATAGGGACATACATTAGGCTAAACAAAATTTTGCATCTTCATTAGATTAACCGAAAAAGGTTACAAAAAAATTTGTTGATAGATTGTTCTAACAAAAAATATAAATGAACACTTTATTTTATTTTTTCCCTATAGTCCGAACACACTCCAAACTTTATGAGCACGAATTAGCGAAGCTGCACTGTAGGTACTCGGATATTAACTCAAATATATTTTTATAATAAACATACGAATAAATTCCATTTTATTGGAAATAATTTCTATGGCTTTCCTCGAAAGATACGAGTTTCCTTTATTAGCTTTTTCTTAAATTAATTTATAAAACTTAAAACAAAGTCATAAAAAAAATCCATTAAAAATGAACCGTTCGTTGTCTTGTTATATTGTTTGGTTACCGCAAGGATAAAGTAATAATTTTTTTTTCTTTGTTGTTGTTGTTGTTGTTGTTGTTGAAGAAGACATATGAAAAGCAATAAAACGTCTTATCAATCCAATTAAATTGTAAGCATTATTTGAAGACCAAAACACAAACGCCATAGAACCGTTTCGTCTCTTGAATACAAAATGGAAAGTGAAAAAAAACGTGCCATGCCTTCACTTAAATTCTATGTCTTTTTTTACTCCCTTCCTTCTTTCTATTAGAAACAAACCCATCATACAATCCATGAGATACTACTTGAGGTGTGTAATAAGAGAAAGAAAATGAAATGTTGAAGTTGAAGTTGAACCCAAGAAGACATCCGATCGATACAACTTGTTGAACAATTTTAGATTTATGTTCATTTGGCAGACGAACCACGAACTGAGCAGAACAACAAAAAAAAGATACAAATAATGAGGTGTAAAATATTTCTGCTTTGTCTAGGGTATTTCGTTCTCATTGTTGTTGTTGTTGTTTGTTCCTTGATTGAGACAATGATATTTATCATATCAATGAAGAACAAAAAAAAAAATAGATACTTGTTCTAGAAGGTGTTTCATTAGTGTCATATTGCTTGCCTTTTTTTTTTTGTCTTGTCTGGTGTGTAGATACATTTGACAGTTTTATCGTCACTAATTTGTAAGTATTAATTAAAAGCGTCAAACAGGGATACGGGTAGAATACTGATAGAATTGTAATCAGTCGTCATTTTTATTGAACGTTGGACGTGTTGAGGAAGCTTTATTAATTGCGCAGATATGATTTATGAATATTGATATAAACTTTCAAGCCACTTAATTACAGGAACGCAATGAGCTACTGCAGTCAGGAGTGTATGTTGTTAATATGATAATGTACTATTTGACATCTTTTTTAAAAAAAATTCGTGCTTTAAAGTTGCTAAAATTGCTGTTAAAATTATGTTAAAAATTTCATTTATATTCTCCATTCCAACTGGTTCGGAATTCACTCCCAGCAAAATTTGATTGTGTAAGTCACAAGGCCCGGGCCCCATTAAGGCTGGCCATGTTGTGTTAAAGTACTGTCGTTATACAGGGTGAACTGAGATAGCATTTAGAAATTATTATCAAGAAAAAAGTCATTAGGGTGGAGGGCTTTCTTTAACCTTTGTCAGGTAGCATTTTAAAATTGTATTCAAAATTTATTTATTTTAGAAGAAAAAAATTATAAAGCTCACGAAGCTTTGAGAAAAGATGGTTTGAAATCGCCGTTTTATTTTTTTGAAATTTTAAGTTTTAAAATTTAGTTTAAGAATTTTTTTCATTAAAACAACTTTAAATAAAAAAAAAATAAATTTTGGGCTCTAAAAAAGCTCTGGCATATTTTAATATTTTCTTTTGTTAATTCAAGTAATTTTTAATAAGGTTGGTTTCAACTTCTATAGGTGTTCGAAAGACCTTATGCGAAACGGCTTGTGTTATTTAAAAGAATTCATTTAATACTTTAACATGATGGTTCAGATTTTTGTTATTAAAGATTTTAACGAAAGGATGTGGATCATGTGAAGAATGGAGTTTTTAACATTTCTACAGGCTTTTTGGTAACATTTTGACATGTTGTAACTGTTTGAAAACATGTTAAATGTGAAGGTTTGTGCCACGGTTCATTATTATGTTTTTTATCAGAAGCATCAATTGTATAAACGAAAAAAGAGCTTCCACTTGATTGCCAATAGCATAGTTGAAATACAAAAAAGGGGATTTTTGGTCATTGTATAGAGTGAAGAATTAAACTCTTTAAGCTGGGATAGTACCTACCAAGTCAGTTAGCTGGTACAATACCTCATGAAGATTGCGGCAAATGGATGTATTAGAATAAGGGATTTAAATAAATGTTACCATCAAAAATATTTTCCAATACATTCAAAAATCTTTAGTGTATTCCATGACCGAACAACAGCAACTAAAGAGTGATTTGTGCTGGAAGTAGGTGGACAATGAAAATTTCTAATCCCAAATCACAAAATCAAATTTGTACTACTGGCACACAATGAGTTCTTTTTTTGGGGCCGAGGAAATACCTCTATTTGGGTGAGAATTCATACCAAAGTTTTTACCATTGAGTCTTTTCCCACCAAATTGGGGCAAAGGAAAAGAATTTATTATTCAGAAATGATATCAATTTCGATAGCAGAATACTTAAGTCAACATACATGGAGATTGAAACCCGATTCGGGTTATGTTTGGTACTAAATAAGGGAAGAGTCAACGCCGCGGTGCGCTGAGCTCAAAACGCTCACTTAGAGGCGTGAGGTTTGTCAGAATGCATCAGCCAATTTTGAATGAAATTTATTGGTTAGGTAGTCTTATGTATCTTAAGTAAAGTGATACTTAAAGTTATACATTACTAATGATTGGATTAGGCAGTTCCAGTTAATATAATATTATCTGTGAGAAATATAATGGAACATTGATGTATACGAAAGCCTAATTTTACATTAATTACTTAATATTTACTTAAAATACTAGTTGTATTTATATGGCTATGAACCAAAGTGCTTCTGACATGTACCAATGTACCCCATGAGTGGATCGGTTTGGCTTTCATTTTAAGTCCAGCCGTCCTAATGAGTTGCGTCAGCTGATAACCACTAAATCTAAATTTCAAAACAGCTTACCTTGTTGACTTTTTGAACGTTATTTACTATATCCATCGCAGGATCGATCAATCCATTTGTAATACCGCCGATGCCGATGAACAAGTTTTGGTGATTATCTGCAAAAAATACAAAACTGTTATACTGTTTTTTAAATTTTTGCTTATGTGATAACGACTATTTAAAAAAAATTCGTTCAAAAATATTAGTAAGGGAGATATCCCTTACTTTGAGAGTGCGGACAACATATTTTGTAACTCTTTAAGATGATAATTTTGAACATGAAGTATTTGTTGTGAGAAGTCTTCTTTTATTATGACCAAACTGACATTTTATTCCAGATTTTTTCAAAAAAAAAAAAAAAAAAAAAAAACTTATTTTGTTTTCTGAATAAAATATGATCAATTGAGTTTTTAAAAATTTTCTTTCCCGGATGTCAATAAAAGATTTTTTTGTAAGTACAATACACTTATTAAATTAAAAAAAAAGTTGGCCATCACGGGACGCCCGGCGGATGTGAAACATTCAATTTTACATTTTTACATTACCAGTAACCACTTACCCCACCTAGAACCACCAACCAACCAAAAATTATTTTTGTCAATCCCCCTCCCCCACACCAAATTCCCCACCAGTAACCACATACCCCACCAACCACCCACCATTTTCGTAATTTTTTCCTCACCAACTTCCCCACTTACCAATACCAGATCAACCCCACCAGTTACCACCCACCCCACCTACATCCAACCACCCACTATTTTAGTCAATTTTTCCCTCCAACCAACTACCCACCATTTTTAGCAATTCCCCCCCCCCCCCTCACCAGCCATTCAGCTCACCTACAACCACCAATCAAGCTTCTAAAATGTTTGCCAATTGTTCACCCCTCCTCGAAACTTCACATAACCCCTCCTCCACTACCGCCCACCCCCTTAACCACTACCACCCCACCCCTACCAGCGACCACCCAACCTACAACCACTAACCACCCAACACGCTCCAGTCACACTTTGAAAAATTTTGTCGAGCGTCGCGTCGTTCCATTTTTCGTGACGATTGCGATCGATTTTACTGCCTAGGTGCGCCAATAGATGTTTCATATCAAACATTTATTATTTGTATCCTTATTCCTTAACTTGTCGAACGAATAAAGTCAAGTATCTAGATGGCTTCCTACGGATTTTCAAGGAGATAATCAGTAAAAATTGATTAGTTTGTGAAATTTTTTCTAATGTTAATTCCCCCAAATGTTCGAGTCACGAGACCACTGTTAGAGATTAGAAAAAAAACTCAACTTTTACCAATTTGAGGGTAAAGTGTGGAGATATGTCAGAAGTTTACTAAAATAACTGCCCAATTTTCGATAATTTTTTGTATCAAAATCTTGATTTATGTCATTTAAGTGATAAAGGTATGTAACCTACATGCAACTTTTTATCTCAGGTGCATCATTTTGTATGTTACCTATCGATTTTAAAAATATGTTTGATTTTATCAAGGCCTTTTAAAATTCAAAGTTCTTCAAAAACAATTTAAGCAAATAATGACATCAAGAAGACATTCTTTTTTTTTAAAGTTCACTTCAAAAACTCATTTGCCACAAAAACAAAACCAACAAAAAAAAAGAACTTTTTAAACTAATAAAACCTAGTATATATGCGGCTTCATCAGAGTTCTCACGGCAAAGTGAACATGAAAATTGTTTCGTCCAACTTTGTTGCTGAAATATTTCTCACAGACAGAAAACTTTTTTATTTAAATATTCTTCCTTCAGAATCAAAAAAAAAAAAAAAAAAAAAAATTGAAACAATCTCAAATAAGTATACCATCCCCTACTAACTACTGTGCTATATCTTTCCAAGGCAACATACCTCATGCCTTCATCTATAACGGATGTCCAATACAAAGTCTCATTGAAAATATTTTTTCATCCCAATTGACTTCCTTTTTGTTTTCAAAAAATAAATCTATATATAAACAAAAAGGACATTGCCAATAAGAATCGATCAAAAACACTCTCCTACTTTGATTCAGATCGTAAAAAAAAGGTCAAGAACATTTTTATTGCGCGGCCATAAAAACAATCCACACAAATAAAAATAAACAACCACACGGCGAGGACCAAAGCAACGGGGACAACGACAAGGACTTCCATTCCGATTCCGATTCCAGTTCCATACCATCAGCCCAACGAATTATTTTCGGCAATAACTACCTTTTATTTATATTTGCCTTACCGTACGCAGCAGGATAGTATTGTGGAATTTGGAAGTTAAGGATACGCAATAATAATACAATCCTCAGTTTTTTTTTGAGGGGGGGGGGGAGTACGTGTTTCGGTGAGAACAACGTGGCAAACCGCCAAAGTAATGACTTCCATTTGCATTACTTACACATTCCAACTCTGTGCCGCCCCGATCCAAAGCTCCTGCCCCTGTCTGAGCTGCATCCTCTATTTTAAATCCGATGAATTTTAAAATAAAAATTATTTGCCAACGCGCATTTTGTTTTCCCGTTTTTCCGTTTTTGTTTTTATTTTTATTTCTCGTTGCTTTCTTGTTTTTGTTCATCAAAATTTTATCAGCTTGAACAGAGTCCTTCTTCTACGAATTTTTAAATGTTAAATCCCCTTACGGCGCACAGGATGACAGTCCCAGGACCTACTAACAATAACAATATTATTTCCTTAAGACCGTGTAGCGCACAAATTTGACAACGATAAAAAAAAGATACAATTACATTTCGGTGCCATATGTTTGAGTGCGGGTGTGATTGTGAACTCATACTTGGGATTCCCCAGGCTTTTTTTTTTAACTTCCTTGTATGGCGGAAGTATTGGGTTCTTGATAAAAAAAAAAATTAAATGGAACAATAATTTTCATTAAATTATAAAAAATATTCAAAAGCAGACAAATGGCTACAATTCAAACTTATTGGAATGCGGCTTCTTTTACATAGAGTTGCTGAAATTGGCGCAGGGGAATAGCTTTTGGGTAGCGTAGCCGTCAAAATGTAAGGGGTATAGTTCGAATTTATTGAAGTACGCTAATAGAACGTGAAGATAATATTTTCGAAGTTTTTTTTCTCTTTTAACTCTTGGTTAATGATGATAAGTCCTTGTAATGGAATAGAAAAATACTTGGGGAGGGGGGGGGGGGTTTGTGAATGCAGTTTTTGAAGACCTTTATTTTCCAAACATATGTCGTTGTCGATTAAAAATTGATTCTTCTTTTTTTTCCCGTCAAATCGCCAATTTTGAAATATTTAATATAATTTTGAACCTTAATCTAGAATTACGACTTTTTGGTACAAGACTTCAATACAGTTTGATAACAATTCCCGATTTATGTACATGCTTCGATACAGCTTTGAAAAAAAAAACAGGATGTTAGATCGAATTTTGTTGAAGTTGCAAGAAGCATTTTAAATGCTACCTATTATGGGAGGTATGTTTGACTTTCACTTTAAACTTAATATGGTTCAGAAAGTGGGGGGGGGGGGCATAAATTCAGTTTACAGTGACCAAAATTTGAAACAAATACTACAGGACTCTCAACAACTAAACACTTCGCTAAAAAAAGTCATTTTTGAGCGTTAAATACATTCCAGTTCTTATTTGTTTGAGGTAAGATGGAGTGTACCAATGTAACCCATAAATGGGCACTTTGATACAAATTCCATTACTAGTTAATAGGTCTTAATAATGTTTGCTCAAAATATGAGCTTGATAGAAGGACACGGAAGATGCAGATATTTATTTTATCACTCCTGTCAATACATTGACATTTTGATGTTTTCCGAAAAGTACTGTATTAAGTAACCTATCCTTATGCACAGTTATGTATAGATAACTTTTTCTTAGCGCAGTAAATGAATGTGTAATTTTTTAGCCGAATCAATTTTCCCCCATGGCGATAGCCATTGAAGATATTGAATGAAATCCAAAGCATTAAACAAATTTTGGAGCATCAGCAGTCTCTGATTGAGTGGTCTTGATAAAAATATGCTTGGGCAAATGCTAACCCTTAAAACCACTCCAAGGGTTTTCATTAAATTCTTCAATTTGTTTTTATAGGACATTAAAGAAAACTTTTTTCAATTCTGATTTAACTTTAACGATACAGAAATGAATGTATATGTTTTTTTCACATTTTCAAGTTCTTCAAATTTCAAAAACGGATACTTTGAATATCCAAAAACTTTTTCCTCAAAAAAAAACTAAAGATTTCTTGAATACAAGGTCGAAAATTCATTTTCTAAAATGTGTAATACCCAAAATTAAAAATCGTTCCTTCTTGTTTTTTTTTATATCAACAAAAACATTAGTACAGTGATTTTGTAGGTGTGTTCTCGAATTGCTTCCTTAATAAACGACTCGAACAATTTTGATCATTTTTTTTGTTTTTGTTGATGTGATCATTTGCATACTTTTAAGTTATAGTTTAACAAAAAAGATTTAACCAAAAAATTAACAAACAATTTTAAGTTTTTTGAAACTCTCATGATCCTGATTTAGTATTTTTTTTTAATCTCAACCAATAAAACACTGTTTGTAGGCAACCAAACTCATTGTACGAAATTGTGTGGAGGGCTGACTAATGTATGCCGGTCCAACTATTTGAATCGGTGAGAAGAAAAAGGAAAACATTCCACATTTTGGCGAAATTGACTTATGAATGCAGAAGTGTAAATATTTATATAGCACACCTTATGAGCCTTAAAAGGAAAATATTCCAATAAAAGCTATGCTCTAAAATGAGCAAACAAAATTTCATTGAGTGTAAAAAGGATAACATTCCAACCCCCTTATCAGTAAATTCATCGCGATGATTAACATGTTGTGCCGTCTTGTTGAAACCATAACTCCACACATCAAGGTGATTCAACCCAGGAACGAAAAAGTCATCGATCATGGCTCTATAACGGTCTCCATAAGCCAATAAAACACAACAAACTAATAGTTTCTCTGGCAAAAATGACAATGGATTGAGGATTTAGTCTACCCTCCAAATGCGGGAGTTTTACTTATTGACGTAGCCATTCGAACATAACTTAACTTCTGCTGAAAAAAAATTTCTTGTGAAAATCGGGATCCAGAATCATGATTTTTGAAGTAAATCTGCGCAATTTGCATGAGTTGTTCAGGCGTAAGTAGATTCATGATGTTATTCCAACTTAGAGTTTCATACTTCTAAATAAAACACCCAATAGTATAAATCTACAAATCTTTTTTTCGTGTGAATAAAAGTTTGATCAAAATGAAATTTGTTTCTTTAACAAAAGTAAAAAAAAAAAAAAAAAACACTCGAATATATTCCAAATGTTAACAGCAAATAAAATTTTGTGAATAAAAATAAAATACTCAAGTCAAGAAACAAACTCTTTTTTAAACAAATTTTCAATTCGATAAAATAACGTTTTCATATATTGTTAGATTAACTAGAAAATATTGTCAATTTTACCTGACAAATTGTTTTTACTGATTCATTTTTACTTGCGATTAAAGGTACTATAAGGCAAGTTATGGATTCGTGCAAAAAAATATTTTGAGATTACAATGACACATGACATTACGATGATGGAGAAGTCGAAAAAAGTGGGTCTGGAAATTCCGTCCGTCTGTCTGTCTGTCTGTCTATCTGTCTGTCTTGTTGCATTTCTACAGTCTAAACGGGGGCCGATTTGCTTCAAACTTGATATTTAGTAGTTATTTGGAATTCCCTAGTAGGATCTTTTTTGTTTTTTTTTTTAGGTCGAAAAATAACGGTACCTGCCATACAATCATAAACAAAAAGTTTGATTTTCTCGAAAACGGCTTTAACGATTTTGATAAAACTTTCAGGATACTATTTTCTGAGGAAAGGCTCTTTTAATAAAAAAAAATTTTTTTTTCGATACCTACCTTTCATAGAACCAGTTTTTTCAAACTAGGTTTTCTCGTAAACTGTTCTTTCGATTTCAATAAAAATTTTGACACAAGAAGCCATTTATTAATAATACTTCTTTTTGAGGCGATTCTTAAAATACTGTGTTAAACAGTAGAGTGTTATCTGCAACAATTAGCCCATCTCGTTTAATATATGAATCTGTCCAATCTAACTACTTAGGATAACTGCTTTTGTCAGCATCGATAAATATCATGTCAAATGGTGCCTTTGCTGATAATTCATTAATTTTTCCAGTGCATCGCCTTCTTATCTATTAGAGTAATTATCTATTATTAATTATCTATTAGAGTAATTTTATCACTTAGATCAAAAGCACTAATTTTTTTTTTGCTATTCTTGAATTTGAATTTATATTGCATTTAAAAATTTTCAAAAACTTATTTTTTCGATTTTTAATAATTTAAAAAAAAAATTTTAATTTTCAAAATTATTTTGAAACCGCGTGATTTTTTAAAAAATTGTGTACTAGGTGAAAACTTAAAATTTTCTTACAACTACATACTAAAAATAATTTTAGAATATTTTTTCAAAAAAATTAAAAAAAAATTATTTAAAAAAAATGTGTGTGCGTAATTCACAGTCGGTTGAAGTGAAACTTCAAAGAAGTTGGTATACCTAATTTACGAAAGAATGAAATGAAAAACTCAGCCACCCAGCACCAGTTTTCGGATAACTTTCAAACCTTATGTTATGTATGACTAAATGCTTTCAACACGTATCTGTATAAATACAAAAGTTTCAACACATATTCAAGCATACAGACGTACCGACATACTTTGCGTCCTTTTGACTCCCTTTTAAAGTATGAACTCCAGGACGCCACTATTTAAAACAAGTCAAAAAAATATTCGAAAACTGACTATTTTCAAAAATTCAGGATGCTTTTTTAAAATTTAAATAATTTTTTGAATGCCAATTTTTTATAAATAATTTTGTTATGTATTTGTTTGAATTTTACATTCTTCTTGAATTAAGTTTATTGAAACCTTTTGTAAAGCTTTTCCTGTTAGACAGCATTCAAATCACGTACCTATATTAACTAACATACTAACTTAATCGTACCAACGCGCCTGCTCACTCGCTTTTGTTTAACATAATGCTTATTAGACCTGAGTGAGAGGCAAAACGTATGATAGGAGAAAATGAGAGCTAGAATATAAAATACTGTGTCATAATTTTTTTTTCATTCGTTCTCTCTCAGACTTGTTGCGATACATATATTTTTTTTTTAATTGATTTACATATTTGCTTAAAAGTGTCTTGTTGCATTTCCGTTTCGTCGAGTTTCAAATTACCCCGATATTAAAGAAGTTTCACTTCAATAATAACACACCACGCTGACATCTTACTAAAAAGCTGTAATACGCAGCCGCATACAGTGTACAGTAGCTCACGTAGTTTTCACATACACTAACACACGTTAAATGCTCAAATACACGCAATATACATACACACCAACATCTGCTCTCTCGCTCTGGCTCACAAATTACAGGTGACTATGCTTAGAAGACGGGAGTGGGGACGCTACGAAGTATGGGACAAAGAGGAGAGACCGATAATATAAAATAGTATGTATATTTCTGTCTCATTCTTTCCTGGCTTCATCCTACACATTTTTGTATTTGTGTCTCTTACCTGTCGTTTTTTCCGTTGCATCCGGTTTGAAATCACAACGATTCTAAACAAGTTTCACTTCAAAAACCTGGGTAGTTACCAGATAAATAAGGGCAGATTACCTTCTTTAAAAATACCTCAAATACTAACCTTCCTAAAAGAAACCAGTTTGGACGAAGTGCTGTAGGACGAGTATCCTCATCCAGCTCTAAAAGGGACACAATAGATCTTTAAGGTCGCAGTGCGCTTTTCCCTAATTTAATTCATTCATGCAACTTAAAATAAAATGCATACGATGAAACATAACACAGTTTCCGAGCAAAGAAGTTCAAACTCTTGTGTTTATGTTCCGCATTTTAATTGATTAAATTCAGTCGTTTATAAACAGAGATGTCCGTTATTTGTATTTTTAGCCAAAACAACATTTAAAAAAAAACATACTGCTTTCTTCATATCTATTCTTTTTTACGAATTTTGAATGCTTTCGTAATATGTATGAATAATCATGAGAAAACTGACGATATATCGATATATTGATTTTTTTCACCCGATAATTATCGATACTGTTAAAGAATATCGATACGATAAATATCGATATATTTTTTACTTGCCCATCCCTACATTGATCAAAACAAACAAATGCGTGCATGAATGAGTAAGATTATAGTATTTATATTCTCACTCGTTCGTGCACACGGTGAGCTAATGCGAGTCATCGGTGCCGCCATATTGGAATACTGAGCGTTACTTCAGTCAGAAAAATAGTATGTATATTTCTGTCTCATTCTTTCCTGGCTTCATCCTACACATTTTTGTATTTGTGTCTCTTACCTGTCGTTTTTTTCGTTGCATCCGGTTTGAAATCACAACGATTCTAAAGAAGTTTCACTTAAAAAAAAAAACTGGTCGAACGATTTTCAATATTTTTTTTTCGTAGAGAGATATTAGGCAATAAAATATTATTGCATAACTAGTTTTTCCAAGAAAACTCTTAAAAAAATCAAAGATTTATCTAAATAATTTTTTTTTTTCAAAATATATAGTCCCTAGCAAATATCATAAGAGCAAGTTCCTGCGACCCAGTCGTGCATTTTTTTTTTTTTAAAGTTCGAGTATAGGTTAAAAGTAAAGTTAATTTTTAATTTACACATTATTTTTCATAATCTTAGACATTCAATTTCCAGCAGTATTTATGAACAAATTCATACGACCTCTGTGTTCGCGGGATATTTATTATTTAATTTTACTATCCTACACTATGGCAAACTCAGAATTGTTTTTTTTTTAGACTTGGACCGTTCGTTCCTCTCGACAAACAAAATGTGGTGAAATGTGATCTGACGAGGAGGTGTTTATATATGATTGCGCCACTGTTTGGGGGTGATGCTAGAATCTCTGGTGCTCTGAAATGCAAATATTTGCGACAATAACACCATGTGGAACACTATTGCACAACAGTGTAGAGCTGTGTGTCGTCCTCCCCAAAAGGACAATATCATTGCAAACATTGTACACAGTATGTCGGAACGTGCCGTGCCTCGCCGCGCCGGCCGCGTCGCGCTGCGTCTCACCGGCCGGCTGTTGCTGTAGTGTGTCGCCAGAGCAAGAATGAATATTTTATCACACTCGACACACTGGGATATAAAGGATCAAAGGCTCAGATACTCGGATATTCAGAGTTTTTCATTTTGGGCAAAGGCTTCACACGGAAATCGTTGTTTTGGGGACAATTAAAGTTTGCGCGCAAATCGCGCTTGTTCCTTTATCACCCGTTGAGTTTGAGTGTAGTGTGTAGTGTGTTAGTGTGTAGTTGTAGTGTTGATGGTGCATGGAAAATTGACCAACAGGACTTTCATCTCTAATGGAATGGAAACATACAAATAAAGGCCGGGTAATCGGGAGGATAAAGATATACGAGTATAGTGTGAGGTTTTTTCTTGTTCTCACGATATCATGTGGTCGCATCAGAGAAGCAAAGGGATGATGATGTGTGATATGGAGTTTCCTTTAATGGGGTGGCATTCGTTTTTGACATTTTTCACTGCCACTGCCACTGTCAATGTTTTTGTGGTGTGTTGAATCGTTCACAATGACCTCCGGAAATAATATCCCTTAAGTGGAGGGTGGGCCTAGCATTCTAATGTATGGAGTGATAATATGGTGGGGTGGTTGGCTAATAGCATGCGAATAAAGGAAATCCTATGAAATATTTGACTCTTTGGCTTTTGTTATGGTGTGCGGGTGGATTGTATTTCTATCCCCAGCTCAGACTCATTTGAAAGGCAATGCCCGAGCCCGGTGCGTTGGCGTTGGAGACATATAGTTAACTGGCTGCAAAGAGTGAGTCATATCTGAGTGGTATATCTTCCCTAATTCTGCCACGGGCTTGATTTATGCGTGCTTACGTGAGGGTTGATGTGCTCCGGCTCACTAAATGTTTATGTCACCGAAACAACAAGCGAGCACCTATTTTGCCAAAACCCCAGTATGGTGGTTGAGATTCACTTGTTCTACACCGTACTCTATGGTTGCTGCTTTTTCTGCAGCGAATTCCAACAGATTCGTTGTTACGAAGAGGCAGAGCATGTAACTGGCACTCGGGAACAGTGGTGTGTTTCAGAGGCAAAATTACAAAAAGTGAACCGATTTGTTGAAAGTTAAAAAAAAAAAACGTTTTTTCATATTAAAAGTGAATGCGATCAAAACAATTTTTTTTAAATAATGGACATTTTTGTCTGTTTTTTCTATACGTGAAGTTGCAACAACATCTGATGTATAACCTTCCACCAAAAGTATTTTGATCTGATTTCTTTCAGTGTGTCAAACTATTTTTTGAGTTTTCGTTGAATAAAAAAGTTTTGAAATTTTTTAATATGTTCTGAGTTTTGTATATGTTAGCAAAGATTTAATTTGAAACCATTTTTTTAATCATTTGATCAGGTTTCATCGCACAAAAAAATTACTAAAAATTATAAAAACTCGAAATCGGTCGAGAAGCCTGCGAGAATGCTGGTTTAAGGGAAGCGATTCTATAAGGAGCTTTTCCTCATTAATAAGTAAGGCTTTCCGACTCACATTTCACCATCTAGCCTGAAAATGATGTCGATCCCACTTCTGAAGCTAAACATGAAAGATGTGATTGTACCTTAAAACTATCACCTACAAATTTTTATTTAGGATTTAGAAGCTGTTTAAAAAAAAATATGTAACCTTATAGTTCTACGGTAAGATATGATGTTTTTTTTATATTTGGAAGGAATTTGCAAAAATGTTCAATTAGAATAGCGCTTAAACATATTTGCATAGATTGAAACAAATCGGGTGCATACATCTTCAGTCATACAGGCAAAAACATCCAGCGTTCTTGTATTGTATATCCTGTCTTCCTTGAGCCAAAATGTCCACTTGATTTATTGTATCTTATTCAGTGCCCAAAAACATGAATTTGTGTTTACCAATTTTCTTCAAACACTGATCCAGGGGGGTTTTTTTTTTTGGTATAGCTACTTCAGGGGGGAAATTAGAATTTTGTTTTAGCTTAAAAAAAGGAAAGGAAAAGGAAAAATTAATTTTGCATTAAAAACCATAAAGCAGTTACTTGTTAGTTTAAGAGCCAGAATGATTATTCCAAAAACACCTCTGTAGGACGTCATAATAAAATAATGTGTACAGAGTTTGAAGACGGTTAGGATGTAGGTAACTATACAGATAGACAGACAGAATTGTCGAACTATTCTAGGCTTCCTCATCGAAATGTCATGTTTAATTTAAAGAAAAACTAAAATTTTTTGAAATTCGATCGAAAACGTATTTCAAACTATTTAACCATAGAATACAAGTACTTTTGAAGTTTTTTAAATGCTTTGCTGCTGCGGATCTTGCTGATGTTAGTATTGCTAAGCAAATTGTCTCTACAAAATTTGTTGCTGGTGAAGAACTTTCTGATTTAGGCATTGTTGCTACTACTGTAACTAAGCCTGCAGGTCTTGTTGATACCGGATTCAATATGAATAGTAAGAGGTTGAAATCAAATCCTGTCCTGGTGGGTGCCGATTCTAATTCTTCATTGAATGTTGTATATGCTTCAAAATGGATTCATATCTCTAAATTTCATCCTAACACCGAGCCTGATGACATTATTAATAATATAGTTTCTAAAACAAAATTACCTGCAAAAGTTTTCAAATGCTTTAAATTAATTAAAAAAGGCATGTCATTGGCCGATGTTAAATTTGTCAATTTTAAATTGCGTGTGCCTGCTGAAAATTTCGAAAATCTTTTGAACAACTCGTCTTTATGGCCTTATGCAGTAAGGGTCAAACACTTCCTGGATTATCCAAAAAACGACAAACCTGCCTCGATAGTGACAGTAGATTCATAACATCGAATAATGTTGACTCGACAGGTGAAGTTTTATCCAGAATTCAAGATGTAGCTGCTGACGAGTTATAACCATCAAATCTACATAACTTATCTATTTATTATCAAAACTGAGTTTTGATTCTAATAATGAGATTTTATATTGAAGCGAATCTTGTCTGTTCAAATCTGTAAGATTCGTTCGATTATGACTCCAATATAAAAAAAAAACACATTGAAGCAATTAGAAACATAGCACATAATGTACATGAACAAAATGTCTTGTAACCATTTGATCCAATTATGACTTACCTAGTCATGCCCTTTATTTTTGTTGAATTATTTTATTTTTTTTTAACAGGAAATGCCCGTTTTCCGATTTTCCTCTAATTGAAAATAAAAATCATTACGCCTTCGCAACTTTGAAATAATAACAAATAGAGGATTCAACCTTAAAATAAATACAATATTGCACGTTCTATTTGAAAATAAACAATATTCGATCTATTTCTAAGAAAAGATACAAATTCCATTATTTTCTGAGTGCTCTTTCACTCTTAAGCTGTCAACAGAATGATTTACAAAAAAAAAAAAAAAAAAAAAATACACCATAATACACACCTCAGCAGCACACTCACAGTGTTGGCAAGTAAGTTACATGAAGTAAGTTACTCGTTTAGTTACGCGTAACTAATATGAATTAGTTACGCCCAATATTTGGCGTAACTAATGTAACTAATGTAACTAAATGTAACTAAATGTAACTAACTGTAACTAAATAAAACTAACTCTAACTTAATAATAAAAAATAAAAAAAATCACATTTCATCCTGAATCCCAATCGACTATTGACAAAATTCTTTTATTAGCAAGGGCAACGGCAACCTGGCAAGGAATACATATTGAAATTACTATGTTCCTGATGACTGCTGGAACACAATGGAGCCGGAGCCGGATCCGCAATCGCATCCGTATCGCATGTCAAAATATTGAATACACACGAATTCAATGTTGTGAACACAACGAGACGGATCCGCAAACGCAGCCGTAAACGGCGACGGACGAGTTTAATAAAAACGTGCGTATTTTTGACATTCCATAAAAAAAAGAGCAACGTGTTAATAAAATCCTTTTAGAAATTAGGTCAGGTAATTACAAATTTATAGAAAAGAATATACATGATGCGATATAGGTGTTTTCATCTTTTATATGCATATAGCTATATGTATGTTTCTCAACGGAAATTGTAAAAAAAAAGTTGAGTACGTACGACTCAATTGTGGGCACTTCCAATTAGGTAGGAACGGAATGCGATACGGTTGCGGCTGCGGTTCCGGCTGCGTTTTTCTATTGTGTTCCAGCAGTGAAAAGGAAATTTAATAAAATATTATATTCTTGGAGCATACAATAGAACTTTACTTACATTTAAAGTTTTCCCTTCTTTCTTGAGATTCCTGGACATTTCTTTGTTTATTGTGATTTATTTTTGTATGGTAAATTCAGATTTAATCTCAGATTTGGTCTCAAATTTCAGATTTGGCTCGCCCACAGGAAATCAAACGAGATCTATTTGGTTTTATTATTTTTAAATTTTTTTTTGCAGAAATATAGTTATTTAAAAATGTATTCCTTGCCAGGTTGCTGTGGCCACAGCTGGCCGCTGGCCCGACGGAAATATCAATCATCCAGCTTTGCCATAAAACAGTGTAGTCAATCGTCATTCGATCGGGTTTGTGGACGGAACTTCTAAATTTTAATTTAACATAAAATGTGAGTTTTTGTATATGAAAAATTTTATTAGTTATAGTTAGTTACATTTAGTTACAATTAGTTACATTTAGTTACATTAGTTACATTAGTTACATAAGTTACATTAGTTACGTGTAACTAATTAAAATTTCAAAGTTACGCGTAACTATCCAACGCTGCACACTCATTATAATTTAATTGACAACTTTCAGACACCCAAAATTTGTAGTGTATTCAAATCGTTCCTACTTCCTAATCTATCGGGTTGATACAAAAAAAAGATACAAAACTTAAATCTGATGAATGAACATAAATCCGATTAAAATGTTAAAAAGCGCCGATAGGCTCCACTGTACGCACCCCTTCTGTACTGACGGAGGAGCTTGCCATTGTTTATGTTGGACCCTTTCGTGAAGCACACATATAGTGGCTGTGGCAGGGCACAAAGCTAACACTATACCCCAGACCAGCCCAGCGCAGCGGTGTAAAAGATGAACTTATAAAAAACCACCGTTGTCATTGCCGTCGCCGTCGGTCGTTTCGCTTCTCATCGTCGTCGCTTGTAATTATGTTGCTCTTATGTTAGACAGACAGATAGAAGCCTATCATACTCGCCGAGTGTGTTGTATGTTGTGTGTCCCTCGGAAGCACTTTGCCGGTTTTGCCCAAGAATCTCCAAGCCCTCCTCCATATGATATTAACCATCGTTGTTGTCGTCAGAGTCAGAGTCATAGTCATAGTCAGAGTCAGAATCACCCACCACAGCAAAGCACCCAGCTACACCACCAACATCCCAATCCAACAACCACCATCACTCCACCAATACGACCCAGACCCACAACACCACTCCAAATCCAAATGGGAAACCCAACAACAAATGGAGGCAATTCTCTTTGGCTGGTATCATCGTTCTAAAAGTAAAATGCCTGCTTCAGTCTGTCGTTTGACGTTACCCACAGCACCACGCGCATAACATTTTATCCGGAGACACACAGAAAGTGATACACCGGCTGATTGGCTGGCATTTGTTGTCATTGTCCAACGTTGTCGTCATCGACACGTCAAATAGTTATCCAAAGTATAAAAAAAGAAATTCGAAATAAAATCGAATATATCGACCAAAAACAACAACAAATTGTGTCGTTTGTCATTTGTTTAGATTTGTTGTTGTTTTTATGTGTGTTTTTTGTTTGTTTGTTTCAGCTGAATCTTTGTGGCATCTTAATCTGTCTGTCTTGAAAAAAAAAAAAAAATATCCGCAATGTATGTCGCAGTGATCCATCTCGTTTGTTAAATTGAAAAAAAAATGCATCCAAAAGATACATAAATTAAAAAGATAAAAAAATCTCTCTCAAGTCAAAACACAGAGAGAGAGAGAGAGAGAGGAAAAAAAAGAAGATCCTTAACGCGATCCACATGTTTGATTTGCATCTGTTGATATCTTCATAACGACCAGACCGCGACGTATCCATCCATATCCAATCCATGCATCTTATCCGCGCATTTTGAATTTATTATTTGTGTTTGTGCATCCTTTTTTATTGTGAAATGTGAATGAAAAGATAAATAAATAAAAAATTCAATCTCATAGATACTTGTGGATTATATCTCCTTCTACTACCATAGCCGCTTTCTTCGTCACGTGCTTTACAACACCGCTGATAGTGCTGCTGCTGCTACTGCTACTGCTACTGCTGCTTCCACAGGTAGTAGAATTTTATTGTAAACATACTTTGTTCACATAGATACACACACACACACAAACACACATACACAAGCTTATTTAAGCCATCCGCAATCGCACCATCCATACATTTAAACCCTACTTGTCAAAAGCGAGGAGGAGTCGTCGCTCGTTGCTCGGCGCGGCGTTCATCGGGCTGGACTGGAATCATTTTAATGTTACGTGCACCCGGGCGTATGAGTTATGCATATTAATCGAAAATTAATGTTCGAAGAGTATCTGATTTTTCGGTTTTTTATCGTGGTACTTAAGGCTTTTTATTTTTTTAATATTTTTCTATTAGTAATGGGAAAACGTTTCGGAATGTATTTTTTGTAATCAACGCCTTCAATATAGGCGCTGCGTTTTCACCTGTCAATAACAAAACGCAACAACTACAACATGCACTGCAACATTGAAGGATCTGTCTACACAAACACCATATTATTCTAGATACTGTATCTAGATAGATATAAATTTAGTAATAATTTTGATTTTTCACTTGCGGTGTTATGTGTAGCTGGATAAAGCTATATAATAAAAATTTTGTTGCTTTTGTGGTTGTCCGCTTGTTGGAACGGTATAATTTATTACGGCTGTCCGACACCGAAAGGGGGGAAAACGTTGACAGCGCTGCAGTGTATATAGTGTGTGGTGTGCGACACCAAGATCGTGGGGAAGAAATGTGGGCCTTTCGCGACTGTAAGTCCATGTTTTTGAGGAATGTTGCAGGAAACATTTGTTTTTTTGTTTTCGAATATTTTTGATTTAAATGCGTGCGTTTTTCTGCAGAGATACATTTTTTTTGTTAAAGAGAGGGTGGAAGGGAGGGCGATAAATTGCTGCCCATGCGTGACTTTACATGGAATTAACAAAATTTTGCGTCGCGCTCGGGGTGCAAGATGTAAATGTGAAGTCATTCTCTTGCTCAAGTGTGATTTGTTGTTTTTGTTTTTGTTATTTTTTTTTTTTTTTTTGCTGGCAGCGGATACTTGCAACCGTGATTTTATTATGCGCCAGTTGTTATCAATATGGGTTTATATTTTTATTTATTTTCTTTGTTTCCTCTGCTTATTATTTAAAATTTTTTTTTTTAATAAAACTAAAAAATAAATTGTGATAAGAAAATATGCAGTATTTTTTGCATTGTTGTGGGACAGGGGCAGTGGTCTTGGATTATTCACCCAATTCAATACTAGACTTAACATATAAAAATAAAAATAGCATTTATTGTTATCGTTGTGAGCAATATGACGGCCGGCGCGGCGCGTTAAGTTTTGGTAATACTGTTCGTTTTTATTTTTATCACTGGATGTGGTTATTGAAAATGCAAACATAACACTTTGTTTTTATTTCAGTTTTTCTATATGATTTCGCATGCTGTTTTTTAAGCCATAAGAAAAATATTCATAATTTGAAGAGATCTTAAAAGCAATGGTGCTTATGCTTATGATATTAATGGAAGCTTGAAGATTCAAAATAGGTACCTAGTCGATTGCGGAAATTTAAGTTAATGTTAATGTTTTGTGCAAATAATTTACATTAGTGGTTTTTCATTTTTTTTTATTTTAGCAATTATTGAGTGTTTTGAATACGTTCTTGAAATTTGCATATTTTTTTTTTAATTCTTAGTATTATGACCCCATTGTTATGTTAATGGTATTTATAAAAAATATATTTTGTCATTAATTTGCGAATAAAACTTGTTTTGTGTATAAATGGTATGAGATATCATTTTGAGAGGAATGTGTGACAAATTGTCTGGTTCGAAGATCGTTATCAGATGTTTTTTGGCACTTTGAAAAGTGTTGACATTCAGAATTTAGGATTTAATTTTTTTTTTTAAAGAAGAATGAGAGTAAAGAAAAAGGTGACAGAAAAATTTTTAGGACTAAGAAAGCGGTTACAGAGGAAACTTTTTGTACTTCCATCAATAAAGATAACGGTGTTTGCCTGTCTTTACTAAAAAGTTTTAAAGACTTGATTTAGAGAAGGAACGCCGCTAATCGTTTTTGAAGATTAGGTATAGGTTATGTAAATGGAAAAGTAATTATCTACAAGAAAACTGTGCGAAAATTAAATACGAACAAGTTTTAACTGCCAAAAGCCTTCTTATCGGAGTCTGCATGAATCAAAGAAAAGATAAACTTCTGTACTTTTTAATGACGTCATCGGAGACCCGCATGATAAATGCAGTTCAAAATTAGATTGGTTTTGTTAGACTATTTAAAAAAAAAAATTAAATATCTGGTAGCTACTTGGTATTCCACCGTTCTAACAACACGAACAAAACGTTATATGTAGAAATACAATCTGATTTTATTATGTCTTTGATGGCGTCAAAATCACATAAATTTGTTGTCAAATATCGGCCAAAAATTTTGTTTAGTCAAAAAGCGATCAAACTGGATAAAAAACATAAGCGAGAGCTACAGTACGTTTTCAACGAACTGTTGGATACCATATTCCCTATATTTTTGTATGTGTATGTGTTCGTCTCCCGCAGCCAGCCGCTGTTCCAGTTTCAGAAATAAAATTCTTTTTTAGCAGACAGGAAACAATTCAATAACGTTAATTTTGTGTGGCCAAAATGTTCAATAACTGGTGGGGCAGTAAAAAAAGGCATGTTCCACGCCCAAAGTTTAGACTTTTTATTGCCAGGGCAGTTATTATGAACTTAGTGACATTCAGTTTTAAGCTTGCAGATCGATTTGAACAAAACAAGACAAAACTTAAATTTTTAAAAATTAGATTTTTAATGGAAATAGCAATTATGGGTGTATTTAACAATTCTTGAACCACACTCTGCTACATAACCAAGGAATACAAACTGAAGTGTTCATCTTCTTACTTCGAAACTTCAACCGATTTAAAAAAAAAAAAACATTGAAAAATTAATGTATATTACGACATTTGATGGAAACACCCCTTAAAAGTGGGCTTGTCTTAAAAATTTGAAGCAATAACTAAGCTTTGATCATTAGTCAGTATTTAAGCATATGTGTAAAACTACAGCTGAATCGAGTAGTTTTTAAACGATCTTACCTGAACGAAGGTATTTTATCAAAATCACGCCTTTAAAGGTGGGCGTATTGAATAAATTTACACAAGAAAATTTAGAGATATATTTTTCATATAACGAACGGAAGGGAGAAAGGTTTAAATTGAATATTGGTAGTACCTTAAATTTTAAAACTACGTTTTTCGTTCTTTCATGAAAAGTGGCCGAAAACCACGCCCAAAATTCTAAAATTTCATTTTATACACAAACTCTTTAGTTTCTTCTAAGAGACGCAAAATTTTGGCTTGCGGATTCATTATAAATACCGTTTATTTACAAAAACAGTTTTTTAGTAGTTTCTAGTGAAAAGTGGGCGTCAGCCACGCCCAAAATAAAAATTTTTGGTTTCATACACAAGGTGTTTATGTGCAAGTTATACCCACAAAATTTAATGTTTTTTTCTTTAATATAACAATTGTTATTTTATAAAAACAATATTGATGGTTCTTTTTGAAAAATTAGCGTTAGCCACGCCCAAACTGAAACATTTTTATTTGATTGGAAGAAGGTTTACCTAAAGCTTACGTGTACCAAATTTCAACATTGTGCTTTTATGGTAACTGTACAAAATACATAATTAAATTTTGCCAAATTGAGGTTGTTTAAAAAAAAAATTACGATTGTGGGCGTGTTTGTGGGCGGATTTCACCTGCTCAAGGACTTAGCTTTACTCTTGAGCCAAAGATTATATGTACCAAATTTCAAAAATTGTGAACTCTAGAGAGTATACATAAGGACGGCCCGACAGACATGCTCAATATATAAGACCCTACTCTAATAAGTTCAAAGTTCTATATTAGCGCCTGTAGCTTCTCTATGCTGAAGTTAATAGTATGTTTGAATGTTTGGTAGATTTTTACTTGGATCTCTTCTCTTCTTTACTTTGAAAAAAAAGCCTTCTCATGACCTTTTGAATAATATGCGAATCATTTCCGGAGCACTTGTTTTTGTGGTGCGCCAAAAAAATGACGGTGCTGAAAATTCAACTGGAATCCGAAGATGACATGTAAAACAGGAAGCCAAAATTAGTAGTTTATTCTTCAAAAGAGTTCCAATAATATTCGTTATCAAAAATGGCTTTTTTGTTTTTCAAAATATTTTCAATACCTACATTTCTGCATGCGTTTGAACCCATTTTCGGAACACACTTTCCTTCCCATCAAGATATCTCCTATGAACATGCCTTTTGTATCAACCACTCCTTCAAGCATCGAAGAATGTTGGCTTCTCATTGTATGTTTGATCTGCCAGATTTTTGAGGTGCCAAATCTAGATTGTACGATGGATGATCCATCAATTGGGTATATTTGTAATGCTCGGTTGGAGACACGATGTGTGAAGAGCTCGTGATGGAGAATGATTCGTCTTCTGGGATTGATTTACTTTATTTTTTTTTTAATCCTTCAAGCTTGAATGAACTTCGTTGTTCTAATAGCACAATGGTGGTGACATGTCCATGTACAATTATTCAAGAACGAATAACGGTTGTTGACTTGCGTCGTCTCTGATGGCCGCATCCTTCGCACCAATCGGCATGAGCCTTTTTTTTTTGATTAATTGTCGAACTATGTGGTATCCAACGCAAACACAAATATTTTTAGCAGTTAAATGTTCCTGCAGTGTTGAATGTATTCATGTGGAACTAATTTTAGCATTTCTCAATCTAACAGTTTATCACATGGCGAGCCTGTTGCATCAGTTCATAAATGTCATCGGCATGTTCTGGCAAAGTAACTGAGTTTAAGATATCCTTCCTGAAAGTCCTGTATCGAAGTTCACAAACTATTCCATTCGAAAAACCAGTGAAACACGGTGGCTAGAGATGGTGCTTCTTAACCAAAAAGTCGAAGTGAATTGATTGGCGCACTGTTGTTGGCCTTCATCAAAAATTATAGAAAACTATTATGAACCAAGATGAATGTTCCAAATAACTGTAACAAAACAATAAAATCACGCGCATTACCATTGCAAATGTCAAATTTGACATATTCACACTGCTGTTGCCATATCTCAAGACTTTCGTAGCAACTTTAGTACCACTTCCTACTCTCTAATATATATAATTTATACCAAAATCTGATTAGCCGTTCATATTCCCACTAGTGTTTTTCAAATCACTATTTGACTCAAATCTATCCATACGGATAGAAAATTTAGGTTGGAATATATTTTGACTGATTGAATCAGTGTTGATTGTGTAGCGCCATATGTCCCAATGTATTCCAGATCTGAAATTTATAAGAAACGTATGCATACATAAAATAAGCTTCCTTGAGGCTTCAATAAATTTCAGCAGGTTGTCAGAAAAAAATTACCAACAAAAAATGTTTACCCCTGAGAATTCACAAAATCAGAAAAGACACAGCGCTATCTCTGAACACACAAACAATTCCCAAAATGAAAACCTCATTTTCATCTTTTCTATCATCGTAATGTCATTTTTGATTGTTTTCGCAGTTTTATTTTTCTTACGACTATCTCCTTGCCTTTTACCTTCAAGTAAGTCAAAATTAATTACGACAAGAATTGTTATGGTTGATGTTAGATAAAGTTATTGCTTTTAAAACACTTTTCAGTCGAGAGTCTATATCGTTAGCCATGATTTTATTTATTTTGCTCCAGAAGCCAGGACGGAAGTTTCTGTTCCTTTCATTCTAGTAGAAGTTCATTGTCATCACGGAACTCATAAATATTCCGGAGAGAAATACTTAAATTCGCTCCAGGTTGTTCACTTAAAGTGCTTTCTAATATACCTAAGTAATGGAAAAGCTGATGTGCCTCCATCTAACTGTGAGAAGGCTTACTTCGCTGAAATATTAAGTGATGTTGAATAGGCATTAAGGAGGCTTTGTTTAAATGTGATTGTGAATAATATTTATGACCATTTAAAAGTTTTTCAATAGACGATTAACTTCATGATTTAAATCTACTTCATTTGAATCAGGAAATAAGAACTTTTCTCATAAACGTCAAAAAATAGGTATGTTCACTAATGTCAACATTCCTAAACGCCATAAGTATGCAGCAGCTTCCCGTAGCTTTAATGTTTGTTCTAGTTTTCTAGATCATTTTTAATATTGAGTAAATATTTAAATATTCCGATTATCATCAAAATCTCCATGTGAAATATTTTTCCTTTGTTTTTTTAATTTTATTTTAACTATATAAACACAAGCTAGATTGCATCTGTCATAATCTAAATGTCATAAATATGACAAAATGTTTATGCTCGTAAAGAAACAAAAACGAATGAAAGAAATGCAACATGTCAAGTCATAAATTACATCGAAGAAGTAGCGATCTTAATTTCATATGCGCACATAGTGACAAATTTTTCTACTTCAGTGTGTTAGTGTGTGCATGGACTTCTTGATGGAAGGCTTGAGAAGATTTTCTTTCTTGAGTTTTTTTTCTCGATTTTACTCTTTTTCAAACAGACCGACGACTGTCTGTGTCTTGAAGTTATGCTAATTTAATTGGCGCGACCACAGTGTCTCTTATAGTGTTGTGCGTATGAATGGTTAAGGAGAATTTGTTCATCTCAACTCAACTTGTCACTTTTGTGAAAAAAACTATTTTTTTTTTCCTTGAGAGATTTCTTAGAAAATGCAACGAAGGTGACACTACTCTTAGTCATGTTGCATTTTGTGACAAGGTGAAACACTTTATTGCAACAGGCTGTGTCGCATGTCATTTGGATTTCTGTTTTGTTTTCTTTTCCAGATAAAAGTGTCACTGAATCCATTAATCCATTTTTATGTTTGACCGTTTAGATTAAAATATTAGGAAAGTTTTTCTTGGCTGGTAATGGGAAATTTTATGATCCTTCATTGAATCCTCGTACACGGAATACATGGCTGAACATGCATGAAAAGTATCAAGCACTTATGCTATGTCTGAATTTTTCCTATTTATTTTAAATCGTGCGTCTGGTTAATTTTTGTATATAATACCAGCAAACCCAAGGGTTCATGAATACCCTAATCATGAACTCGCACAGTACACGCGTTTGGGAAAGTTAAATATGAGATTGAAGGAAACACCAATGCATATTCGTTTTTAATATCTTTATATGAAAATAGCAGTGACAAATTGAACCGCATAAGTCATTTCACATTCGTCTAGTGCGGCTAATGAATGAGTCTCTATACTAAGAATAACGTCCAAAGCTGACCTCGATGATGAATTGAAGGTCGTTCTGAGAAATATGAGTGTTACTGAGAAATTATTTCAAGGCAAAATGCAACTGTCTATTTTGCTGAAGCACTTAATATAAAAGTTAAGAGAAAATAAAGAGAGTTAGTTCTATCAAGAAGAGAAAACAAGTATAACAATAGCAGTACCTACCCAGATATGAGAATTATACTCCAGCCTTAGGCAAATGGATGTTCTTAAAGATTGACGGAAAAACCTCGTTCAACTACAAAAAAAACTTGAGGGTTCGGGTATATTTCTTAAGCCAATTTATTATGAACACTTGGCATCAGCATTTCACACCCATCCAGAGACCAGAGGATTTCCTTCTGGAATTTCTTCTGGATTTTTCTTTTGGATTCGTCTTCTTCTTCTTCCTTTTCTTCTTCTTCTTCTTCTTCTTCCTTTTCTTCTTCTTCTTCTTCTTCTTCTTCTTCTTCTTCTTCTTCTTCTTCTTCTTCTTCTTCTTCTTCTTCTTCTTCTTCTTCTTCTTCTTCTTCTTCTTCTTCTTCTTCTTCTTCTTCTTCTTCTTCTTCTTCTTCTTCTTCTTCTTCTTCTTCTTCTTCTTCTTCTTCTTCTTCTTCTTCTTCTTCTTCTTCTTCTTCTTCTTCTTCTTCTTCTTCTTCTTCTTCTTCTTCTTCTTCTTCTTCTTCTTCTTCTTCTTCTTCTTCTTATTCTTCTTCTTCTTCTTCTTCTTTTCTTTTATCTTCCTTTTCTTTTATCTTCCTTTTCTTTTCTCTTTTTTTTCTTTTCGGCAATATTAAGATTTCAGGAAATTCACAACTCTCCTACTTGTCTTTTTTTTTTTATAATGCACTCGCACTCAAAGGGATATTAATACCTTTATAATGAATTAACATGTGCGAGCGAGGAAAGAGAAGGAATAGAAAGATAGGAAAGAAAGGTGGTACAGTGGTTTGAGATTTTAGGTGATAATTATCTCATGGAAATTCCACGGGTGGCATCCAGTTGAAACTTGGGAAATAAATAAAAATTGCTGCCCTCGGCTGGGTTTGAACGCACAGCTCTCAGGTTGAGCAACCAAGCACTACATCCACTGTACCATTGTCTGCTTCATACTAGTGATCCACCTGAGGGCTTTGCCGGGTTGACTTCATAGATCGTCGGTTGAGATCAACTTTTTTACAAGAATCAAATGGTACCCCGGAAAAAAACTTTGGTGATTTTAGAAAATAAAGTCCAGAACTTTTGACGAACCAGTAGCCTACAGTAAGGCCTTACAGATTTATGGACACAAAAAATATAAGTAGGTTTGAAGAACTAGTTCTCAACCTAGACCGTACGCTCTTCCATAGATTAACATTTTTACTTGCGATTATAGGTACTATAAGGCAAAGTTATGCATTCGTCGAAAAAAAAAGTTTTGAGATAACAATCAAACATGACATTACGATGATAGCGAAGACGAAAAAAGATGGTCTAAAAATTCTGTTTGTCTGTCTGTCTGTCTGTCTGTCTGTATGTATAGAGATCTACAGCCCAAACGGGTGAGCCGAATTGCTTCAAACTTGGTATATAGAGTTTTTTGGGTATTGTACAGAGGGGAAATTGAAATTTTTTTTTAGCTCAAAAAATAACGGTAGCTGCCATATAACCGTTACGTTAAAGGTTATTTTTTCTCAAAAACGGCTCTGAGGATTTCGATTTAAAAAATCAGTGTTGCTTTTTAGGTACGACCAATCATATGGCTGAAAAAAAAGTTTTAAAAAATGGCTAAGAACGGTACGACCGTTTTTTTTGCTTTCGACTATCTCGAAAACGACTCGACCAATTATTTCGAAATTTCACACAAATATAGCTGTAGGTAGCTCAATTTGTATTGCATACCAATATTTTTGAAAAATATTTTTTTGTATTTTTAAAGGCATTTGAAAAATAAAATTTAAAAAATTAATATTTTGAAAACTGCTTATTAAATTTTTTTCTAAGAAATTGAAATAAATGTATTTGCTGAATACCTATGAACTGGCATTTTTGAATTTTTTTTTAAAAATTTTTTCAAAAAAAAAAAATACTTTTTTTTCAGCTCAAATTAGTTTAAGTATTTATTTAAGAATTTTGAAAATTTTATTTTTATCAAAATCTCAAGCCCCTAAACCACTGTCACTCATTAGAGCAAGTTCGTGCGACCCAGTCGTGCATTTTATTTTTGTTACTACCATATTTATTTATGGTAAGCAGTTGCCTAAAATTTAACACATTTTTTCAACTGATCTGCTTTTTATGATTCATCACAAAAAAAAATTGTGTCTTGTGATGCAAGTGAAACTGTTTGGCGCTTCGCACTTTTCTTGGTTTTTACCTTGTTTACAGGTTTATTTGACTCACTAGCTGTATCGGTGTCCATAACGACCAAGTGAACAACAACATTTACATCAATACACTGATCAAAACACACACATTACGCAGAGCATGTGCACAAATGAGTAGGAATATAAATGCCACACGGTCAGCTGATCCTAGCCATCGCATCGGCGCCGCCATATATTGCGACATTCGACGAAAAAAAGTTTCACTTTAAAAAACTGACTCAGAAAAATTGAAACCGAACATAACGAGAACCATTTGACACATAAAGTCTGACAATCGACTTCCTTGTCAAATTCTTTTTTTTTTTGTTAAAAACTTCGTATAATACTACATCACCTATACAGTTTCTTCTGTTTCATTTCTAATTTTGTGGTTAATTAACGCAAATTACTTTCCGCCTTTGAAAACTTAAAAACCATTAAGAACAGCCTCCATTAAGGAATACAAAAAACGAAACCTTACGTCTGAGTATTTATAAAACTTCTTCGATGTAGCTAGCTAGTACGCGGTGGGATATTTTTTTTTAATCAAAGAAGAAGATACCATTTTGGTGCTAATTAAATAGATACAGTCTCATCTATCTATCTCATCCATATCTAATTAAGAAATGAAGTTGCATAAAAGACTTTAGATTTGAAAATTAGTCAAAGTAATTTTATGAATTTCTTAAAAAGCGGTTTCTTTTAAAAATTAAAAAAATGAATTTGATCCCACATCATAAATGGTTTTTAGCACTTAGCAACTCTTAAGATACAGAAACTTGCGTTGGATTAAAAATGGAACAAAGTCTTAGACCTTAGATCAATTTTAACAATAAATATGCTGGTGATGGTGACGATGATGTGGTGATAATTTTAATTAATGGAAAATTGGTTAAGTGATGAGGCACTTAGTTTTTGAGTAACCCACTTTATTAATGGAGAAGAGCTTTCTACGGAGTTCTTGTAATCTATTGATGAAGCCTGTTTTTTTTTTTTGTGTCATAGAGTAAAACAAAGTGAACACAATAAAATTGTTTTGATAGTTCCAATTCCGAAAAATGTAATGCTCATTTGTTTGATACTTGAAGGAGTATTCTGCGGCATTGGATGGTTAATCCTACCAAATTTTAGCTGCCGTTTCTCGAAATCCAACATCGTTAATCATACATTTTGTGGCCAAGAGATTCAAGGTATTCCAGACTTTACGCGAAAATCTCGACAAATTATGTATGTGTCATTTTACTGGACAGGAGCTTTGGTTATTCTGTTTTAAAAGATCCGTACTACAATTATTCAAAACCTTTATGCTATTCGACTTTGGAAGCAACCGGTAGACCAAATGTTAGTCTTATCGCGGTTTATTATCAGATCAATCTATTTTGGTATTGCTTAAAATTCACGTCTTAGATTTGGAAATCGAGATAACGAAAACGATTGGACAATACCAAGGGGGAATTTCCATAATGTTCCTAACCCCGAGAAAAAGAGTTCGGGATTCGAACTTAATCTGTTTGTCTTTAATGGCTTCAAAATTTCTATTTTATCTTAGTAACTGCAGTTGTGCCAAGCTCCACAACATGTACAAAAATTAAGAAATACATTTGTGCAGTTAAATAAGAAACGTTGTAATTATGGCTATTAACCACATTTGTTTCAACTTGAACGATAACTTCATGCCACGAGTATTTTTCTTTCTAAGACAAAGGCCTGAATAAGTGACCATTTCTTTCCCAAGTCAACATAAACAATCTCTTTGGTTCATTAGTGAGCAAAGACAAAAGTGGATTCACATATATCCACTCCAAATAATCAAAAATGATTTCGAAGGCCATTTCACAAAATCCATTACGAGTATCTATATGAACACATTCAATGTTCACTCACATAAATACTTTACGTTTGAGCTACAAACAATGTATTGTGTATCATTTTGCATCTTTTTAAGACCACAAGTCTTTTCCATTAGTGGCTTTAAATTGGGCAAGAAAAAAAAGGTATGTAATCATGGATTTACAGCAATCTCAGTTTCAAACATGACGTGACCTTCTGGCCGGTCAACACTTAGGAACAATAATGATCATGAACATGATCACTCAATCTAGCCCTTAATTGAAGCCAAACACTGACTTCTTATAGACTTTATATGAAGTCTTGAAATTGACTAACGATTTATTGATTTACTTGAAAATGTTTGCCAACGAAACCATTTACCAAAAATTTTGCCTCATTGCTAAATAAACTTTGATAAATAGCCATTTCATTTCCGGCCTGTTCACAATAAGATGTCGCCAACGACGCCGACGACATGGTGCATCGGATTCAATACTTGGGAGATTAGGGTTTCATTATCTCGTTGACCACGATATATTCGCTAAGTTTTTGTGACTGAACATAGCACAGCACTAGCTCCTGAACAGGCCGGTAAATCTTGGACAGAATCAATCTGGAGCTTAATAAATTTTAAGTCAATATTTTCAAAATTAATTTGTCAAATCTTATAATGTACCTCTATTGTCATGCTTAAAATGTGAAACCAAATTGAAGGAATTTGATCTTTGCTCTATTACAATCAATGAATTTGAATTTGAAAAGCACGCCGCTGTCTATAGCAAAGGCTGCACTTCTTGATTCAATTGGTTATAATTTATTATGACCAACTTATTGGTCATTCAAAACACTAAATTCAAGTTCTCTTGACATGACAAAATGAACATTTGAAAGGTTGAAGAAAAGGGGGTTTGTATTATTCCTTACAGAAAAATGTACAGTAGACGCTCGATATAGTGTACCTCTTTATAGTGAATACTATCCAATAACCCAATATAGTGAATCACAAAAATTTAACACAGACTACTCTAAATAGTGAACTACGAGAATCTGAATATAGTGAAGAAAAATTTTTTTGGGCGATATTCAATGAAAAATTGTTCAAGTAAATTCCAGGAAAACGTCGAAGTGTGTTAAGTGTTTGAAAAGACTTATATTATGTAGGACATCTGAGCTTACGGAGTAGGCAAAGCTGCACAAATGGTTTTTGGAACAACGCAGAAAAAATCTGCCAGACAGTGGATTGATTTTAAAACAGAAGGTAATTTCAATTTTGGAAAAAAAATAATGGAAGCAGGTATGGCTTCGTCGCAGGTGATGGCTGCTTTGAAATCAAAATTGACATGTTTTCTTGTTCTTCTATAAACCGTTCTATGGATACAAAAAAAAATTATTTATAAACAAATTTAGTGTTGGTAAGCATTTAAAAACTGCGGTTCGAAATAGTGAACGATTTCGATACAGTGAACAGAATTGGATTTTATTAGTTCACTATATCGAGCGTCTGCTATACGAGTAGTTCAATCTTTGGCGTTGAATACAAATTGAGCTTTCTAGAACTTCGCACAGAAAATGATATTTATGAAGTGTACAAAAAGCTGGAGCATAAAAATGGGTTAAAACTGGTTAGCCAATTGTACAGAAACACAGTCTTTGGAACGTTCATATTCTAATAACTTAAACAACAGCAACCAAACCAATACAAAACATACCATAAAAATGAAAATTAAAGAAAAAATTCGCATCATACAAAATATTTAAAATAATAGCATAGTTAAAAAAGAACTCAGGCTTAGCTTTAGCGCATACTTCATTCTTCTACGACCTTACGAAGCTATTACGAAGCTATCAAAATAGTTTTCGTTTACGGTTTTTGACAGAAAAATTAAAAAAATTTCTTTGAAGCAAATGCAAAACATAGTTATAACATCTTAAGATAATTTGGTTTTCGATTTTGGACTCATAACGATAGCCTTGTAAGGACTTTGGCAGTATTTTTAAAGTGGGCCCTTGATCAATTTAACCAAGTCATTCGGAATAAAATTTATTCATCAAGTTTTGATGAAAACAAACAGGCTAGCGGGTACCATTTTTGTATCTAAAATTTATTTTTCAAACAAATACATACTTAACATAGTAGGATCTTTCGTAATAAAAAAAAAAGGATTGACCGGATGACACGATTAAATCAACCACTGCAACACCATCATTGCGACATCATTAATTTTAATCAAATTAATTAATGTTTTTTTAAGTAATAAAAGTGTAAAATAAAAAATTCCTTCTAAGCAAAAAACACAAAGAAAAGTCACCCAATTAAGGAATACACTTTAGATTTTTTTTCTTATTTGTATTTTCTTACATTTTTGTTTTTATCTCTTTTATCACGGAAATCAAAGACAATAAGAAAACCCGGTTTTCCTAATAAAAATTTACAAAAAAAAAAATACATCAAAGAATCTTTTTAATTTGATGAATCATTAAAATATTTTATTGCCCTATCAGAATACGTGATTTTGGAGAAGACTACTTGTTGATTCATTATAATATATGAACATTTTCTAGTCAAAGCAATTTCATTCTGGGAATTTCGTAATTGAATTGAAACTGAGTCTAGCCATATTGACACACGCTTCGTTTCGCTAGGAAAAAATACTCAAATTCCGCCTAGTTCACGGCGCGAGTTCAATTTGTTTATTTATTTTTATATTTTCTGAAAAATCATTTTCTTTTCTTTCTTTGATGGATAGCTTTTAAAAAAAAAATGATATTAATTTAGCTCCATGATGTCAGTGAATTTGAAAAAAAAAAATAATGCACTTAAATATCTCTGCTTCTCAAAAGTTCTTTTTTTTTTCTTTAATTTCACTTGCTTAAACGCCTGATTGCTTTGAGAGTCCGCGCACAGCAACAATAAACAGCAACTCTCACTTTCCCATCAGGAAAAGCTATATTTTTGGAAATTTCTTTATAATTTCAGCAAGCAACCTCTATATAAAAAAAAAAAAAAAACTTGGCAATATCACGTTTTCGAACCATCTGGATAAGCGAGCATTTAAAAATGATTTTATCAAAAACATTAACAAAATTTAAACACATCAAACACAGCAACAAAATCTCCGAATCCGATCTTTCATTAATCAATTCTCGTAATTTGTTCCCCACGCCATTGTTTAAAACAAAATCAAATTAAAAAAATTAGACACATCTTTTTTTTTTGCTCCTATGCCTACCAAAATAGAAGCAGCAAACAAATCTCAACTCCATGGTTATTATTTTTTGCTGATACGAATCTGAAGGCGTGCATCTTTTTGAATTTGTATCTTTCATCTAGTTTTTTTTATTTTGTTTTTGTTTTTTTTTTTTTGTGGGTGAAGATGATGAAGCAACTCTTTAAATTTACGGAAATGCTATCTCGAAATAGCTCCTCCAAATGCAATAAAAACAAGCCCACGATGATCCAAACGGCATCTCATAACTTGTTGCACATTTAATAAATGTATCTAGATACTTATAAAACACTTGCTTTGCGAGTGAGTGTATGTATATTTTGAAAAAAAAAGACAACTGTCACCTCACTTAGCGCCCAAAGTGTAATGGCTTGTAACATATTATATTATTATCCGCGCGACTGTTGCACCCGAGGAGGAAAAGATACAATGTTCAGATTTCGATACAAATCTGAGTGCGTGTGCTGGAACACCACATACAGTCCAGCTCAGCTCGTCATCATCATCATCATCTGAACATCATCCTCAAGCTAGATAGCTACACGTGTTTCATTTGCCACATCATGTAGATTTTCTTGTGTGTGGTTAGGTTATCGCACGGATCTTGTTCAACTTAATATCTTTTAAGCTTTATGTTGTGCATGCCAAGCGATGATGCTGCACCATATCATACTCATCACAAGAATCTAGTTTGGATATGAACTGCAGAAACCTGAAATTCAAAGCAAGCTACTCAGAAAAAGATACACAAACAACAACAACAAAAAAGCCGATATCTTTTGTGTGGTATCTTCTTCATTATTACACAACTTTTCAATTGAATCAATCAAAAGGAAACACTGAATACATTTAATTTAAATAATTTACATTTTAATTTGTGTGGACAAAAAGGCATCACGAATTAATGCATGTTCTTCTGCTTTTTTTTTTTTTTTTTTTTTTGAGATACAAAAAAAAACTTCTGTGTAAAGCAGAACCAATGTGAGGTTTTTGTTAACAAAATTATGGCTTCCATTAAGGAATTACATTTTACAAATTAATTCATTCAGTTCTTCTATTGTTATCGAGAAGATAAATATATTTGGGCGTAGATTTAAAAGTAGAAGAAGCTTATTTTTTCTTGTAAAAGATTGCATTTTAATATCTTCTCTATTGTGAATCAATAAAATTTGAATAATTGAATGGTTTTGGTAGTTTTTTTTTTTATTAATTAATTTTCGACTCAATAAATTTTCATTCAATCGAACGATGAATGATATTGAAAGAAAAACTAATGAGATAACCTGGTAGGTTACCAAAAGAAGGTAGATCGTGTTAAGGATACATAAATATTATAACTTCGTACTCAAAATAAGAACACAGATCTTCTTTCAGAGGTAGCAAAGAAGCTTTAGAAAGTTGATAACTAATGTGTTTTTCAACAAAAGTCAAAACTGTTAGTTTTGCTTATCGTTTTTATAATTTTTTTTAAAATTAGTATGCACTTAAGGGGTTATTAATACCCTTATCATAAGCTTACACAGTGTGAGCGTTTAGGAATGTTGGATAGGAGATAAAGGGTGATACTAATGGACAACGATTTAAGATAAAGGTTGTTTTTTTAGACGTGTGATTTTCAATCTGGCAATACTTTTTTCGGAGTTCTTCTTTTTGACAGCTTTCATTTAATAGGGAGTTGGTAAGCACTCCACATTCTTGTGGTGAGGTAAAAGAACGAGTCTCCATGCTTAACACTACGTCTGAAATTAAGATGGGTATTTCTACCGATAGATATCAGTTTTAGGCAGAAATTGCATCTGGATTTTTTGCTGAAAAATTGTGAATAAAAGTAGCAATGTAATAAAGAGAGACAAAAAACATTTTCGCGATGATCAAGCGAAACAAATGACTATTATGCAATTTTTTTTAATTCTATCAAAAAGACGCAAGTGAGCAAAACGTAAAACTAAGCTTAGAGTAGGTGCAGGCCTTATAAATTAAATCCAGAACATAAACATGTCTTGGTTATTTCGCTACAGAGAAGGTGGGACACAAAGCTCTTCCGTTTCCTCGGGCAGGTGGATAAAGGCATGGAAGAAGGAAGGTTATAATGTAACGAAGAAAGACAACATTGAAATTTTGAAGCATTCAGTTCCAGACGGTTTATATTTCCTAATTTTACAATGCTGTAAATATTGGAAATCAGTGGGCTCATGATACGCTGCCGTAGTTCTACAACCAAAGAAATGAGTTGTAAATTTTGAAGCAAATATTAAAACCTGAGAGTATTATTATTATTACTTGAATAAGAAGTCTCAGACAAGGGACCGTTGATAAAGATGAGGAAAAGGGTCGTAGACAAAATGGAGCCTTGGGTCACATCAGTATTTCTATTTCTGTGAATATAAGGCTGAAAGGTTATTTTTAATCCTTCCAAGAAGGGCACAGTTTCGCTACCAAATGAATTCCAATTCGTAATTATGATCGTTGCTATCATTTAAGAACCGGAATCCGTGATACTTCCACCAGGATTTTTAAAATGAAACTTTTTTTTACATCACCTCAAATTGTTTGGTTCACCTGTCGCATGTCGCAATATGGTGGCGCCAGCCAATAGCTCACATTAGCTAACCGTGTAGTATTTAGTATTTATATTCTTACCCATTCAAGCACGTGCTTCGCGGCATTTGTGTGTTTTGTATTGATTTAAATGTTTTTGTTTACTAAGTTGATATAGCTAGTGAATCAAATAAACCCGTTAACAAAGGAAAAGCCAAGAATAGTGTGAAAATATCCGACGATGAATTAATTTCATTCCGTTAAAGTAAGAGACAACATACCGGGAGAGTTCGTGCTTGAATCTACCTAGTTAAATGAAAAATGCCCTTGGTAAGTAAATTTAATTTTTATTTTGAATTTATTAGAATTAGGTATTAGAACTTTCTGCTGGTGCATATTATTAAAGTGAAACTTTTTTCCATCGCTAAAAATTTGTTCGTTCATCTGTCGCATGTCGCAAAATGGCAGCGCCAATGGCTTGCATCAGCTGACCATGTAGCATTTATATTCTCACTCATTCATGCACGTGGTCCGGGGGCATTTGTGTATTGCTCAGTGTTAAAAAAAATCAAGAATAGTTCTTAAAATATCGGACGGTGAATTAATTTTAGGCCGTAAGAGGAAGCCAAAAGATTTCGTGTTTGCAGGGAAAAGAAAAAGCTCTTGGTGAGTTAATTTGATTTTTATAGTGAATTTATTAGAACCGAAAAAGTTTCACTTGCATCGTGGTTTCATAAAACCACACAATTTTTTTTTACGTATCCTAAACTATAAAATTACCATTTTCGTTTCTCCAAAATCACTGTCAATGTCATAAAGCTTACGCCTTAAACTATAGAAATGTTACTAAAAAAAATATAGGTAGCTTGTGACTACCATTTAATAGTGTAGTCTAACACTTGCTTTTTTGAATATCTGGTCTGAGCTTTACAGTAACCCTTTTTCTTACCTCAGTTCAGAAAGTTAGAGTTTATACTTGAGCTTTATAGCACAGGTTCATGGAAATCACATTTTTGTTTGTCTCATCCTTTGCCGGTGAAGCCGAAATGTACAACTCGACTCATTTTTCAAAAGTTTTTTAAAACTAGATATAAACAATTTCCAAGAAGTCAACTCCAAATCCATTTTAGGTCATGGTTGGTCTTTCAATTAAAAACCATATTACTCCAGACATGTCTATGTCTATGCCGACTCTTTAAGGGCATTCTATACATCATTGATCATTCAATCGAGCCTTTTAATTCTATCACCTTGACAATTCATTTATTAAACTAAATATTTGAAATGTTCCTAGAATATGTAGATTTCAGACTTTTGATTTATCTGACAGCTTTTTTGTGTTTGTTTTGTTTTAGAGGTTTCAGCAAATATAAAATTTGGTTAGCATTGATTTCAACAGATGAATATCCCTCTACCATTTATCAGCTTTCAAGTAAAAATCTATTTCAAAACTATTGTTTTTTTTGCGATTTGTTTAAAAAAGAAAAATTTAAAGCGTGCCATGTTCCATTTTAATTATTCGAATTAGTCATATTTTTATATTGATGGTCTTACAAAAGGCAACAATAAATCATCAGCGCTGACCCATAGTACTGATAAGTAATTTTAATAATAATTTATTTTCTCATACTATTTCATTCTGAAAGTGTATCTCATAGCAAAATAATGTAAACAAAACTAATAAATAAAATAAAAAGATTGAAAAATATTGTTAAACAACAATGAAATGACCTAATTATGAAGTCATCGCATCATCATAATAAATACATATCAGAATGTTTGACAGTAGACACTTCAATGTCAATGTTTTTAATCCCTGATTGGTCATTTCATATGAATTTTTAAAAGGGAAAAAAATACAAATATGAGTAATAAAAAAATAATGTTCTATTAAAATGAGACATTTTAGAATGGAACTCAGAATATAATAATGAAACTATTTGCTTGAACGGAATCAATTGACACCTGCGGATTAATCTGCCCAAGCCTATTTCTTAACATGACACAGTGGGGCCTCACTGAAAATGTTTTAGTGAAAATTGCATCTTTTTCATACACATTTTAGAAGATATGTGTTTCAAAATAAAGCACAAGGAAAATTAAAAGGAAGGATGTTATCGGATGCACTTTTAAAATAATGTTTTTTGAGAAACACAATGTTGGAAAGATTTATGGGAAAAGCAAGAGGTTTTCAGAAATCACACTAGTTTTTCCCATAAACTTGCTTTTATGTGTTAGTAGTCGTGGGGCCAGAGATTATGAAAAAATTAAATTTTTTGAAATCCAAAAATAATTGTTTAAATGTTATTTTTGAAAAACTTTTAGAATGAAAAATTTTGTGAAATTTTTTCGAGTTTGTAAGTATATGGCTATTTGTAGTTTACATCTGGGAAAATAATGTAAACAAATTTAATACACACGTTTCCAACATATTCGAAAACCATAATTTTTTTAAAAACAATTCTTAAAAATCAAAAAAAAAAGTTTTTGAAAATTTTGAAATGTCATATCAATAGAAATATAAATGACTTCCTGTGTTCAAAATTTTATTGAAATAAGAAGAATAGTTTACAGTAAAAATGATTAGAAAAATCCTCGCTTGTATGAGATGTAGGTATTAGAGAAATTCCGAAAAAAGTGTCCCAACCAAAAGATAGATAGTCAACAAAATATCATTCTGAAAGTTTTATCAAAATCGTTGGAGCCGTTTTGAGAAAATAAATTTTCTTCTTTACGATTGTAGAACAAGTACCGTTATTTTTGGGTCTAGAGCAAAAATTAAAAAAAACTTTCCGAGGGACTTTCAAATAAATACTAAATACCAAATTTGAAAAAATTCGGAACATCTGTTTAGGTTCTAAAGGTGCGAACAGACAGACAGACGGACGGAATTCCCAGAACCACTATTTTCAACTTTTCCATCATCGTAATGCTATCTGTGATTGATCAATTTTTTGCTCGAAACGATAACTTGCCTTATAGAACTTACATATCATCGCAAATAAAATAAAGTGCACGACTGGGTGGCACGATCTTGCTCTAATGTGTGACAGTGGTTTTAAGGCTTGAGGTTTGGAAACCAAAAAATCATGAAATTTTATTAATCACCGAAATTAAACTCCTTTTTTGGGAAAAATGAAGTTTGCCATCTGATTTTTATTAATGTTCCGAATTTGAAGAATAAACGCAGCTTAAAAATTGTTCGACCAGATTTTTCAAAAAACTTAATTTTTGTGAAAACTTCTCGAAAACATATTTCAATTTTTTTTGTTTGGAATGAAAGTTTCTTAAACTTTATCGTTCTTATCAATAAAACAAAATTTAAAAAAGTTATAAAAACCAACAAAATAATTTAAGTAACAAATTTTTTTCGTTTATTAAAGGCTTCTACATTAAATTTCATTGAAATCCTTCATGCGGTTTACGAGAAAATTTGATATGAAAAAAACCGGTCCTAAAATTTTTGAGAGTATTTTCATGGAATATTATAAAATCGAGGTAGGACCAAGGACATCCAGAATCCTCGGAGCATATAAAACATAAATAATTGTAGGACTTTTAATTTACTAAAAAAAAGTGAATAGAACAATCTTCAATAAACTAAATCTCGTTCCTCAAATGGAATTAAAGAATATAATGTATTAGTATTATGTATGTGGTCTATCGAATATTTTATTTGTGATTGCCCAGAAGCGAATAAAACGCAGGAAGCTCTTTTCACCAGGAGCGAAAACGGCACTCATAAAAATATATTGAAATAGTTATCTCAATGAAGACATCAAAAATAAATTAAAGCCACGAAAGTCGTTTAAGCTGAATCAGAGAGCCTTGATAAGAAAACCTGCCTGCGAATGAAACCTGCCTCTATGCTGAATGACGCTGTTGTAAAATTTGAGGAAAAAGTCGTCGTAAAACATCTTCAAATAATTAACTAAATTTCTATGAATACAAAACTATCTATACTCAAAATCTTAAAATAAAGCTATAAATAGTTTAAGTGGCCGCTTTATCGAGTTTCAACTGTTCAATAATCATTATTTTAAAATCTTACAACACAAATAATGAAAAAAAGCAATTAAAATCAGTTAAGCATTAAAAAATGTTAAGATTAACTTGTATTTTCGATAAAATTTTATTTGATTATAATAAATGTGAAATAAAACGATTGAAGCTTACACATGGACCTTACGACCACTTACATCCAAACGATGGATACATTTTGTATCGAAACTATCTGAACAATCACATTTTTATAGGCCTTTAAAAGGTAACATCTCTGAGATTAGTCAGACGATTTAACCCTCGAAAAACAATTAATGTTCCATCGATCCCATAAAAAGACGATGTGGTAGAAAATTCAATTCCTAAAAAAAATTAAATCTTAGAATAATCAAATAATTTAAATGCAAATGATCAATCCAAATAACATGATCTTTAAAGAGTCATCACATTTTATAATTAAGGGATTTTTGTATGTTCAAGGTTGGTTGACTATTTCAGATCATGTTGGTGACGTCATCTTTGTGTTTGCTTGTTTATTGAGCCTACTGTGTTGATATTTGTTGACAACTTTATCACAGTTTCATGGATAATACTGTTAATTAATTTACTAATCTATACAATATTATTGTCTTTAAAAGAAAAAAACAAAAAAATAGGTTGGATTTCAATTGAGATTTAATAGGGCCTAATGAAATCTGAAAATTATTTACTTATCGAAATTATTCACCTTCGAAACCGTTTTTTTTCTTACTCTTTTTGAAAAACGGTTTTTTGGAAAAAACGGTTTGTGGGAAAAGTGCGCAGTACTGACAAAATCGGCTTTAGTTTACTAAAAAAAATAAATGTTGCGAGCTCTCTAAAATAGGAAAAGACGTTGGTTTTGAGATACCTAATTAGAAATCCAAAATAAATATCTTCTTTAAAAATACAGTGCACGACTGGGTCGTACAAACTTGCTCTAATGTGTTAAAATGGTTTTGGGGCTTGAGATTTTGGAAAAAAGCATTGAAAAAATTAAATGAAATTTTATTAATCACTTAAAACCCAATAGTTAGAACGTTTTTTGGATAAAATGAAGTAAGCCATCAGATTTCTTTTACTTTTTTGAATTTTAAGGAAATTTTTTTTCAAAGTCGTTCGACCAGTTTTTCTAAAAACATTTTTTTTTTAAACTTTTCGATAGGTAACATATTTTAAATTTTTGTTTTGAGTATGCCAACATCTAGCAGTATAAAGTGCTTATTTAAAAAAAAATTAACTTTTTTTTTTAAACTCAAAAAAAAATTTTTTTTTTTAAATTAAAGAATTAATATTATTTTGTTTATAAAAGAGCTTTCACATTTAAATGTTCATCGAAATACGTTGAGTGGTTTACCAGAAAATCTGTTTTGAAAAAAAAAAACTGGTCCTATGGGAGGTACCGTTGCAAGACTTTTCCTGAAAAATTAATTACAACCAAGACATAAATTTACTCAAAAAACACTATTCAGAAAGTTTTATGAAAATCGTAGTAGCCGTTTGAGATATATGAGTTTTTCATACAAAATCGTATGCCAGGTATCGTTAGTTAGCTATGCTTTTTTAACGATATGAAAAATTTAAGTTCTCTTTGAAATGTATGTATGTGTTTTTTTTTATAAATCGAACCTCACGATGGATCAACCTTTACTTGAACTTCCTTCCAGTCGGGGGAACGGAAGTCTTGTTCATCATCGTCCAAATTAATATATTAAAAATAATGCCTGTCAGCGATTTATGATTACTTTTCGCCGTTCTAAGCATCATTTGTGGGATGCCGTCTGCCGATAGAAATATGATCAATTTGGTCAGCGGTATTTTGATCAGGAAACCTCCTTGTAAACATTGAAGCGTGGGCAAGCAATTCCACTTATGAGGACAAAATAAAGCGTCGATAAACTACGGGTAGTATTTTTCAATTATGTCCGCCCCATTTTATTCAATAATTAAACAAGAAATTCAAAGTCTATTAAACAGACACGTTCACAGAACGAAGATACATTTAAAAAAAAGTGATCATTTTAAAACAGACACATAACAACACGCCAGAAAATTTAATTTTAAGTTCCAAATTAAAAAAGCCTTAAATGTTGTGGAATTTGTTTAAATTATTTATTTCTGTTTGTGGCAAGATTCACAGAAATTCCAAAAAAAAAGAATATAGCGCCACGCCAACCATTAAAATCATTTAACAGTTCCCAATTGTTTATGATAAGCACAACCCACACCAGGTGTCGTTTTTGGTGTGGGCAGATGTCTTTCTGTTTTTATTGGGAAATAAATTACTAATAAAAAAATTTAACTACCAGTCTTTCGACAGATAAGTCCCGGTCTTTAATTTAAATTCAACATAAGACCTTTCTGATCTTTTTTTTTATGACAAATTGTCTGGTTAATTCTTGACAGACAGTGAATCACAGTGTTGAAAATTTGAGTGTGAAAAGATATGCTTCATAATTTTAGCTTGATTTATAAGGCGAATTTGTTTAAAAATTGATCACGTATCTTGAAGAAAAGGTGATTGCGAATAAAGTAAGTAAAGAACTTCCCAATTTAAAAAAAAAGTAAATATGTGTCAAATAATGAATCTTATAAAAATAAACCTTCAAATACATAGTCTCCTTCTGCAAAGTTTGATTATTCGAGACACAATTGATCGACGCTACAACTGGTGGATGAAAAATATAAGTAGGGCGGCTGTGAACAATTTTTACCACCAACTTCCACTATATACCATTGCAAACATCTATGATAAGCAGAGGAAAAAAACACCTATCTGTCATAATTCACAGAATAAATAATAGACCCATCATGTTCCCTCAATAGAAAAAAAAGAAGAAAACAAAGTTCCATTTCAATCCACATCTCAGTTTGGTTTAGATTGATTTTCATTCCCAGTTGGGAATCGCAATATACAAAGAATCCCAGCAGTCAGCCAATCTTCCACTTCCACTTCCATCATCCTGATATTCTTGGCATCAAGCATTATGGATAAAGTAATAACTTGCAACCGTCACAACACCTCAAAAACGTTGCATGAAATCGGAGAGAAGGTATTACTATTGCGAGACAAAACCGACATTGACTTCGACATATTCAAAATGATCACATCACTTCCATATGAGCAATATGGACGAGCACATTCGACTTACTTATAGTACACTATATCGACTACTTCCAGTTATGTCGGGTGGAAGAAACCAATTTCAGTTTGAATTACAATCTGAATCAGAAAAAGGGTGGCATGAGAACGACGACGAAGCAACGTCCCGTCCATGTCCCTGTATGTTTGTTGATATTACCTGCCTGCCCTGCCATCCTCCAACCACTTTTACTATCCACCACCAGCACCACCACCACCACCCACTGTGACTGAGTGTCACTGTATCTTCTGCATAAACAACATCGGAAATCTGAAATAGGAACAAACGTGACGTTGTATACACAATTCCCATAGCCCCACTATAGAGTATCTATGTATCTACAAAATGCAAAAATTCAAAAATAAAAAAAAGCGTTAAAAAAACAATTGAAAGTCCAAAAGGAAAATTGAAAAACGAAACCAAAAAAGTGGTGCCCTATAGTCGTTTGGTTCGGTTTCCATTGCAATGCACTTGTGGTTTTAAGTGGAGTGCTTACCGTACTACAGAAGTAAAGGAGGAGATTGGATAGGACAAAGAACCAGAGGATTTTTTTTTTTCATTTTAATATTTGTTGTTGTAAGGTCAGTTGAAAGATTTTATTCAACACCACTCTTGCAACGAAAAAAAAAGGGTATTTCAATCCATGTTATGACGAAATTGAAGTTACTGTTCGTGCAGATTTTTTTTTTTTTTTTTTTTTTTTTGAATGAACAATTTGTATCTGAGATACTTTTTGTTATGTCAAAAGGTAAGCTTGAACATGATGGCTTAGTGGAAAATATGCGGATAAATTTCAACATTTTGTTATCCTGCTGGAGTCAAATGATTAGTGTTTTTTATAACAAAATGATACAACAACAAATTTAAAGCGCTTTATCAAGTTACACAATTGCTTTTCTTAGAAATTATTTATATGTTGGAGTCTTGTTCCAAAACCACTTGGCCTTAAATCAAAAACTGAATTGCGAAAACGTTGGTAGTGTTGGGGCTTTGATTCAAAAGAGGATTACAAATATTCAGTAACCAGAAATAATACACCTTTTAATAGTTTAGTTAAATTCTAACAGTAGGCCACTGTCCACAGCAAGGCTGCACCTGTCTATTAGATTGTTGAATTATAACACTTTGTAAAAATGGTGGGAAGCCGATATGGTTATAAATTGTGCTGTTAGACACAGTGGTTGGGATAACGGGATTGTGGTATGTGATGTGGTGGAGTATCAGACGTAACTAACCGTTCGTTTTGGAGAAGTTGACAAAAAATAATAAATCGTTATGGTTGCTGTCGTTTTCGAGACAAATAGCTTTTAAGCGTTTAATAGGAAAAAACTTTTTTTTGGGTACACAATTTAAAAATCTTCGTTTCAACTCTGAAGGAGTTAATCCCAGCGACACAAAAAACATAGGAATCTAAAAAAAAATCCAAAACTATATGTCAATTTATTTTTACAGGAACAATTACTAATATTCCCAATATAAAAAAGTGGCAACCTTTTAGATTATGATATTCACCTTGATCAAATGTTGCCATTTTCCATATTTTATGAGATCTATGGGAAGTGCTGTTCGAAGAAACTCAGTCGACATTTCATATAGAGTTGCAACATAGTCAGCATTATTAGGAAAAATATAGGGCATGGCAAAATATCATAAGTCTGCCAGATACTGGTTCCCGTCATTATAATATAAAAGAATAATTGGTTAAAATAGGAAAAGTTGTTAAAAAAAACCAGAAAAAATGTTTATCAAGAAAAAGAGGTGAATTCACTAACAGTGAGACAAGGAAATAGTGAGAGATTAAATTCTGAATGAAATGATTTCATTATTTTGCTACTGAAAATATAAGCTGCGTATTACATGTTTAAACTTATCTGGTTTTGTTCACTAGCTACGAGTATTTACGTTGCTGAAGACGTGTAATGTAAAATTGGTGGAAAACTGATTAAAATATATTTGTCCCTACTATAAAAAAAAACCACTGGGTTTCCACTGTTACACAAATTAGTTTCAAACTTTATTTATGATTCAGTTCATGAATACTGGAAACAAATTAAAAGCATAACCAACAGTGAGACATAGCTTTGGTATTCAACTGAAAGAATGATGAAACACTAATTTTTCTTCGTTTCATTATTTTCAAAGAAACCATTCAAATAGTTTAAAAGCAATGAAAGCTTCAAAGTTCAAACAAGTGAAAATTCTGAAAACATCGAGTGCCTATCCAAAAAAAGCATCGAAATATATTTATGTAATCCTGTGTTTCTTCTCATTGCAAATGAAAAACACAATGTTAAAAATTGAAAACGTGTGGTTAAAAATACAACTTAGAAAAAAATTCACCGAGCAGCCGGTCCAGCAGAAGGATATGGCTGTTTTTGTCTTCATAGGAGTATCAGAAGATATTTTAGACTTTGTTTCTAAATCAGTTTTTTGCATTTGCTTTGGTTTAAATAAGGATAATAGTTTACCTTATGTTGTGTAATACTAACAGAAAGCTACTGTCTCACTGTGGGCACACTTTAGCCAACACTGTGTTCTTAAACTAAATTGAACTCAAACTTTATGATAAAATCCAGTTTCACCATTCAAAACTAAAGAAAATGTGTGAGCAATCCCAAAGCTTTGAGTTTAAAACAGTTCCCAGAAAAGTGTCTCACTGATGAAGACTCTCAGTCTTTCAAAAAAAAAAACGCAAATCCAATACCCAATAGATTAGAACAAGTGGTTCTAATTATATGAACTTTAACAAAGTGGATTTTCCTCTAGGAAATCAACACGTGAAATCATACTAAGTCCTCAAATTTATTCTTACCCAGCTGTGATGTCATTTCCCGATAATTTGTATTCCCTATTTAAAAAGTATCTCCCACCACAATAGACGGGCAACATTAAAAATAAAAATAAAATTGGGCCATTCAAGCAATTCAAATTCTGAAGTCTGAAGGTTATATTAATTTGCCTACTTCAAACAAACGCCACATGCCACATCCTTGCTCATCCGCAGCCACTTACTTTTACCTCTTGACTTTCTGACCTAAAATCACTCATCCGTATCGCATAAATTCATTTTACCCGACACGACACCCAGCGTTCGTTTTAATTATACTTCTGACAAACACACGCACACACTTGCATGGGCTTTCATCCAGAAAAAGATGCTTTTTCTTCATTTTGATGGTTCAAACTACCGGAAGTTGCATTGAAAATCTTTGAATTTTCCTACATGATTTCAAAGTAAAATCTTTGATTCATTACTTTGCAGGAAGTTCACCAGAAAATCTTCGTGTATGTCATTCAATTGAATTCGATCAACATAAGGTGTGTGTGTGTGTGTGTTCCTGAGGAAATTTCAAGGAAGAGTCTTACATAAAAATCAAACAAAAGAAATAAAATCTGGAAAGAACTCCATCTCCTTCTCTATTGCAATCGTAATTATTATTACTGACAATAAGTTGGCAGGAACTATATATTCTTTTGCAGAAAGTTTCCATGGAAGCCAAAACATTATGAAGTGGCTTTATATGTTATATCTTGAAGTTGAAGTGAGTAAACGTGACTTCTATTTGATTGTTGTTTTATTATAACACCGGGGTTTTTTCATTACACTGAGCAGGGACAGGCTGACAACGCACATCGTACTCATACATCACTTCCTTTTGTGATGAGAAACTGCTTTCGTCTATTAAACAGGGTTACCACTTTGTATAGACTTTACATTTTGTATAGTTATCATTATCAGTGAAAGGAATAATGTATGTTTTATGAAATTATGAGTCGTAAAAGTGAATGGGCATTAATTGTTTCGAGGTACTTCGCCGTTGTTCGAGTTTGTATGCAAAACTGCAGTCTAAACGACTATGGAACTATTTATTTAAAAAAAAGATATTTGAACGGTGCCCCTTATAGAATATGAGAGCCAAGAAATTTTATTATTAAACTTTTAAGCTAAGCTAACTTTTTTGTAATGTATTATACTGTTTAATCCTATTCGTAATCATAATTTAGACCATACCAACACCATCGCTAATCAACAGCTTTTCTTTAAGTTGCTTAACGAGTTCAAATCCATAAGAAGCACGCTACTCCCTTGGTCTTACTTGATTTCTCCAAGCCATTTGAATCCATTAACAATATTGTTCTCTCAGAAGAACTAACATTTTTATTTTGAATTATTAGCTCTAAAAGAGTTGCAGAAATCCTTACAGGACGAATACAAGCAGTTTATGCAAACTTTCAAAAGGTATTTTTTTTAAACAAACTTTGGTGTTCCGCAAGAGTCAATCTTAGGAACGCTACACGGAAAGAATTGAAAAATCACCAATTGCGAAATATTCAGTTGCAATTTACAAAACATGTTTTTTTTGTAAATCACGGCGCTTTGATTCGAAACTGATAGAACATATTGGCAATTTAACTTTCAATTCATCTCAAATTACAACAATTCCTAAGTTGAGATTTACAATTAAAAGTTATAATTCAAGTAAATTACAACCTTTTTGTCGCAATTTACTACTTCAAGGGAATAATTCCATTTATATTTTTACCAATCTGGATTTGCTAAAATTTTTTCGTGATTTACAATAACTGAGTATTAAAATCAACTCAAGTGTGTCTGACGGCTAAGTCGAAGGTCCGGAGTTCGATCCCTGCCTCCAACTAATAATTATCTTCTTCTTTTTTTTGGTGTGTCTCTTTTGAGGAAATGTAAAATCCTCGAAAAATAAATCTGGTTAATATTAAAAGTGGATCTTTGTAAGCCATTCGGATTCAGCGGGAAATGATATTCCACCAGAATATCAACGCACATACAGGAATCGTTCAGAATACAAATCATTAGGCCCTGGCCCGCTTGTGTCTCCAATAATGCCTTTTTTGTAGTTCTATATATGTATATATAGGGAGTACAAAATTGAATTTCAACTACACATTATATACAATTTCTTACCTTTATTTAAATGATCATCACAAAAAATTGTACATTAGAGGTTAGACGTCCAAAATAAGACGACTATATTTTTCTCGCCAGTAAAACATAATCTTAATTCAAAACACCCCTAAAATGTAACTCATATTCAGGTTGCTTCTTATTATTAATTTTGATATCCTACTTGGATGCATCACCATGGCCTAGTAGATGTGTGCTAGGTTGGTATGCAGAAGGTCTCGAGTTCGATTCCTAGAACCAGCCCAGTAAGTAAAAGTTACATTTTTCAATAAATAATAATAAATGCTTTACAATAAATAGAAAACGTTGCTTCTCTCAAAGCGATATAATTTGCTACAAATTGAGTAAAATGAGGTTGCAATTTACGACTTTACCACTCATTTTTTCAAAAACATATTTTTGATTCAAAACAAAAAGATGGAAATCTACGACTCGCTTTTTGCAATTTACAATCGAGTAAATATAAAATTGATACAAATTTAGATCAATTTTCGATTCGCGATGGCAATGTATTATTTCTCAGGATCGAATTATTGACCCAAAAAAGTGATAGTTTGCTATTTTTGAGTGTCAATATCTTCATTTCGTTCAATTTTGAAAATTGCGAACAAGGAGTCGTAATTTACAAAACCCCGAGCTAGGGTGAGAAACTGCATAAGATTTTCGTGATTTGAAGCTCATTTTTCTTGATCTGATCTAAAAATTCTTTCCGTGATTGTTTTCAATCTTTATTATTGATTTTTCTTATATTTTGTAAAGAATAGTTGAGTGCCAATGCTGTCCAGATATACTTCAACTACGCTTTGATATGGTATGCGACAACACAACTAGCATTGATATGTATCTGGAGAGTTCTTGCAATTATTAGTCTGCAAGAAATGAAAATGAATTGACTTAAAAAATGCCAGGCTATCGTGGTGAGCAAAAATAAAATGTACATTCTCTTTTTTCCCGTATCATGCCTGGCAACTTGACGGTAGACTAAACTCAAAAGATTTATGGCTTTGGCATAATATTCAACTAACCCTTATCTTGACATCTTGGGAAGCTCAGTTTAAAGGCGTATTCAAAAACCAGTTAAGATGCTCCATTTGTTCTAAAAGTAATAATCAAAGTATTTAATATTTAACATAAAAAATCTTAATTTTTTGTTTATTGTGTGTTATTTAAAATTTTAATAAATTGTATCTTCAACATTAGCTATAAATAAATTTCCTAAAGCTTGATATTTCTTTTTAATTAAAAAAATTCCGCTCATTTAAAAATATTTTTTGATTGGTTTATAAAAAAAATTAAAATTCAAAGTTTAAGAAGAAAACTTAATTTAAAACTTAAAAAAATCCATTTAATCTTTTAATTTAAGCAAAGTGGTAACACTGTTCGTCATCCATTCAATCTGTTGACATTTGAAAGCCTTCCGTGGTATCCTTCCTCATCTTAGGGGGGGTTGCTAAGTGGAAGTGGCTTTTCCCACTCGTAGCCGTTGCCTGTTTTTTATTTTCCTTTTATTTGTTTCCATCACTTTGACGTGTATGCCTCCTTAACCTCTAGAGAGTATATAATATAGAGATGTTTTACCAAACGGAGGGTGATGGGGTGACACATTATAGGGTTTTGCCAATATACAAAAAAAAAAAAAAAAACCCGACACAGCCTGACGTTGGAAAATTGTTTAAAGAGAACAAAAATTATGTTGTATAATGAAATAAGGACGCAATGACCTTCTTAAAGAAAATGAAGCACTTGACTTTGCCATTTTTTTTGTTCGCCCTCTCCTCCACTCTGTTATAAAAAAAAATGGCGAGGTTCCTTCTTACTTTCAATTTCAATTTCAATTTTTCATAGAGGTTGCGTATCCAAAGGCAGCTGGTTGATGTTTCAAGAGCGGTAGCAACACTCAAGGAAACATCATAGCACTTGAAAAAATATTAAGTTTTATATTACGGTGTCAACAGGACAATGAAAGGATATTAAATTTTAAACTCTACCCTGGCTGAGTGGTTAATTTGGATGAAAGAAAAGGAAAACGATCATTTTGTTAAATGAATTGATGCTGTAATAAGAAGAAGTCATGACAGCATTATGTTCATGGGCCTTTTTTGTCATGGAAATAGTTTCACGTTTTTTTTTAATATTAAACTTTATAGACTAACAGAATCGGTATTTTTGAAAAGAAAAGAGCTGACGGGGTGCGGCAGTCGTGGGCGCATATTAACATCAAGACCTCATAATGGCTTCAGTTGCTTTGAATACTAATTTTAATTTTTTTTTTTTGAAAAAAGCCATGAGCTGGAAGTTATTGATGTTAATCGCATTTGATAATAGCCATTCTGTCACATGTCCAATTATAAAAGCAATTACCATTATCATTAGTTGTGTTGTGTGAATTAAACAAAATTAGTTTCAGTTAGATTAAGAAATGGAACTCTTGACAATTTTATTTGTTTTTTGCTGGTCTTAAGGCCATTGATAAAAATAATTTTGCAACTCAAATAGGGATCACCAAAAGATTAACTCTCTGAAGGCTAGTTGGGAGATTGAGCAAGACTTTTTCCCAAACATTAATGTGCCATAATAATTGTCAAAAATAGATTGGCCATTTTATTTGATACGAATTAATTTTAAAATGATTCACTATTTATTAAACAGAAATTATTCCTTCTTTTTGGGACATGATATTGATCTTGTTGCCTGCAGAAAAGAAGAACACAGTATCAAAAACGAAACTTGCTTACAAAACGAGGAGAATTTGTATTTCTACGCATATTCTAAAAACGACATAAGAAATTAACATTGCAACTTTTACACGGTTTATTTTCCACTGAAATTGGAAATAAAATTAACACTGAGCATCATGTAAAAATAACATTTTTGTCAAATCTTGTATGAAGATATTTTTGATGTGAAGAATATTTAACAATAAAACAGAAATCTATTTAATCCCTAGGTAAGGTACCAAGAATGACACTTCTGACAAGTCATACACTGAAAAAACAAACCGGAGAAATAGTTTCATAAAATCAATCGGATGGGTTGATATTTCTAACTACAATGCTAACGTTGATCACCGACGTCGCAAGAAATTGGTTGATACATTTCAAAAATATAGTTTTTGGGAAACAGTAGAGTGAGTTCACAAAAACTGAACCAATTCTTCAAAAATGTTTGCCATACAAGTGAAACACAATGATATTGAACTTGGTATTATGATAGATAACCGCTATATATTTTGAAAAAAAAAATCTTAATTTTTTTTCAGATTTTAAGATTTTTCTTGGAAAAACTAAATATGCAGTAATATTTCATTGCTTAATATCTATCTAGTTGAAGAAAATATTTTATTTCGAAAACAAAAGTTTTTTAAAAAAGTTTTGCAGAATTTTGAAATGCCAGATCTGTAAAAGGTATCTTCCTATAAGACAAATTCCGAAAAAAATTCTAAGAAAGAGACAGACTGTCCTTAAAAAAAAAAAGAATTTATCAAAATAGTTAGATCTGTTTTCGAGAAAATCAAACTTCTTCTGATTGTATGGCAGGTAGGTACCTACTGTTGTTTTTGGGCCTAGATCAAAAATTAAAAATATTTTCCGAGTGAAGTCCAAATAAAAATACTAAATCTACCAAATTTAAAGAAAATCGTGCCATCCGTATACACATATAGGCTCAGAGGTGCGAACAGACAGACAGACAAACAGTAGGATGGTATTTTCGGACTCATTTTTTTTTAAACTTCTACCTTCATCATCAAAATGTCATGTGTGATTGCTGTCTCAAAAAATTTTGTTTGCACGAATTCATAACTTGATGTCTTATCAGTGTAGGTTATTGGACAACTTGAAGACTTTAAATTTTGGAATTGTTAACTTATTTGGGATTGTAGTGTAGCGCCATCTATGAAATAAATTAAAAACGTGTTTGGTATATTATTTCATGACTCTTTCGATAAGATACCACTTGCACTGGTCAAGGGGGCAAGTTGAAGGTGGCAACCAAGTCCTCTAAGAGTAAAATGGAGCAATGAATACGTTGTTCTCCCTCTATTCCATTGACAAGCATCACGTTATATTCAAAAAAAAGTTCGGATGAAGTAAATTTACAAAAAAAAATGTACATAACTTTGCGATGATGGGGAAGTCGAAAAAAGTGGGTATGTCTATCTGTCTGTATAGTTCCCTACAGCCTGGCTGGACCGATTTGCTTCGGACTTGGTACATATAGTATTATTATGACGTCCTATAGAAGGGTTTTTGGAATTAGCATTCCAGCTCTAAAACTAACGGTGCCTGCCATTAGACCTTTAATGAAAACTCATTTTTCTCAAAAACGGCTCCTACGATTTTGATAAAACTTTCTGAATGGCGTTTTTTGTGGAAATTTTGTGTTTTGGTTTAAATAGATTTTCCAGGCAAAATCTTACAGCGGTACCTCCCATACGACCGGTTTTTTCAAATCAGATTTTCTCGTAAGCCACTGGACGGATTTCGATGAAATTTTTAATGTCAAGAAAAATAAAACTTTTTTTTTAATTTTTTGTTTTTTCAAAAACTTTTTTTCAAAGATTTTATAGTTGTTATTTTCTGATAAGAACTGCAAATTGGTAGATTTTGGCATGCTCAAAAAGAAATTGGAATATGTTTTCGAATTTTTTTTTTGTAAACCGTTTTTGAAAAAAACTACAGTCAGACGATTTGGAAATTTTGTCCCTTAAAATTCAAAACAGTGAAAAAAATCAGATGGCTTACTTCATTTTTTCAAAAAAAAAAAAAAAATCCTTTTTTACTAGTGATTTTAGTGATTTACAATTTCATATGATTTTTTTCAGTTTTTTCCAAAATCTTCAGCTAACAACACTGTCACACAGAAGAACAAGTTCGTGCGACCCATCAGCAGTGCACTTTATATCATAATATATGCCAAGTTTATTTAACAATCAAAAATTTCAGCTAACTCTTGAATGGTTATCACTTTTGGAACAAGAGCGTCGTTGATGTAGTAGTCTCGCGGTTAGTGGAGGAAATATGTAAAAAATTAGTGATCTATTGGCATTATTTTCTAGTACCAAGTTCTAAATTGGTCTTTCGGCACCAAATAGCAAAGTTTTTGTACTAGGGAACTCGTTTTTTGACAAATAAAAGCTATAGGGCCCAGATATGTCCCTTGAGGGACACTTGATTTTGCAATAAAAAAATAAAAAAGCAGTTCCTTTGGCCTTGTGTGCATTTTGCCCAAGCATGAACGGTGGGCTCATCAGTTAGATGCTGTTCATACTCTTCTAAGACGCACATGTTCGATAAAATCGACACTTATATATAATTTTCAGTGCACAAGTGCACTGTGAATTATATATATTTTTGGGGAGCCTTGTTACCAGCAAAAACCCTAAAATTATGCATGCTCGTGGCCAGTTGTCAATTGAAGATTAAAATTTTCAAAATGAAAAAACAAATTGAAAAAAATTGAAAAAACACAACAACAAAAGTTGTTGTATTTAATTTCAATTCTAGCATTAACTAATTTGAAATTAAAAAATAAACGTAGCTAAAAACTAACATTTGAACAAGAATGTGGGTTCAAATGTTTTAATGGTTGCTTAAAAAAAGTCAATAATTTTCAGTAATGAACTTCTAAGTTATGTTTACTGCTGAAATTAAGAGTTAACCATATGTTTCAATTTAAACAAAAAAATTAACTCAGAACAAAGACCGCAATGATGCCATAAAGATGCTTCAATTCCACAGAACTTTGAATATGAAACAAAATATCACAATTCTTAATTGCTAATCATTATCTATTGTATATACTTCATTTTTTCCCGTTATTGTGTAATTTTTACAGACCTGTCTCTTAATGAACTAAAAGACAAGCCTCTTATTAAATCAAAAAATCCCAAAACTTTTAGCCCGAGGACACAAATTACAGCGGCGTGCATTAACCCTGCACATTATTTTATTCATACTCATTTCATTAAACTTCCAAACTATTTAATTTCCGTTGCTTGTCACACTTTTTTAACCAAATTTTGATAAAAAAAAATTCGTCATATATAACTGGCATTACTGTAAAATACCCTTCGGCCATTCTCTTGCAAAGGTAAAAAGTAATAACAAAGCCCTTTCGCGTAAGGAAGTGCCAAAAACTTTCATCTTCCGTCTTGCATTTTAATGAGGAATTTCCTCAACCAAAAATACCTTACCCACAATCCGCACTCAAGTGTACTCCTACTTCAAACTTCTTGACCACTGTGTAACTGTGTAGCGCCTTCGTTCATTTTTTTCCTCGATACAAAAGACCACATCAAATACAAGAATTCGCTGTGTCCTGCATTCGTAATTTTCCTTGGATGTCAACTTTTGCAGTTCAAAAAGCGTCATCTTTTTTTTTTTGTGTTTCGATGTATGCCTCCGTCCGCTCCGTGTTCCGGCATCAGATCTTTTCGTTGGGTAAAGCTAAGGTTGCAACTGCAGAAACATTCATTTCATTGTTTAGTTCAACAACTATCCTCCGCCATGCGCAGAGTGATTGATCACCAAAATGTCAATTTCATAACCAGTCGTGTGGAAAACGAACATGTACCTTGAAACACAAGAAGCTCACAGTTTGCAAGGTAAAGATTATAAATGGGTTCCTACCTTTTTATACTACTCTTTCATCAAAAAAGAAAGAAAGAAGTCCAAAAAGACATCAATTTCATCTTAAAGATACAAAAATACACACACAAGATACAATTTTTTTTTATTTGTATTAACTTTTTGTATGGCTTTTATTTTAATTTGAATAAATTTCTTATCATTCCAGGAGCAGGATCCATGCATGGCTGAAGAATGACTCTGAAAAGTAGCTATCTGGAGTGAAAATGTATCTTTTGCTAATAAATTCAAAGTTAAGTGAATTATAATTGCATAAATAAATTAAAAGTGAATGACCAAGTGAAAGTGAAGTGAGATTTATCAAAGATTAACCTCACTGCATCAAGCTGCTGAGGCAGTGATCGGAGAAAAGTTCGGTTTGAGTCCATCACCTATGTGCATACATCCCAACCTTCTTGCGCGTGAATTAAACTATATCTACACTTTCAACATAGAGCAGTAGAATTGTTGGATTAAAACGACAAATTGGATACAGATACTAAAGAGATACTCGCAGTCGCAAGAATGGATACAACTTTTAATGCGCACAGAATGAGGTGAGTTTGGTTTTTGAAATTCGTATAGTTGAAGTATCAATACATTTATTCGATTTGTATCTTAACTGAGTCAGTCATTTGGAGTGCGGATGTGGGTGGGGAAGCCGCAGCAAGACATCTCAAAAGTTTCAAAGATAAATTGCAATTCACTCCTCGAGATTCGATTAAAGTGTTCAATTGACAAACCAGAAGTAGTGTATGTTTTGGGTTTGTGTAGGAGAGTGTCTGTTTTTAAGGTGTAGCAGATTTGCATACCTATATTGAGAAATCGCTTGAACGGATTAACGACAAGTAGCGTGCGGTGCCTGTGAATAAATTAGTTTTTTCTTTTATTATTTTTTTTTTTTGCAATTAAGAGACAACACGAGTGAACAATGATTGAGAGTTCGATATAATTTATTCGGATGGTATTTTGCAATGAAATTAACAAGTGTGTAATTCGATCTGATAGCTTTGTTAGTCATTGAATGGATATGGACAGAAATAGATTTTATTTTATGTTGCCATCACGTTACAAAATCTTACTTATTCTGTTGACTGCAGTTCAGTACAGAAATTATAATCCTTGCAATCACAATCGTTGATGTATTTTTCTCAGTCAGCAGCGAAATATCTCAGGATCGACTTCGTCTAAGAATTTTGATATTTTCGATGTTTTAGGTCTCTCAACCCGCTCTGCGCCATTTCAGTTGTCTAAGCTTTAAATTTGGACATTTTCAAAGAACTTTCTTGAGATTAAAAGAAAGAAATCTTGCATTATCACATTGATTTAAAATATTCGCAACTGGGGTACAAGGCAGCTTAAGAAGTTGGAGCTTAATTTTCTTTCCTTGGGTCTACCCTGATTCCTTAAAAATCAAATCTTCGCAAGAAAAAGAAAATCCCTGCATTGAAGAAAATTGCCCTAATTGCAGATTGTCTGTCACATTTCGGAAAAGTTAGAGAAATGTGCATTATACAAACACTAAAAAAATGATTGGTTGTCATATTGACATTTAGTGGTTGTTAACTGAAAATTTTCATATTGATGAACAAAATAATCAATATGATACATTTTTTTTTCACATTTAATAATAGCAATCATCAATTTCGGTTATCAATTTGCCATTGTCAATATGATGATCGTTATTTTCAATATGATAATCACGATTGTCGATATGATGACCTTTGCTTTGGGGTTGTCATATTAACAATTGTGGTTGTTAATATGATGATCTCGTTTTTGCAGTGTCGATTTTATCATTAATATGTGCATCTTAGAAGAGTATGAACAACATCTAACTGATGAGTCCATTGTTCATGCTTGGCGAAACGCACACAAGGTGAAGAAACTACTTTTTTATATCTTATATCAAATAAGTCAATGCTCGAATTGAAATTAAATGCAACGCAATATTTTTTCAATTTGATTTTTCATTTTGAAATTTGTTTTTAATGACAATCATTTTTGTCAATGTAGGTAACAACTGTATCGACAACCGCGATCATAGTATTGATAACCACAATCGTTGTATTGAGAACTACAAAATCATCAATAGGATGATGACGATCTCGTGATCAATATGATGACAGTTGGGTTCAGTAAAATCATAATCGCAGCTATCAATACGTTGATCGCCGTTGTCAATATGATGATAGCTGTTTTTCAAATTTTCATATTGAAGATCGCTGTCGTTTCTTTCTTCATCAATATGATCAACAAATTCATCAATATGACAACCATTTTTGGTTCAGTGAAATTAACTACTGATCTTTGTAAGATTTTGCTATATTACCTTGGTAAGTGGTTTTAGAACCCACGAAAACGAATTTGGCTGATTGTACAGGAATAATGCTTAGGCTATAAGTATTGGAAAATATATTTCAGACATTGTTTCAAAGTTCCTGATACAAAGTGGAACTGCGAATAGCACTCTGCATTTAAAATTGTTCCCATCAATGCAATATTAAATAAAATAAAATGCACGAATGGGTCATACGAACTTGCTCTTATGTGTGACAGTGGTCTTGGGGCTTGAGATTTTGAATAAAAATAGATTTTTCGAAATTCTTAAATAAGTACTTATAAACTAATTTGAGTAGATACGCCATTTTTTTTTTTTTTTTGATAAATTTGAATTAATGAGAAATAATTTATAAAAATCTGTGCAGCGGTTTTTGAGAAAAAAAGCTTTTTTGAAAAACTGTTTGAAAACATTTTTCAAAACAATTTCAAAAACGCCAGTTCATAGGTATTAAGCAAACACATATATTTGAAAAAATTTATCAGCAGTCTTCAAAAAATTAAAAATTGCTTTTAAAAATACAGTTTTTTTTTTTAAATATTGATATGCTGTTTAAATTCAGCTACCTACAACCTACACCTATGTAATATGTGTGAAATTTCGAAAGTATCGGTTGGTCCGTTTTTGTCCAAAAGCAAAAAAATAGTCCAATGGAAGTACCGTTCTTAGACTTTTAAAACACATTTTTTCAGCCATATTATTGGTCGTATCTCAAAAGCAACACAGTTTTTTTTAAATCAAAATCGTTAAAGCCGTTTTCGAGAAAAATAAGCTTTTAATAGGACAGGTTTTCTTAAATCAGATTTCCTCGTAAACCACTCGACAGATTTCGATGAAATTTTTAATGTAGAAGGCCTTTAATAGACAAAATAATATTAATTCTTAAATTTTTCAAAAAAAAACTTTTTTTAATTTAAAAAAAAAGTATTTTTTTCGAAAACTTTAAAAAAAATGGTTTTTTTTTTGAAAATACTGGTCCGACGATTTTGAAAAAAATTTCCTTAAAACTCAAAACTGTAAAAGAAATTAGATAACTTACTTCATTTTCTACAAAAAACGTTTTAACTAATAATTTTTAAGTGATCAATAAAATTTCATATCATTTTCTCCATACTTTTTTCCCAAATCTCAAACCCCAAGACCATACTGTCACACATTAGAGCAAGTTCCTCCGACCCAGTCGAGCACTTTATTTTTGTATTTTACATTTTTGCGTACACCAAGCCTTTTGTTGTTAACTGATGACTACATGTCAGAACATTGGGTTTATTGCTTCCAAATGCAGCCATATTTACCAGAAAAATGCGATAAAAAGCTGCTTCGAGTCCATATTTGTACATGTCAAGGAACATTATTGTGCCAAAAATTTGTGTTCAAGGCGATTCAATTCAGGAACGAAGAAGTGATTGGTAATGGCGCTATAACGATCTCCATTGACTGTAACCCTCTGGCCGGCATCCTTTTTAAAGAAGTATGGACTACTGATTCGTCCAGTCCACAAACCACAACAAACTGTAAGTTTTTCTGAATGAAAGGACGTCTCAACAATGGCTAGAGGAGTATTTACAGTCACCCTGGAAAAACTTTCGACCAACAGAAACATTTATATTCGAAATAAATCTGCACAATTTGCATGCGTTGTTCAGGCGTCAGTCGATTCATGATGAAATGGGAAACCAAACTAAAGATAAATCACATTTGCATGACAAAATGGCTGACAGTAAAAACAGTCCAGCCAACTTTAAGTTCTACACCTCTAAAAAAAATCACCCTTTAAGATACGAAAGTTCAGTTTCAGTACATTTTGTACAAGAGTGTTGTTTTTCTTTTCTAAATTGCTTAAAATTCAGTTCTGAACAGTCACGTAATCTCAAGACATTTCTATCAAAACGGTCCTAAAAGACTTCAAAACAGAGATTTATAATATGTTATTACCATAATATGATGTAACCATATTAAAGCCTTTTTTCATGCATTCGACATTCCCATAAGAACTCACCAGTCACCACCCACCAACAAAATTTTTCATCTCCGTCTAATTCCAGCAAGATTCCATTACATTATTGCCCCGGGGGAATTCGAATGATCGCTTAAATTATTCAATTAATTAGTATCATACCGCCGCTGCCGTTTGCTCCAACGTACCATACTGCCGCCAGCAATCAGCGTGGTATTTGCTACCAGGCTTTCGGTAGCTCACAAAATAAAGTGTTGAAATTGAAAATTAACAAAGTCGAAATATTTGTACCAAGAGCAGGAGCAGTAATTGTGGACAGATTGTATGTCAGTCAGTTTAGTCATTCCGATTGAGTTCTCAGATAACGCGTGTGCCAACACCAGCTACCATCATCACAGTGGTGTCTGGTGGTGTTGTAAGCAACTCTTAAACGCATTAAATCATCGTCTTAATCAAATTGGCCGGCGATAATTGCACGACAGGCGATAGATTACAAGCCACTCAAGACCTCAGAGTATTTAGTCCTATGCCGATGGAAGTGTCGATTAGTAATTCAAACTGTTGAAGCCAATTTGCAATCGAGACGGCTGATTAATTCTCCTTCTTCACCTTTTGTCATGCGAATTGATTGCTGGAATTGACTTGGCACTTGGATCGGAACGGAACATGGAATTCACGGAAAAATTCCCTTCTTCTAGCAAAACAGCAGCAGCATGAACAACAACAACAAGTTGTCGATTTAATTTTATTTGCCTACTTGAAGGCGGTAAATGGCTTTTAAAGCGTCGGTGTTTTTTTTTTTTTTTGGTGGGAGTTGTTAGAGGAGGAATTTTGATTCCTGACAGATACACCATCTGTTAGTAACGACAAAAAAGATCATATCGATACGAAGATGTAGTCATGGTTTGTGGTCGACCAACTTGTGTAGATGCGGGTTGACGGGTTGAAATATAAATCCACGTTGGTTAAGAGTACCTTCCAAGTTGTCATCGAAATGACACGCGTCACTCTGTCTTTTTTTAATGGTTTGACATAATAGACTTGTCATTTTGTTTGACATTTTTAATTTGAGTGGGTTTGTCCCAAAAAGTTGTCTTCCAATTATCGATACCGCATATGGTGTGGCGTCTCGTGAACAGTTTAAAAAAGAATTTGCTAAATATACTTGCAAACATGACTCCTTTTTTGTTGGGGTTAAACGGTTATTTATGTATCCAATGGATGCCATATGAACGATACAAATGAAATTAATTGAGTGGCACTGTGGAATGAAATAAATCTTCGAATATATTGCTCGAGCAGAATGTGAAATAGATAAGCATCATCATCATCATCGTTGGGATGGGATGATATTCAACCTAAATTTCATTTACAAATAAAGGAGCATTGTTATGGCTAATTGGGGGAACTAATGCTATTTTAATTGAAATGATGAAAAATCATTAGGAGATTTGATGATAACGCTTGATACATACTTATGGAGGAGTTTTGAGGTTGGGTTTTGTTGTTGTGTGATGTGCTGTCTTTGAGCAGGCATTAGCGTCATAATTGTTCTATTTATTCATGGTGTTTCGGAAGTATGTTTGTTTTTTCCTTAATCAAAACTAATGATAGTTGCAGAATATGACATGAAGTCGTGATGGTGGTCTTGGAACGAATGGATTAGTTTTATGGTGATGATATGTAAGTCAGACTGCATTAAGGAAATGACAAACAAAAAAGCCAGCATCACTTAAAATAATTCTTATTAGTCTTAAAATTGGAACTAAAACAGGAATTTCGGGTTGTCAAAAAAGACAGTTCTAAAAAGGGGAATTTTTGATTAAACTTAAACAATGCGAACAAGTCATGTTAAATGGAAAGCATATCGTAAATGGAACCAATTTTTAATGCATTTATTGAATTTGTTTATACATATTTGTCTGAAAAAGGGGCTGCTTCGGTGATGTACCTAAATGGGTTTTGAAATGAGTTGGGGTCGAAATAAGAAAATACTGCGTATTTCAAAATTTTGTTATTCAAAATTCTGGTTATACAAATTTCTATATGGACAAAATTCTATATTTCGAAAGACCACTTTCACCGTCAAATCTATGAACAATTTTATTTTTTCTATAAACAATAAGATGACGTCATCCGTGAAGTCAGCATCCTATTATATATATACATTTTCATTCAAAGTCAGATATCAAAATGTCTTCCGTAAAATGCGGTAGGGAGTCCAGTTAACATCTGTAAGTAAAACTGATGGAAAACTAAACGAAACAGTTATGGAACCGTACCGTATGTGCGGTACATTACAGTTCATTCTTTGGTTGGCTAAGTGGTCATTCAAAACCAGACGTGATTTGATCATTGCAGCCTTAGCCTTATGTGGAACGGGGAAGATATGAGATCATTTATAACAAAGTGCATATCACTGGGTCGGACGAACTTGCTCTAATGTGTGACAGTAATGTTGGAGTTTGAGATTTTTGAAAAAAAGCAGGGCAAAAATGATATGAAATTTTATTGACAACTTAAAAAATCAATCAATGAAGTAAGCCATCTGATTTCGCTTACTGTTTAAATTTTTTTTTAATCGTTCGACCAGTTTTTTTTAAAAACAGTATTTTGTGATAAACTTTCCGAAAATATATTCCAAATTTTTTTTGAGTATGCTAACTTCTAGCACTTTGTAGTTTTTATCAGAAAAATAAAATTAAAAAAAAAATTAGCCGTCACGGGACGCCCGGCAGATATCAAACATTCAAGCTTACATTAAAATTCATAATAACTTGCGATTATAGGTATGTACTAAGTATAAGGCAAGTTTTGCATTCGTCAAAAAAAAAAGTTTTGAGATATCAATCAAACATATCATTACGATAATAGCGAAGAAGAAAAAAGATTGTCTAAGAATTTTATCCGTCTGTATGTCTGTCTGTCTGTCTGTCTGTCTGTCTGTCTATATGTATAGACACCTACAGCCCCAACGGGTGGGCCGAATGGCTTCAAGCTTGGTATATAGAGTTTTATAGGTATATATTGTACAGAGGGGAAATTGAAATTTTTTTCTTAGCTCAAAAAATAACGGTACCTGCCATATAACCGTTACGTTAAAGCTTATTTTTCTCAAAAATGGCTCTAACGATTTTGATTTAAAAAAATCAGTGTAGCTTTTTAGGTACGACCAATCATACGTAGTTTCCATAGGACCGTTTTTTTTTTTGCTTTTGGCTATATCGAAAACGACTCAACCGATTCTTTCGAAATTTCACACATATAGGTGTAGGGTAGGTAGCTCAATTTGTACTGCATACCAATATTCTTAAAACATATTTTTTTTTGTATTTTGAAAACCGTTTAAAAAAAAAATTTTAAATTAATATTTTGAAAACCTCTAATTAAATTTTTTTCTAAAAACTATAAATGAATGTATTTGCTAAATTCCTATGAACTGGCGGTTTTGAATTTTTTTTTTGAATTTTTTTTTTCTCAAAAACCACTTCACAGATTTTTAAAAATTTATTCTTGAAAATTCAAATTTGTCCAAGCAAAAATAACGGTGTACTTTTTTTCAGCTCAAATTAGCTTAGTATGTATTTATTTAAGAATTTTGAAAAATTTATTTATATCGAAATATCAAGCCCCTAGACCACTGTCGCACATTAGAGCAAGTTCGTACAACCCAGTCGTGTATTTTATTTTTAGAAACCATCAACAAAATATGGAGTAAAATAATTTTCAATAATTTAGTGTTTCGTTTTCAATATCAATCAATTAATCAATTGTGCTTACCTGAAAGAAAAAGATAAAAGAAATAAATTAGTTTTATACACAAAATATTTAGTCTTTTGTTAATAAAATCAATATATTTGTTTTATTATTTTATTATAATAACAATTATTACAGATTATAGCCATTTATAAATAGGAAAAAAACTTTCCTCAACCCACCCATCATACCTCCACCACCGCCATACACCCAGCCCACCTATAATTACCAACCAACCATCCAACATTTTTGACACATTTTTTCCTCACTCCCCCCCTCCACACACTAAATCCTCACCACCAGTAAACACCCAATCCATCTGTAACCACCAACCAATCACCTTCCATTTTTGTCGACCCCCCCTTCCACTTACTAAGTCTCCCCACACCTACACCATACACACGTTCCCATCAACCCCCCATCAGTAAAAACCCACCCCACCTACAACCAACCACCCAGCATTTTAGTTAATTTTTCCCTCCAACAAACTACCCACCATTTTTGACAATTTTTCAACCCACCTCCCCCTCCCCACATAACCACCATTCCCGTCCACCACTACCACCCCACCCCCACCAACGAACACCCAACCTACAACCGCCCAACACGCTCCAGTCACACTTTGAACAATTTTATCGAGCGTCATGCCATTTTTCGTGACGATTACAATCGATTTTACTTCCTAGGTGCACCAATAGAAATACAAATAAAATAGATTAAACCGTTTTTGGATAAAAAAAAAAATTAAGCTCAAAAAAGTTTTTTGAAAAATTTAAGAGTTTATATTTTGCGTTTGTGAAGGGCCCAATAATCCGGAAACAATTCAAGCTCTTAAGCAGTGTTGGCAAGTAAGTTACATGAAGTAAGTTACTCGTTTAGTTACGCGTAACTAATATGAATTAGTTACGCCCAATATTTGGCGTAACTAATGTAACTAATGTAACTAAATGTAACTAACTGTAACTAAATAAAACTAACTCTAACTTAATAATAAAAAATAAAAAAAAATCGCATTTCATCCTGAATCCCAATCGACTATTGACAAAATTATTTTATTAGCAAGGGCAACGGCAACCTGGCAAGGAATACATATTGAAATTACTATGGTCCTGATGAAAAGGAAATCTAATAAAATATTATATTCTTGGAGCATACAACAGATTTTTACTTACATTTAAAGTTTTTCCCTCTTTCTTGAGATTCCTGGACATTTCTTTTTATTGTGATTTATTTTTGTATGGTAAATTCAGATTTGATCTCAGATTTGGTCTCAAATTTCAGATTTGGCTCGCCCAAAGGAAATCAACCGAGATCTATTTTGTTTTATTATTTTTAATATTTTTTTTTGCAGAAATAGGTATAGTAATTTAAAATTTTTTTTCTTGCCAGGTTGCCGTGGCCACAGCTGGCAGCTGGCCCGACGGCAATATCAAGCATCCAGCTTTGCCATAAAACAGTGTAGTCAATCATCATTCGATCGGGTTTGTGGACAGAACTTCTAAATTTCAATTTAACATGAAATGTGAGTTTTTGTATTTGAAAAATTCTATTAGTTATAGTTAGTTACATTTAGTTACATTAGTTACATTAGTTACATTAGTTACATTAGTTACGTGTAACTAAATAAAATTTCAAAGTTACGCGTAACTATCCAACACTGCTCTTAAGGCCAATATCATTCAAGCAATCAGTGAGCTACAGGGCAACAGCACAAAACCATCAAGAAACTGTTGGAAAATTGGAGTGATAGAATGCACTTTCCACAACGCACGTCGTTGTGATCCAAAGTTAGTTAGAATGTTTACTCTTTCTTAAAATGCCTTAATAGATGAAACAATTTTAATCTAGGCTTTAATGGATTTGAGAAAAGTGACACCTCGCCATGACTTCGTATTCTCACTCATATATTTTTGAAACTACGGCCTTAGTTTGGTTAGAACCGCAGCTAATTGCATCTTTTTTTTTTAAACTGGTCCTCATTCGAAACGTTTGCCGGATGATATTGCTTGGAAAACAGCAAACATGTAGTTAGCTGCAAAAATTTTAATGTTAACTCATCTTAGGACCAGGTCCAATCTGCACCAATATAAAATGGCACTTTAAACGAAGTCTTCTGGCGTTCATTCCTTTGATTATTAGGAATACCAAAGTTGAAACCTGCCACTTGCATTTACACCAAAAACGGCTACCAAAAGATATATTTCAAAAAAATCTTTTCCCTTCGTGCCCCGAAGGGGATTCTTTAAGGGGATTCATTAGAGGTCATATTTCTTAACATTTTTTTTTTAACACAAAACCGACACACCCTATCACTCCTTCTTTCTATCTAAAATCACGACCAGCAACCGAGACTATACAACGACCATGACGATGGAGACGATGGCGAATGGCATCATGACCACACATTATCTCCGTCATTATTTTGCGGCTTAACGCACATTGCCAAAGAATATTTCGTGACGCACAGTGAACCGTAGTGTATGGTGTTGGTGTGGTGGCCGGCCGGCAGGCGAGGCGGTCGGTGTACCCGATCCAGAACCCGAAATGTGTGTTTCTGGTTTATGGACGGTTAAGTTCCGCAGCTTATCAATCTCAGTGTTAGTTTTGAGTTTTTCTGTACTTCAATTTTTTTTTTTTTTGAAAACTGAATCCAAAAGATTAAGCAGCGCGAGGGACAAGTGCTCTTCTTGGCAAGAGCTGTATAAGTTTTAACGAGATGATAAGAAAGCCCATTGCGTTTATAACAAAGAGCCGTAAGCTTGAAATCTCTTTCAAGAAGAAGATGTAGATACTTCACTTAAAGGTTATCGTGGGATGAGAAGTGTTTTGATTTTAGAGTGGGATTTCATTAAGCCATTGAAGAAATTGTATTTTCTAAAATATTTTGTGTTTTGTTTTTTTTTTTTGTCAACTTATACCCGAACAAAGTGATGAATGAATAAGATTTAGATATTTTCGTCGCGAAAGTTAAATTTACGTTTTAAGTGTTTTGGCGCGTGCTTTAGTCGTGTATACTCTTGTCTTGAAATAGAAAAAAATGTGTTGGTGTTTTGTGTTGTCATCAGGAAGCTGTCAGATAAATCAATTTCGGAACTCAAATATGGGATGAAATAAATATTTAGGATGGAGAGTTTGCACTTTTGTGGAGCAATTTTTATAGAAAGGTACATTTTAATTGACGTGGATTTAAATATAGGCACACTCAAAAATTCAAAATGAAAGGTTGTTTGAAGATCAAGTAGGTTAGTATCTATAATTTATTGGGAAGTCAAAAATATGTTGATGATTTTAACTATGACACATATTCCGTATACAAATTGACATATTTCAAGATTGACAAAAATGTCCAAATGTTGAACAATCACAGGATTATTATACGAGATTGTTTGGTCTTTTTATTGCCGAAGTTTTTTTTTTTTTTGGATTGCTTGCTCTTATAATTTAAAGAAATTGATCTGATTCCTTGAATAAGTGTGAATGAAATATTATATAATACATCGTTTCGTTGTTAATTGGAAACCTAAAACAGAAGAAAAGTGGTATCAATGGTACAGTGGATGTAGAGCGTGGTTGCTTAACCTGAAAGTTTTGATTTAAAACCCAGCCTGGGCAGCAATTTGTACTTAATTCCCCCGTTTCAACTGGCTCCCAGACGTGGGATTTTCGTGAGATAATTAACACCTAAAATCTCAAACCACTGTACCACCTTTCTTTCCTATCTCTCTATTCCTTCTCTCCTTTTTCGCATATGTTGAATCATTATAAGGGTATTCTATCCCCTGCGAGAGCATTATAAAAAAAACTATGTCGGGCTTGGTTGAAGTTTCTGCCATATAAGTTAAGAAGCCTGACATTCTTCGATCTGTATGTATACTCGGTCCTTTACGATCTGGAAATTCCGTCCGTCTGTTTGTCTGTCTGTCTGTTCGCACCTCTACAGCCTAAACGGATGGGCAGATTTGCTTCAAATTTGGTATTTAGTGATTATTTAGAATTCCCTAGGGTGGTCTTTTTACATTTTTGCTATAGGTAGAAAAATAACAGTAGGTTACCTGCCATGTGCCATAAACTAAAAGTTAATTTTTCTCGAAAACGGCTTTAACGATTTTGATAAATCTTTCAGGATGCTATTTTCCTAACACAGTATATTTTTTTAGTAAAAAAAAAAAGATTTTTCGAAAATTGTCTCAAAGAACCGACTTTTTCCAAATTAAGTTTTTTCGAAATTTTAAAAAACTTTTTTTTCTTCGATTTTTAATAATTTTCTACATAAAAAAATTTAGTTTTCGAAATATTTTGGAAACTGGTGGATTGATTTTTTTTTCAAATAATTTTCACAGGTAAAACCTACAAATTTTTTATTACAACATAAAATAAAAAATTTAAAAATATTTTTTCGGAAAGATTGCTAAGAAAAATCTTTTTTTAATTTTTTTTCTTGGAAAGATATTTTTTATCGAAGAAATATAATATGTATACCAACCTTGTTTTTCCAAGAAAACTCTTAAACTCTAAAAAAAAAATGTAAGATTTTTCTATATAATTATTTTTTCAAAATACACTGCCCCCTAGGCAAATATCTACCATAAAAAGCAACTCATACTTTCGATTACATGGGCAAAAAATGGCTAAGACAGATTATAACAATGTAACTACTAGTTTCATACGAAATCAGTGATACAGAATATCATATCCATATACAAAACATGTTTCTTCTTGCGATCTTTTTTAAAATGAGATAACGATGAAACATGACATAAGGATGCTGGTATGGAAGTCGGCAAATAATAGAAGGTCTTAAAACAGTTTTTTCGGTTTTGATAAAGTTTTGTATGTGAAAATTTTCATGAATGAATTAACTGCGTTTCGAAATTTCCATATTATTTTGTTTTGGAATTATTTTCTAAGAATTTGATGACTAAGGATCATAGCAATTCAAACTGGAAAATCTCTAACTTAAAATGTTTGAAATTGATTTTTGCAATTAAACATTGGCAATTTTATTTGAATTTTTCGTTTCGCCAAATTGATAATCCAAAATGTATGTCGAATCCAATTTTTTACTGAATAGCACCCTGAAAAAAGAACTTTGAATGCTATAGGCTCTGACCAATCTGAGATATCGAGGTCTGTCTATCGACGAAAAGTTTTTTGGACAGCATTTTAAACGACTTAAGAAAAATGTGAACAGAATCCTTTTTATGTTTTCTTAGAGGTATATAACATTAAGTTGGCAGCACTGTTTGCATTGACAGCCATTTTTTTTTTGTCATCTATCATGTGATTTATATTTAGTTTTGTTTGCCATTTCATCATGAATCGACTGACGCCTGAATAACGAATGTAAATTGTACCGATTTATTTCAAAATAATGGTTTTTTTTTGTGAAAAGCTTAGCGCACTATATCGATTCAGGGATGATCTTAATTTTGATTGTATAATATCATCAATAAGAAAAACTGCCTACAGATATTATATAGGCGTCGTTGTTGGGGCAGCTGTGATTTCAACAAGACGGCGCGGCGGCACAACAAATCACACAGCTTGCGCCACTTGCCACAGTAAATTGATTCGTTGAAGGAAACGTTTTGTGAGCAATAAGGACCTGTAAAAGGTCCTCCAAGAAAATGCGAATCAGCACCGCTTACCTATTTTCTCTGGAGGTATATAAAGTCGCTTAAGTCTACAACCGTAACCCAAAAGTGATTAACGACTTGGAAAACAACATTCTGCATTATTGCCGATATATGACCCCAAATACTGAAATGAATGATCGAGAATCAGACCTCATGATCGGACTGCATCCGAGCCAGCCGCGATGGTCATATGCCAAATCATATTCAATTAAAAATTAAGAAAGAATTATCTTTCAAAAAAAAAAAACACCTTTTATCCCTTACAAAAAGTTGAAATTTTAGTAGTCTTCAGAAATTTTTGTTTCGCTTTCTCCAAAAATTTGTTTACAAAACAAACCTTAAATTTGTTTCATAAAACTCTATCTGAACATTGTGGAATAATGTGGAACCTTTTTTAATAATGCCTTTTCAAAAAGTCAAGTTTTAAAAATAGATTTTCTTTATATGTGCGTTGCATTGTTATATAGCCTATTAATTCCCAATGTTGCAAGAAATGACACGTGCTGTCTGTAAACATATTATATCATATACTTAGCTATATCAAGACAATATCGTGAGATTAAGATCACTCGAAGCAGAAAACTTCAATTAAAGAATAATTACAATTTTATTAATTTCAAAGCTCAATAAACAACATGGTGGCGCTAAGCTTCGTATCGTAACCACTTAGCACTTAAGTATTGTAATTGTAAAAAAAATTATACCCTTGAGATTTATTATTTTTATTTCGAATTGTAAATCAACTCGTTCAGCTAGATTTAGTTGGGGCATATAATACCCATTCGGTATTATATGCCCCAATTTAATCGACAACTTTTTCTTACAGAATCATTTTTTTCACAATAATTGAGTAGGTACCTAGTTAACTTGGCGTTTACTGAGGTGTTGTTTATGTGATTTAATAAAGAATAAATAACTGTGATTAGAGTCACGTCGCGTCGCTGATGGAGACAACTTTTATAAAATTATAATAAACACTAGCAGTTTTTAACAGCCCTATATTTGTAAAATAGTTTGAGGAATAAACATAATTTGTTGGAACAATTAATGAATTTTTCGAACCCTTTCCTAGAAAGTTTTGAGTCTCGAGAATTAATTTATTTTCAAAAAATTTCCAACCCGATGCGTCAACCATACCGAATACATGCAACCAATACGGACACATACAGCATAGCTAGAATTTAAAGTATTATTTAAATGCTTTAATGGATACATCAAGACTTGAAGAATAACCGATGCGTGCAGTATTTCTGTCCCAACCATGATGCCTCATTGCGCTCGTCCATATATATGTAGTCCCAAAGAACATCAATAGCCCTGACCATCAATAATTATTATTATGAAAATGTAAATGAAAATGAAAATTTATCGATTGATTTCCATTGAATACCGAACGAAGCGAAGGTTTGTTGCAAATTCCAATATTGAAGGGTTTCTCCGTCGTCGCATAAAGGAGAGGACTGACTGCATATGCAAATAATAATCACAGTGCATGGATGGAATACAATGTTCAAGGATGAGTCAATGTCTTTATGGGATTGAAATATTTTGCAATATTTTTTTTTTTATTATTTTTCAATTTAAGATTTAATAAGTCAAAGAGCCAAGGACAAAGGTTGAGGTTTCCTATTTCAAGATTTACATTTACAATTCTGGAAGGAGAGATTACAGACAAGGTTGATGATTAATGCAGGGAACATAGCCCAGAAATTAAATCTGAAATCAAATTATATCTTAAAAAAAAAAATTGATAAAAAAAAAAAATGTATAAATTCAAAAATCGATATTGTTCTTGAAAATTCGAACAACGAAAATTTTGTTAAGTTAAAGCTCTGTTAAAGATCTGTTTGAAATTTGACTTTTTGTTCAAAAATGCGACTTTTTTCAAGAAATTTGAATTTACGACTTTTTTTTGTAAAAGCGACTTTTTTCTGCAACTTTTTGATATAGGGGTACCTAAACCTGAGCTCCATAAAACCTTTTTCTTTCTCTATTTTTGTTGTTGAAAAGGTCTGGAATCCCGTCAGTGAATTAAAAAAGGTGGATCCAATTAATGAAGCAAACTATAACATGTTACAATTTACCCCCTAAAAGTGTTACAACTTGCCCCATCATACAAAATTAGTATACAAAAATATACGAATGTGAACAAATAAAGGTGATTTGAACAAAATTTAAATCTTTAAAGGGCGATTCACAGAATTTTTAACCCGATCTCGTCCAATTAATAAATAAGGTAAATTTATGTCGAACCATTTGGAGAAGGCCAAAATATTTTCTTTCGCGCGAATTGTCATTTCCAGTGAAAAACTCTGTTTGTTTCTTCAGCTGTTTATTCTTGCCCCAGCTACTTGTAACCCTACTCTGCCAAGCTCTCATTATAGGTATATACCAAGTTCAGGCGAAAATTAAACCAAAAAATTAAGGCTTTAATTTTCAGAGTAGCCCTATTCTGAAATATTTTCTCTTTGTGTATAATTTTGCAATGTAAAAAACAATTAATTTTACCACAAAAACTTCCCTATAATTTGCTGATATTAAATCAATACATACACTTCTCTCTAGAACTTGGAAACAAAAATACCGATAATTCTTAGGAATTGGATGGATATGATATTTTCCAAGAAATTTTTTAATTGCTTATCAATTCAAACAAACTTTTCATGATTCACTCAAAATATATCATATTTTAACATGAAAAGTTTTGGATTCAGATAAGAATAGCAATAATTATATAGAATATGAAAAAATGTATCTATATACAAGTCATTTAAAACCGGTGATTCTGAGGGAAAATTCATAAAACAACTTTGCCAGTCCATTAAATTAATCCAGACCGTAGAGTAAATTCTAGGCAAAATTTTTGGATACCTAGATAACATATATCTAGCAATGGATTCTTACTTCTGAGAATTGGAATGCGATACAAGCTATACCACATCATAGACAGAAACACAAACACATACGACATACCTGTGTTTGCTCTCTAATTTGATATCAAAAATCATTGTCCTCTTGAAAACTTCCTCATTCACCGTTCCAGTTAATTAGATTTGTGGAACTCAAAGACGAACTTCACCGCATCGAAAACAAAAACAAATACAAAAAAAAACAAATTTAAACCGCACACACTCACAAACACAAACTTCTGTCTCAACAACATTGCTCCTCGAAAATAATCTATTTATGTCAGAGTTGCCGCGAAATTTCTATTCTAGTTTCTAAACAACGCCGTCGCCGCGCCGCTGCCACCACCACCCGCTAGTACCACCGCCTCATCTCTTCCTCCAAATAATTCAAACAAACCCATCGCCATCATAATATATAACGGTATGTGTGGTATATAGGATTCTCCATAGATTCACTCAAAGAAGACATCCTATTTAGCTTTTGTCTGCCGTCAGCTTACTGTGTCACTTGCACTTTTCATCGCATGGTGCTGTACGTCCGTCGCGTTGCTTCTGTCGTTAGTATGAGACAAGAGTATGGTTGCCAACTAGGTGGGAATTTTATTATTATTATTTTTTTTTTTTTACAAAAACACCTTATATTAACGTTGATGAAGTTAAAAAGATTAAGCTGAAACAATGGAGTGATTGCATGATCAGAGAGTTGGTTGCCTTTTTGTTTTTAAATCTATAAGTTCGTAAAAAAATTTATAAAAAATGTTTTACTTTCTAGAGGGATTTTTTAAAATATTTCAAACCTTTTTTAATTGTAAAATTTTAAAACTGACTTCAAATAAAGTTCATGATTCTTTTAGCATAAACCTGAATTCAGGCTTGGCAGCAGTTTTGAGCTTCTTCTTAAAAAAAAAAAAACATACAATTTCATTAGTCCTTGAGAAATAACTGTGTACAGTTACCTAGTAATATTTTTTTTTCAGAAGTTTATATTATTTTACTGCTTAGTGTTTTACGGGAAAAAATCCAAATTGTTTGAACAACTATTTTTAAAGTGAATCGTTTTAGGAATATTTTATTAAAAACTCAACATTTCTAAAAAAGAAATAAAAATCACTAAGATCTCTATTTCCTGAACGTTTTCGGTTTTTGTTTACTATTTTTAGTGTGAATGTTCAGTGATGTTGCCAATATTTCAAGTAAAACATTTAAAACAATCGAACAGTACCAAAACCTTCATATTTAAGAAAACTTTACAGCATTGCGACAGGTCCGCTTGTTGCAAATTTGCGTCTCCTGGGTAGGATGCAGAAAAAAAAATTTTAAATTGATTGGTGAAAGAAACATTCTTGACAGAAGAAAAATACTTTAACACACTTCCTGCGAAGTTTGATAATTGTCGTAAGAGCCTTTAGGGAAGAATGGGATTTTGTAAACGGCTATTTGACAGGTGACCTTCAATTTTCTGTCTGAAAAATCAAAACATTTCATTGCAAATAATTTCAAGCACTGGAAACTAAGGACATCCACTCAAAACAAGACAATTGGCAGAAAAAGAGAGTCCTACAGAACAGAAGAACCCTATGTCAACAGCACGCGGTTGGTATCGTTCGGTTCACCATCTGCTTACTAACCACACACAATACATAATGCTTGATTTCGTAAACATTTCGGGAAGTTTTGCTTTATCAAAGCCAAGGCCGTTGATTCAGGAAGTATACTAAAGGGTATTTTTTTTTACGTGTAGTTTTCAATCTGGCAATACTTTTTACGGAGTTGGTCTTTTTGACAGCTGTCATTTGATTTATGCTCAGTTTGGTTTGCCATTTCATAATAAATAGACTTACTCCTAACAACGTTTACAAATCATGCAAATGTATTAACAAAATAATGGTTTGGTTAGCGCGACTTATCGCGCGCTGCGTCCAATATTTGATCGACATAATCGCCCACGAATTTATTTGAGCCAGCCGTAGTCACTTGTCGAAATCATTTATAAAACATAATTGTAATGGTAAGCCCTTATCTTAATAATAAAGCTAAATTCTTGGCCATAACATTAAATTATATGCGTTCTTTTTTTTCTTGAAAACCACACCTCTTAAAAAATCACCCTTTATAAGAACATTACACCAAGTTTGAATTAGATCACCCAAACCGCTCAGGCTGCAGATGCATGTTTATACCATTGTATATGAAATCTATAGTAGTCTGGAGAACTAGTAAGGGATAACGGGGTTTTGAGGCACATAGATGTCGCTGATAATTATCACATATTTAAACCTTTCCACATACATTTTCTCTCCAAAACGAGAAATTTGGAAAAAAGGTTTGGAAACTCACTGTGTCGCCACAGTCGATCCTGCTCTCCATATTACTATAGATTTCATTAACAATGCTTATACTAAAGATTAAGGACAATAACTGCCTAAGCACAATGATATAGCTGTAGCAGTAGTATGCGTAGCATTCTCAAAGTTAAGTTTCGTTTTGCACGGCTACAATGGGAAGTTGCAGATGCAGCACAGAAAGCAGCTGAAGTACAAGTCGTCTCGACTCAAACTTCACAAAAGCACTGCACTGCAAAACAACAGCAAACGAGATGGCTGACATGATTTTTGTTTGAGTTCGTTGCTACATGTTTTCGTGCATTCTGCTTAGCGAGTTCCTTTTTTTTTTGGCATATTGACATTAACTTTAACAGTGTGCTACGAACTACTGCTGTGGCTACACCATTGTGTTCAGGCAGTAAGACAGATTTGTCTGCACCACTTTATTTAAGTGTCTGATATTTTTATTTAGAGTCTATAAATTGCCTTCAATACGTTTTTAATATTTTAAGTTTAATATATACTCGTACTTTGGAAAAGCAATAAAAAGCATGTGACTGTTGTCACTGCGGTACCTATCAACTTATTTTAATACCTTCTCAAAACTTCAAATTCCTCATTGCCAATACAAGAATTTAATATCGTAATTTCATTTGCTCCTATTTAATATCTTTTTGTTTCATTTTTGTATCTTTTTTTTACTTTTCAATAAATTAAGGAATCATCAATAATTATAGATGATTCAGTTGGCAACCATGTCCGTCTAGTGCTTGCTTGCATCTGCAATAATTCATAGTGCAGATATAAAACCTCTTCGTCTTCGATTGAATAGCGCAACAGCAATCTTCCAGCACACTGGCTGCTTCTTTGAGTTAGCACCTACACCATTTTATGTTGCTCCCTTTGGCTTTGGCTTGGTTCTAAAGCGTGGCAATTTAACAGGGCTTCGCAGTTTCTATATGTATAAAGCTTTTTGCTTGTTAATTTGGCATTGTTCCAATTTGTCCTGAAAACAGCACCTTTCTTCCCCGTGAGTTGAGCTAAGCTGAACAGAGCAGGAGGCTTAGGTGGGGTGTGACATTTTATTTGAAAGGAAATTCCCTCACATAAGTGAAGCTAATAAAAGAACGAACGAGTGTTGTCTGAGTTTGTGACGTGCCAGTGCCCATGCCCAACGCAATCTATTTAAAGAAATAGCTCAGCTGTTTGGTGTCTTTGTGGTTTTATTCATGGGTGATGGTGATGCTTCACACGAACACAATCAAGTTGAGATAGTATTTTTGTAGATTGGGTTTGGGATTGGGACATAAAGTCGAGAGAAAATTATTGGGAAATGGCTCTTTTGTTTATTTTTGTCGTGGTATTGTGATAAGTGAATAATATTTTGGCGCCAAATTATTACCATCTCATCTCATCACTCTGACCCATTTAATGGCCGCCAAGATGTCCATCTTAAGTGAAAAATAATGTGGCTTCTATTTTTTGTCGTCGCATTATTATGATTCATCTGAGCAATTAGTTTTACACAATGTGAGAGTTGATGATGATAGAAACCAATATAGATCCTTAAAAATACAATTTTGTAATTTATCATAGGTACCAGAATCACTCCTGATATTAAAATGAATCCTAAAACTAACACAGATAAGCCTGTTTATTTAATTTCCAATATATCCATCTATCAATTCAAGTCGTTTGTTGTGTCTCTTGGAAGATCAAAACGCTGTCCCCTGAATGCATCCTTATTAGATCTTAAGATGGCCTCTAGACAGCTTTCCGAACAAACACAAACTATACAATATTCTTGAATGTAGGTATAGATAAGAGTCAATATCAGAAGATTAACACTCTTTCATGCTGGCCAAATAAATTCTTCTTCAGGAATGCCAGAGGCTCTAGTGTCATTATCCAAATAACTTTTCTATCCTTTATTCATTTGTCATCCTTCATTCTTCCAGAGAAAGAAAAAATAATAGAAAAAAAAATCCTTTTACTATTATAGTGGTTTGCATTTTATGGGATTTTTATCTTCCGATGAGTGCCAAAAGAGCTGTCGTCCGTCTGCACCAACCAACTACCCAAATCCCAAACCCCACCAACATCAGCAAGGAAGAACAAGAATCCTTTCGTTTTCCTATTCTTTTTGTCTGTTTGTTCGTGGTGGAAAGAACATAGATCCAGGCATTTAAATGTTTGCATACCACATAGCAGCATAGTCAAAATTGTTCATTTATTAATCGCCTTTAAGATGTCCTTTGACGTGTTCACCCGAGGCATTGTTTTTCTTCAGCCGTGAAAATCAGAATAAAGGACGAAGAATACGAAGATATAAAAATAAAAATTGACATTACCAAGCAAGAAGAAGGAGAACAAGAAGACACTCTGTTTATCCGGAAATTTAATATCTTCATTCATGTTGGACATGACAACAACAAAACGTAGCTTTATGGTGTGATATTGAAAATGGCCCTTTTCGTTGTCAACCACAAAACCGCAGGCAGGCCAATATAGAAAACCTAACCGCTACATCTATACATAGTACAAGAAGACAGGGTAGAGATTAAAATATGAAAAATAGTTAAGGGAAACCCTACGGGCATGTCTACCATAGGTTTCCTTGAGAAGGGTTTTATAGGTGAAAGTAGCTATATGAATTATTTGGTTTCGACTGGGTGGTGCACTATGCTTTATTATTTTCATTACATTTTGCATCCTGGGATTTGCATTTCTTTTTCTTCTTTCAATCCATCAAATGATTTGGTGAATATTGATCTAGGAACAGTTTAGTGTTTACAAAGGATTTTTAGGATAATGGCTCTTGGAATGAAAGGATTTTGTGAATACATTTCATTGCAATAAACTGAAGACTATTTGCTGATGTGGGCAGTATTTTTAACATGAACTTGAGGCTAAAAGTGATGTTTTTGCTGGGGGATGTTTAAAGCAGTCAACGATATGAGTTTAGTTTCAAAAAATTATTGATGTGTGGGGTTATTTAACACCCTTGTTAAGAATTAAAAGGGTCAAGCAAAAATGGATAGAAGATAAGAGGACATTGGTTTTGAATGTCTGTAAATGAAGGAAAAACCGAGCCAGATAATGTATTCCACATTCTTTTAGTGCGGCATTAAAACTAATATGTTGAAGTGAAAAAAATAAGACGTCATTGTTGAACATGGTTTGCCCCATTTATGAGAATCATCTTCAAGCTTAGAGCTACTGTATACCTTGCAGCCGTATTCCGCGGGTTGTATTTTATAGAGGTATGAGGGGTTACGTCTGATTTTTCAGTAGAGCTCCTGAGGAATGAGACAACTAAATCAACCCAAACGGGAATAAGGGGAGGCGCACTGGTGCCAATGTAACAGTTGAAGAAATGTGTTGGGTTGAAATGTGTTGAAAAGTTTTGATAAGGGTGGGAGAGTTTAACCCTCTCTCACTAGAGAGAACGGCCAATTAGACACACCCCAGGAATTAAGGTTGTAAAAAAAATTAATGAGTTGTTTTCTGGTTGTTGTGTGGTATGACCTGGTGGGGTTGTGGATGGGTTTCTGATCTCTCAGTTGCGTGAGAGCCTGGGTTATCGGTAATTGTGTGTATAGGTGTGCGTATTAGACCACTTGCTTCTAATACCTTGGCGAGTGGTTGAATGCGCATGTCTGAGAGTTTATTGAGGTGGGTATCTGGAAACGAAGGTGCGTATAATCTTTGGTTCAAGAGTAAGGCTAAGTTCTTGAACTGGTAAAATCCAGAAACAAACACGCCCACAATCGCCATTTTTGATGAACAACCTCAATTTCGTAAAATTAAATTATGTTTTTTGTACATTTTCGATAAAAGCGTAACGCTAAAATTTTGCACACGTAAGCTTTAGGTAAACCGTCTTCCAATTAAATAAAAATATTTCAGTTTGGGCGTGGCTGACGCCCATTTTTCATACAAAACCATCAATATTGTTTTTATAAAATAACAATTGTTATATTAAAGCGAAAAACATTAAATTTTGTAAGTATTACTTGCACATTAACATCTTGTGTATGAATTAATTTGATTTTGGGCGTGGCTGACGCCCACTTTTCACTAGAAACTATACAAAATTGATTTTGTAAATAAACGGTATTTATAATGAGCTAAAATTTTGCGTCTCTTAGTAGAAATTAAAAAGTTTGTGTATGAAAATAAATTTTTTTCATTTTGGGCGTGGCTTTCGCCCACTTTTCATGAAAGAACGAAAAACGCAGTTTTAAAAAAGGTATGTACCTGCAACAAATATTCAATTTGTTTTTTATTCCTCTTATTTTATGAAAAATACAACTCTTTATTTTTTTAATACGCCCACTTTTAAAGGCATGATTTTGATAAAATACCTTTGTTCAGGTAAGATCGTTTAAAAACTACTCGATTCAACTGTTGTCTCACACATATGCCTAAATACTGAATAACGATCAAAGCTCAGTTAGTGCTTCAAAATGTTAAGACACGCCCACTTTTAAGGGGCGTTTCGGTCAAAATTCGTATAATGTGTTAATTGTTTAACGTTTTCAATTATCGGTCGCAGTTTTGAAGTAAAAATATGAACACTTAGATTTATATTCCTTGGTTACGTAGCTGAGTGTGGTCCAAGAATTGTTAAAAACATCCATAATCGCTATTTCCATTCAAAATTTAGTTTTATAATACTGTTATATTGAATTTTTTTCTGTCTGCTAAAAAAAATGTTGTTTCTGAAACTACAACATCGGCTGGCTGTGGGAGGCGAACGCATACACATACAAAAATATAGAGATTAGGGTATCCAACAGTTCGTTGCAAACGTGCTACTGTAGCTCTTTGCTTATGTTTTTTAATAACTTCACTATTTGTGCAACTGCTTTTAGTTAGAAAATACAATAAAGTTTTACAAAAGTCTGTCATCGTTTTGAAAATGAGTTAGAATAAACTTTTTCAGGCTTCTTGTAAAAATCCTTGAAACAAAAAAATCTTCAAACTCGATTGAGAGTTCGAATTAGAACCAACGAATTGCTAATGTTAAAGTTTTGAAATATAAAGGATACATAACTTACTTCAAGTGAAAAATAAAAAAATGTATTTCAATGCCACTAAACAATTATGGCATCAGTCTTTAATTTACGACCCATAACACATATACCCATCCCAATTATGTCCATGTTCGTAGTTTAACATCTTCAATAAAATTTTCTGTCACACGCATGGTGTCTCCTTAAAATAACTGCATTCTGATCTTGCTGCTTAAAATAAAGGGGGAAAAGAAAGCCACCCCAACAATTAGCTACACAAATTCGATCTTTCGCCCCAAAAATGTCTGCTTTCGATCTCTTATTTTCACATCAATTTATTGTAGCGTTGATCATCCACAGCATGTATGTTCTGCCCCATAATAAGGTCACATCAGTTCTTAATGAATCAACAAAAACTTAAATATATGTGACTTCTTCTCGAATTTCGTCTCCGAGCCATTACAAAAAAAGAAAAAATACACACTCTGTATCTCAATAACTCAATTCAAAATACTTTTTATGTGTTGTAGCTTGTAGCAACGTTAAGTGTGTTTATCTATATATGCATGGTTGCTTGAATCTTTCTCCGAAGGAAGATTGAGGAGACTTGTGATAAAACCATTACAGCTGACTATCTTTCAATGAGATAATTAATCACTGAATTGACAATCATTCAAAACACACATGGCTTTCCATGGCACGGCACAGAAAGTACAAAAATAGTAATTACATTATTTCTATTCAGCAAAAGTATAAAAACCTATGTACGAGTGTTTGCACCATGCTGAACTGATATTGAAAGGATCCATGTTACATGACCAACTACACAAAACACGACTGGAGCACCCATTCACCTGAAGTAATCGCACAACTCAAACTCACAGGAGAATTTAAAACTAATTGTCCATCAATCACTTTTTCATTTTCATTAACTGAACCTAGTGAACACATAAGTTTATTGCACATTGCACATCATGCAAAAGTTAAAACAATAAAAAAACTACTCACATCAAGTGGTCCTCCAGACATTGACAGCACAAGGCAACTATTTCTCCTGCTCCCTGTGCTCATTGCTCAGTCCTCGTCATGGACCATTTGCATCGATATTTTTTCGTTGATGGGCATTTATATTAAAACAAGCACTCAGTTAATAGCCAGTTAATAGCCGAAGCAGCATTTGAGTGGTTCGATGCAAAAAAAAAAAAAAAAAAAACGAGGACCCAAATCACAACTCAACGGCATTTTAAAAGCACTCAATGCAGAAAGTAAAATTGCAATTGGGAATTCAAATTGGAAATAAAAAAGAACTGCAATACAACACAAAGAAGGTGTCTGAATTTTTTTTAAAGCCGTTTGATTTTATTTGGAGCTTTAACATTTTAAAATTTAATTTTGGCATTAAAGGTTTTTTCAAAGTTTTTTTTTTAAAGAAAGTAAGTCTGCTGTTTATCCGCTAACTTCTTCTTAATCACTCAACGGATCTTGAAACTGTTTTTACTATCATGAAGATATTTTCCCCCGCAAGGTTTATGTGGACATATTACCTTTGTTCCGAAAAAAAAAAACACTAAATCCTTTGCATTCACTTTATAATATGCCAACGTTGATGTTAACTCCTGAAGGTATGCAGCTTTTTTAACTAGGATGGAGTACCTATACACAAATACATTATATTAATTTAATTATGTTCCATTTCCTGCGGCGCATATGAAATAGTTAATCTGTTGTCAGTATTGATGGAAAATTCAATTCCGTTTGACTGTGGTGCAATCTGGTGCTACAAGTATCGTTTCTTAAAGTTAATATCCCCCTAGCATGCAGCGTTGCAGGGAGACGCTACTGATCCATGAAAATACTATAGTTTCCATAGCATCGATGTTCTACTCGTATATAGAACTAAATGTCAATTGAGCCATTTCAAATTTGATCAGACTCAATCGATGAGCTCAATAAAACGGCTATGTGATTAAAAAAAAAAGGATAGACTTTACCTAAAAAACATTATTTAGAAAGTTAAATTAAAATAGTTAAATCCGTTTCCAAGCCATAATTATTGATCAAAAACCCTCTTCGACATATTTTTATGTCTTGGATGATTATTCTAGACTAGAGAAACTAGAGAAAAATTCAGTTAAATGAAGCTAGGGTATAGCTATCATGTGGATTTTGAAATTCGTTCGATTATCTTTTAACAAATCCTTATGTGAAATTAACTTTATTTTTTTTTACAAAATTGATATCATTTTCTTCCGTGTTTACTCCCAGAACTTAAAAACTAAAAACGCAATGTAAAACTTGTGTAAACTATTCTCGCCACATGAACTTGATATCTAAACCTACTCGTTAACCTGAAAAGATGATTGTCTGACATTTCTTGCTGCACCAGATAACAAACCTATCAACTTCAGCTTGCAGTTCCACAAAGTAATTCGCAGAGTTCACAGTTCTAAAAAAAAGATGAAGTGGAGCAATAGTAGGGCAATATTTTTGATGAATTATTGAATGGATGCCATCAGGTCTGACAAAGTAATTTTTTCGGCATAATTCTCCATTCAGTAGCGTAATTTATTTAATTTGCTTTATAAGCAAGAGCCTAAGCCAAGGCTTACTGACTGACTTATACTCCTGAGCATTTCTCCTTGTTAGGCTCAGCAGGAATAAAAGGGTTCTACAATTTACCACCGAATCCAAACGGCTTCGCCGTTGTCTCTTTTCGTAACTGGACTTACTCTTGAAGGTTTTGTCTCTTATCCACAGAAGGCAGTAACCCGAAAAAAAAACTTAAGCTAGTCAGAGATCGAACCTAAAACCTTGGTAGTTGTTGTTATGTTAGTTGATGAAAGAACTTCATAGATGGAGTTTTTAGTCGTTACAGATGGTGCCCAAAGTGATGTTTAGACGTTATATCTATCATCCACCATTTATGTTGATAATAATAGAGTGCTCTCGTTTAAAAAATTCGCGGTTTATGAATTTTTAGTTTCAACGTTACAGATGGCGCCCAACGTGGGGGGGCATGAAAATTATGTCTCACTGGCCCCATTTGTGCGCATAGGGAGAAAACTTCTTCTTGTTACTCTTTATTCCATGTTATAGTTGGATGGGGCACTCACTTTAATTTTGAAACTGGATTTATATAAAAATCCGAAAACATTTCATCAAAACTGTTTTTTTAAAGATTGGGACAGTAAAGTAACCAAACGAAATCGTTATAAAAGACCATCTTGCAATAGAAGACGCTGGAATCATGCAAAATATATCAAAATACACAGTAGTTGGCAGCTTACTCATATTATCAGTTAAGCATTAAATTGACGCACACAATTAAACAGCATATATATTTCCTCATATTAAGATGTGCTTATGCATTAATATTGATTGAAATAACTGGTGTCAAATATGCCAATCATATTATCATCAATCACCGTAAATATTATTGGCAGAACCAGCTGCCTTACTGCAACATCCAGCAACTTTTAACTTTTTTTTTTTTTTTGCAAAATTAACTGTAATTTGACGTGATTTTCCAGGTTTCATATCATAAGACACACAAATCAAAATCGAAAATGTTGTTTGCCGGGCGCAAACATGACTTGAAGTTTGGAAACAAATTTGTCTGCTACCAATGGCATTTCTCTTATAAGCTTCACGATGGTTGCTTTTTTGAGTCACAATCTATCGATGCGCCAAATGTGAAAAAAATAGTAAAGTTAGGCGGCTCGGAGTATATGCCTGAAAATTACTCAACAAAGTTGTGTTTTAGAAATTGAAAGTGTCGACTCAAAAAATGTCGGTAAGAATTTCAACTTTTATTATGATAAAAATTTAGTTCTTTGGATTGCATGATGCGGCGCCGGATGCATGTGAACAACACTCACCACTGTCGAACTTTTTCGAGCCGATATTTTAAAAATCAAAAAATCGTACCCAACCTATGTTCGAAGTGTAACAGTGCCACCTAAGCTTTGAAACTACATATATAAAGAGGCATTCGCGTCATGCGATTTTCAAAATAAGCTGAGATTTTATTCGATGCTGCTTCACTGCTGGAACACAATAGAAAAACGCAGCCGGAACCGCAGCCGCAACCGTACCGCATGCCGTACGTACCTAATTAGAAGTGCCCACAATGGAGTCGTACGTACTCAACGTTTTTTTACAATTTCCACTGAGAAACATACATATATATGAATATAAAAAATGATAAAACATATATCGCATCATGTACAGTCTTTTCAATAAATTTTTAATTACCTGACCTAATTTCTAAAAGGATTTTATTAGCACGTTGCTCTTTTTTTTTTTTTTTTTTTTTGTATGGAATGTCAAAAATACGCACGTATTTATTAAAAGTTGGCCAACTCGTCCGTCGCGGTTTGCGGTTGCGGTTGCGGATCCGTCTCGTTGTGTTCACAACATTGAATTCGTGTGTATTCAATATTTTGACATGCGATACGGCTGCGGCTGCGGTTCCGGCTCCGGCTCCATTGTGTTCCAGCAGTCACTAAACTTGAATTTACAATTTTCAAACATAATTAAATGCTTCGACCAATGAAACGACCCTCATCTTTACAGAAACCTATAATTTCAATGAAAGGCTTTGTCCGTGATTTACGATGGTATATTTTAATGATCCTGGTTCCTGGCTGTGATGTCTCTTCACATCCGCCACAACCATGACAATAATCTGGATTATTCTCTGACTTTGAACATCAACCAGAAACGCGGCGTGGCGGCGGCGTAAAGTATTCGCATATCTATTGATTGCTAAAATTCAAATGGCTAATCACAAAAGCAATCCTTTCATTCAATTGAACTCACAATGAACAGAGAGAGCTTATAGCTCTTTGCCGCTTAATCACCAATTAGCCGTAGCCGGGCGCATATATATAAAGTGAAAAACGTCATATTCGGTCTCATTTTGCTATGCTTCAAAAATTTAATTGCAGCCATAAAAAGGCTTTACAGATCCACCGTCCGCCGTTGCGCTGTCACCTAAACAATTTTCCACAGCAATTTTACACGCACATAATGGTCCTAGTTTTGTCTGTAGTCCTGGTCCTGAATCCTGATGCAGCGCTCTTCAACAAGATAAGGGAACAGGAAACCATTAAGGGAGAAACATCATTCTGGAATGTGTTTTCGTATGTGTGTGTATATGTGCATTTGTATTATAAGGAGCGAGATAACATTTCGTACATGTACGAGCACTTACGCACTTTGTACGCGTTTTGTGGCTAAATAAAATTCCACAAAATTTATGTTCAATTCTGAGACTCATCATCGTCGTCCATTTATCAAATCCATGTCTATGTCCCAATATACTGTAGTATATATGTAGCTATGTTCCATCAACACGTTTATATGGTAGCATCTATAATCTAAACGAAAATGTGTAGGATGTATCGCTGAACTCGTACCTACATCCTTTCCGAGAACATACAGCCGAAGCAAATGAATCTGACTGAACGATTGATTGATTACCACTACCAATATCCTTTTAAAATCTACCACCAATGCATTTGTCCTTCGAATGGGATAAGGGCCCTATAAATGAGGATAATTTTACCAGCTTAACATTTTTAGAAACGGAAACAAATTTTTTTTGAAAAATGTATGATAAAAAAGATCACCAAAATTCAGATTTCTTCCCAACCTCCACTTAGTTTTTTTCACCGTATCAATTCCTTCTTGTTAAATTAATTTTTGAAGTGAAACTTCTTTAGGCGCATGAGGGTAAAATTTTTACGGATGAAGCGGAAATTACCGCGACGGAAATGTGGGATGTTTCCGTCCCAGAAGAAGGAAAGAGCGATTGAGACCGATTGGCAGAGTGTGAGAAAGGGCGAATGTAGCATGAAGCACATAGCGAGCGAGAGTAGGGAGCAAGCGAGTGAGAAAGATAGAGAGAGAGTGTGAGATAGAGCGAACGTCGCATCATGCACAGTGCCATGGGGGGAGAGAGAGAGCTAAAGGTTAGGTTGATGCGGTGCACAAAAAAATTTAGTTTGTTAAAGAAGTTTCACTTCTGACATGTGTCCTTTGTACGCACGCACTTTTTTATTTGCATACAATTTACACTTGTGTTTTATAATTCACACTATAGTTTTGTCGTAAGATATGATTCCAAAAAATGTAATAACTGCAAAATTGAAAGAAAGCACCTAAGTCAAATGTATCTAGCTGAATTCTAGGGAACTTAGAAGAACACCCAAAACCAGAAGTCAAGCATCGTTTTAGATGCATTTCTGGGATATTTAGCTTTAACAATATTATGCTGGTGAAATTCCTCTAAAAAGAAAACCTTCTTCCGCACAATATCCACAATACCGTTTGAAGATTTCAAATTTCCAATGATTTATTGGAAGAGCCTTTCCTTCTTTGAAACACAAAAAACTTTGTAGTATGATTGAGGATTGTCAATTGGCGGCATTGTGATTCGAACGTACCGCTCAGGTATAGTATACGGCTTTAATAATCCTATTGCCAACAGCAGAGCAAACCTAAACCTACAGACACGTAGTTCAGTAACTCATGCATTTAGGGTTGAATATCTCTCCTCGAGGTTAAGACTGTGGGGTATAATACTGGTCGTGCACATTTTCACCACAAAAATTCCTTCTGTCTGTGAGGTGGCTGACCTCGTTTATCATCTTCGCTATTCGTCAATGTTGGAAAGTCGCGTTGCTACGTTGTGTGTATATGGAAATTTAATTAAATCAAAAAACAGCCTCCGGAAGCACACGAGACAGGTGTTCCTTCATGTCCAGCGATAACTGTACCCGAGGCATATCACAAATGTATTTATATGCATACATGTGTTTATAACATAAATTGTTCAGAACTATGTTCGCAAAGCGCAAATATTTGCTCAAAAAATGTTTCTGGTGAATATGAGTGATGAGATGATTCCATGGATTAGGAAGCAACAACTTATCATGGCCAAAGGCAGGTGCATTGGTGCAGTGCTTGTAATGATTGTGCTACATTAAATGTGTCTCATTAAAATGATAAGAGACATAAATAATGTTTTATTAAATAAGTTGAAATTGGTTGGGCACATACAGACAGACAAAATTGCCAAACCCACTTTTTTAGGCTCTATCATCGTAATGTCATGTTTGATGGTCTAAAAAATGTTTTCTTGCGAATGCATAACTTGCCTTAATAGCATGTTAAAATAAGTTCAGCTTCAAGGACAATACTTTTCAGTTACATAGATTGTTTTTTGTTTTTAAACCAAACCTAAATATTATTTTTATACAGGAATTCTAATTTAAATTTTTATTAAATTATTTTCAGGCTATCAATACACCTCCTCATTTGTATAGGATTAAATATTCTACATGCTCAAGGCCTGGAACTACGAGGACAAAACATAAACGGTAAGTAGCTTCATAAATAGATATTTTGTTTTAACTAACTTCTGTTCCCTATCGTATCGTACACTGTACACAAAGTCCTTTATTCCTTGTGTTGTTCGAGTATTTGTGTTTGGGAATATTACATACATGTCCCGATCTAGAGAATTTAATAAGTCTGCCAATCGCACAATGCACATAAATTATTTATTCTCAAAGAAATATTTTGCATTATGCTATTGGCATGTTGTATCCTTTTATTTTGTGCAGGACGCGATTACGATTACAAAACAAAAACAAACAGAAAAAAAAATGAAATTGATTTTATAGCTTGTGGGAATGAAATTGAAATTTGATTTACTTTGAATTTGATGTTTTTTTTTTTCTAAGCGATATTATTTTACTTTTTCCTACAGCACTAAGAGCCATATCCATGAATATCGTGGACAAATTATTTGTATCTTTTTATTTGTTCGGTTTCAGAATGTTAGATTGTTTTGTGGTTTTATGATGTTTGTTGTTATTATTTTGTGTTCAATTGTGTTTTAATTTTCAAGGAAAGTTACAGTTGACGAGAAGTAAAAATGTCGTTTGTGAATATTAAAAATTCAAGAACTTCGTTAAGACCACAAAGTAACATTTTATACTGATAAAACAAAAATTCTTCACAAACTTACGCGTATGAAAACGAAAATCTCATCACAAGAAATTAACACAATTTTTGTCTCACTTTTCTTGAAATGGATGTAAAAAAGTGTAACAAAACACTACCATCTAGAGACATTTTTGCACTTTCACTCGTATTTGTGCTTCTTACCACAGACCAATACAGACCTCCAACTCGTACTCCTCTTGCCTGAAACACCCTCGAAATATTTATTCGTGGTCAACGGCCTTGGCTCTGATAAAGCATCGCTTCCCAATAGATCAGCGAAATCAAGCATCGTTGCGCGTGGTTAGTAGTAAGATGGAGGACCGTCAAACTAATAACTGCGAGCTGTTGGCATTCGTTTGTGTGTTCTTCTATCTTCTGTTCTGTCTGTCTCTCTCTGTCTTATTACTGCGTGTGTTGTCTTGAGCCGAAGGCCTAAGTTGCCAGTGCTGGTAAGTGTGTCTACTCCGTTCGATTCATCGACGGAGTTGTTGTAATAATAATAATAATATTTATTTGTGTCTGTGAATACGTGTACACTGCACATCTCTGTCTGTGCATTTTGTGATAGCAACCATCCCTGCGTATGCCATTTATTTTTTTTGCTGCGTTTACTGCTCCCACTTAAAAAGCAAGGGAGAGCGTCAAACTTTCAAATTAAATGGCATACCAGCTGCTTTTCAGCTTGTAGGCAAAAAGAGAGACCATACAGTGAGTTGGCGGTCTGTATCTTATTGGTCCGTGCTCCTTACCAGCAGCCATACTTACACAACAACATTGTTCACACATAATATCCACTACCACACAATTTAAATTGAATCTATATATAAACATAAGCGAGAGCTACAGTAGACAGTACGTTTGCAATAAACTGTTGGATACCTTATTCCCTATATTTTTGTATGTGTATGCATTCGCCTCACGCAGCCAGCCGATATTCCAGTTTCAAAAAAAAATTCTTCTCTAGCAGACAGAAAAAAAATTCAATAACATTAATTTTGTGTGGTGTGATGTTCAATTAGTGCTGGCACAATAATAAAAAGGCGTATGCCACGCCCAAATTTGAGACTTTTGCCAAAGAAATTAGTATGAGGTCAGTGACATTCAACTTTATTGTTGCAGATCGATTTGAACAAAACAAGACAAAATTTAAATTTGAAAAAATTAGATTTTGAATGGAAATGCGATTATGGATGTTTTTAACAATTCTCGAACCACACTCTGCTACGTAACCAAGGAATATAAATCTAAGTGTTCATCTTTTTACTTGAAAACTGCGACCGATAGTTAAAAAACGTTAAAAAATTAATGCATTATACGATTTTTGACGGAAACGCCCCTTAAAAGTGGGCGTGTCTTAAAAATTTGAAGCACTAACTGATCTTTTATCAGTATTTAGGCATATGTGTAAGACTACAGCTGAATCGAGTAGTTTTTAAGCGATCTTACCTGAACAAAGATATCTTATCAAAATCACGCCTTTAAAAGTGGGCGTATTAAAAAAATTTACACAAGAAAATGCAGAGATATATTTCTCAAATAACGAACGGAAGGAAAAAGGTTTAAATTGAATATTGGAAGTATACCTTAAATTTTTAAAATTAAGTTTTTCGTTCTTTCATGAAAGTGGTCGTAAGCCACGCCCAAAATTCAGAGATTTCTTTTCATACGCAAACTTTTTAGTTTCTACTAAGATTGCTTAAGGATTCATTATAAATACCGTTTATTGTAAAAACAATTTGTTTCTAGTTTCTAGTGAAAAGTGAGCGTCAGCCGCTCCCAAAATCAAATTTTTTGATTGCATACACAAGATGTTTATGTGCAAGTAATACCCACAAAATTTAATGTTTTTCGCTTTAATATAACAATTGTTATTTTATAAAAACAATATTGATGGTTTTGTATAAAAAATAGGCGTCAGCCGCAATCAAACTGAAATATTTTTATTTAATTGGAAGAAGGTTTATCTAAAGCTTACGTGTGCAAAATTTTTACGTTATGCTTTCATCGTAACTGTACAAAATACATAATTTAATTTTACCAAATTGAGGTTGTTCAACAAAAATGGCGATTGTGAGCGTGTTTGGGTGCGGATTTTAACGGTTCAAAAACTTGGCCTTACTCTTGAACCAAAAATTATACATTATATATTTCAGCTTTCGAGCTCAAAAATTGCGGCATCTAGAGAGTATACATACAGACGGACGGAGTCAGAATATATATACTTTTCTATACCCAACGGTATTATTTCTCTATGTTACAAACTCCACACATTCTATGGAATAGGATATAAAAAAGTAAGCCATTTTAGTTTTTGGGTAAATTTGAATTTATGTGAATAAATTTTTAAAAATCGGTGGAGGGGTTTTTGAGAATTTTTTTTTAACTTTTTTCAAAAAAATTCAAAAACGCCAATTCATAGGTATTCAGCAAAAACGAAAGATTTCATGTTTCATTAAAAAGCGAAAAAATTAAAAAATTAAAAAAGTGTAAATTTTAATAAATAGCTCAAAATTCTACATAATGGCTAAAAAAAATTAGGATCCGAGTTTTTGTTGTTGGTATTTTCTGAAAAAATTTACAATGGTAATCCATATTTTATTTTTCTTTACAAAATCGGAAGGTAGAGATTCTAGAGAGTAAAAACCACACCGAATTATAAAAGAAAGCAAATATTTTGACGTAAGATTTTTGGATTGAAAATTAGGGTGTTTTTTCGATAAAGTCAAAATTTGGTGGAAAAATAAATATTTTTAGTCAAAAAACTGCCGCATGTTTGAGGCATAAAACGACAAGTTTTCGCCGAATTTCGTGAAATAAAAATGTATTTTGTAAAAGATAAAAATAAAAAACAAACATTTTGATATTTGAATTTTTGACATACATTTTGAGGTTATGTGAAAAAGTGTTTTTGCAAAAGTTGTAGATCTTTTAATAACCAATAACTTTGCAATTTAACTTTTTTTTTTCATATAGGACTTGTAGTTTTATCGGAAATCGAGATAGACCGTTTTTTCTCTTAAAATCCCTTAAAACCCCCCTCTCGCCAACTTCCCGAACACAGACCTTTCATAATTGATATATTCTCTTCCTTTTCCAACTGGTTTCATCCTACTATAAATTTTTTTTCACTTCTTACCATTTTCAAAGGCTTCGGCAGTCTACTACGGCTCCCATAGAACAAAGCCCTCAATTTTACAAAAATTTTTTTTGGTTTTTTATTAATCTTATGACTCAAATGGAGCCCAAGACCTAACAAAATTCTATACAAATTGTTTTTCTAATACAACTCAAATGAGAGTTGCTGTTCGTCACTTTTCACAGACATATATTTTTTAAGGATTATTTTTTCCAAATTTTAGGATTTTAGAAAATAACATTTTTTTTTTTGATGGCAGAAGAGCATGTTACTGAGACATAATTCAATTAAAATTAAAAACGCGTCCCGCCAGTTCAAGAACATAGGGCTCCAAGGATCTAAAATCCCCATTTTATAATTTTCAATAAAAAAAAAAAGATTCTTTTATGAAAATATTAACTAGCTTTTCTCGAAGCTGACCGGGAAATTTCACACTGTTTTGGGCGGTGTTTATTTTTTCGATTTAAAAAAGTTTTATTTTTATTTTTATTTGATGGCACCCATTCTGTTCAAAGTTAATTGAATTAACATTCAATTAAAACCAGAATTTACCTCAGAACTTTGGTGACAAAAACTACAAGTAAATACCCACACTTAGAAGTTACAACGGTTAGTTAGTCGCCCAGATACTGACTAACTTTTCACATTTAAAACTCTCATTCAACAGAACTGTCTCCAACACAACATAATATGTATTCGGTAATCTAGGGTCCTTTTTTATCATCCCTTCCCTTACAAGAACTCAACCGTGTTTAATTTGAAAACACTACAACACGCATACATACACACAAATTCTTAGATAAACCCCATAGTTTCTAGAAAACTGCTGTGTTTCGCGTAAACACCTACTTTCTAACGTTGCGCTGCATAGACAAGACTTCCAATAGGAGAAATAAACTGTTCAAAGTGTACATAATTACACATTAAAGTTCTGAGTGGTTGTTGAGTGTTGATAGTGTTTTAGAAATCCCAGCAAAATTCACAATATCCTTAATTAAAGAAGTTTCAACAAAGAAAGTAATGGTAACAAGCTGAACGAAAGTTTGGCGTCTAGAGCGAGCGCAGCGCGTCTGTTGTTAATGTTAAAGTAACATCAATTGCTTGTGTATGTGTTCCAAAAGGATACCAAATACAACAACTAGTACAGTAGAGGTGGTATTTAAAAAGTTTGTGTTTTGGACGGAATCGTGGTTAGTAGACAGACAGACAGACAGACATCCCTTTCCCGAATGCAATCAAAATTCAAATTGACTTTGGTAAAGAATTTCTATAAAGTGTTGGAGTTGATGGTATGGTGTTTGGTGTAAGATGAGATAATTAACACTTAAAACAAATCAACTTAAATTAGATAAATGACGAAGAATTGATTAAGTGTTTTAAATATTTTGAATTTTGAGTGTTTTGATATCTTGAATCAAAATGATGAAAAAAGAAATTTGGATTCAGTTGAAGAGTTTAAAAGAGCAACGTTTTTTGGTCTCTGAATTGTAAAACAATTGATTTGGTTTGGAGACATCATTTTGATTAAAGGGACATTGCCATATGAAAGTGTTTTTTTGTCTTGATTTGGTATTCAAAGAGAATGAATGATAGACTTGACTAAAATGACTTAACTGTAAAAACAACAAAATATGGCAGATACGTGCGATTTTAGGAAATGATATGAACTCGCCCTGTGAGTGGAATGTGTGAAATGTTATTAAACTTTAATGTTGAATTGACATGAGTGGAAAAAATTAATTGAGCTGCAGGAAGTTGAAACGAAAGAAAAGTACTCAATCAGGAACACTAGGATCGGTTGATGTCAACACAGGGGCGCACTGGTGTACCCCAAACGCCTACTGAAGCATTTCATGTGCAATTTTTTGCACATTTTTTGTTTAATCTCGGTGTAAAAATCAAGGCTCTCACCCATGTAACAATTTAGTTTTCATAAGGGTTAAGCGAAACTATTGTCTTATTTCCATAGTAATTTTAATTAGTCTTAAAGAAACTTGTTTGGCGCACTTTTGACAAGTTATTTTAGTTTTCTTACGGCTTTTCTTTCGCATGCTTTATGAAAACAATAACTGACCACAAACAATATCAATACGGCCTTAGAACAACTCAATGAAAAAAGAAATAACTTACTATGAAAAGCTTTTAATTTCGTTAAAATAGCTTCCTATACTTATTAATTCCTATAAAACTTATTTTTGCTGGCTAGTTTAAAAGAAGTATGTTAGTTCGAATTTGAAGACAAAATTTTGTTTGAGGTTGGGGCGGGTATGAATGCAGACAACCACAATCCCGAAAATTCAAAATCCCGAATAAATCCCGAAAAGCAATCAATTCTGAAAAATTACGTGCAGTAGTCTAGCAGGCCCCTGTGTCAACAGTTTTCTTATCCAGCAGCACTTGGATGGCATGATTCGTGGGATCTAGGAATATTAATTCCCTTTTTCAGGGGTACACCCTTCGCTAAGGGTATGTCTGGCAGGCGCCTGTGTCAACAGTTTTCTCAATTAATAGTACTTTTGGGTGGCAATACTGATTTTTACTTGCGATTATAGGTACTATAAGGCAAGTTATGCATTCGTAAAAAGAAAAATATTTTTGGACAATCAAACACAACATTACGATGATAGAGAAGCCTAAAAATGTGGATCCGACAATTCTGTCTGTCTGTCTGTCTGTCCGTGTGCCTGTCTGTCTGTATAGTAACATACAGCCTAAACGGCTGGATCGATTTGCTTCAAACTTGGTACACAGTATTATTATGACGTCCTACAGAAGGGTTTTTGGAATTAGCATTCTAGCTTTAAAACTAACAGCACCTGCCATACGATTTTTAGTGACAATTTGATTTTTCTACGATTTTGATAAAACTTTCTTAATAATTATTGTTATTATTGTACTCTTTGTACTAGAATGTCAGCTTATTAGACTTGACCATTATTTATTCTGTCAATTGAATTTTTGAACAACAACAACAACTTAAAGGCGCTAACACCAATTGTTTTTTTGGCTGGAGATATAGCTATTTCGTGCTTTGCCACTTTTGCACTCATCAGTCTCCTTTTATATTGTGGTGCTGAGCTTTTAATCCAATTTTATTTGAAAAACTTTTTATGCACACCATAGGATTCGAGCCCACGCATATCAGATTTGCTCAGTCTTTGCAGTCGTATGCACTACGCATTCCACTGCTTTAAACCACTGACGTCATGGGTCGAGATGTGTTATTTGTTTATCAAATGCATTTGGAGCATCAGCATTTTTAATAATGTTTTCTTTCTTAATAATGTTTTCTGTGCAAACTTAATGTTTTGGTTGGAATAGATTTTTCAGGAAGAGTCTTATAACTGTACCTTCCATAGGACCGGTTTTTTGAAATCCGATTTTCTCGTAAGCCACTTGACGAATTTCGATAAAATTTTTAATGTGAAAGCCCTATTATAAACGAAATAATAAAAATTCTTAATTTTTTCAAAACAAGTTTTTTAGAGTTTTTTAAAAAAGTTTAAAAATTTTTTTTATTTTTTGTTTTTCTATCAAAAACGGTTTAAACAATTTTTTTTCAATTTTATTTTTCTGATAAGAACAACAAAGTTCTAGAAGTAGGCATACTCAAAAAAAATTTGGAATATGTTTTCGAAAAGTTTTTCAAAAACGTTTTTTGAAAAAACTGGTCGAACGATTTTGAAGAAAAATTTCCTTAAATTTTAAAAAAAGCAAACAAAATCTGATGACTTACTTCATTTTCTCCAAAAAACGATTTAACTATTGATTTTTAAGTGATTAATAAAATTTCATATGATTTTTTCAACGCCTTTTTCCCAAAATCTCAAGCCCCAAGACCATTTTATCACATTAGAGCAAGTTCGTACGACCCAGTCGTGCACTTTATTTTTTTTGATCATTTGGGGTTTTGAATTTGCGGAATTTTGATTTCCGGATTTTGAACGGTCTCTGATTGGGGCGCATAAAATGGTGACCATTAAATGTTTTGAAAGCGTTTTCGCTAACATTCAATGAATCCAAGCGGTTGGTTTTGATAAGACAGGAAAAAGTCATTTTTTAATATTTCTTTGAACATTTTATTTTGTTGGCCTTTAAAAGTTTTGTCAGTGGAAATCTGATGAAACAATGACGTTTTCGATGAGGAATGAAATTTGTAGTCTTTTTTTATAAATTCCTACTGAACTACGCTGACATTTCTGAATGCACACCGGGACAAAGTAAATTAAACAAACTTACTTTCATTTAAGGTGTTGCAGGAAAAAAAAAATTGGATTGAATAATTAGTTGAATGAGTCAGATGAAGCAATACCTATTTTAGTTCTAGTTTCATGTTCCAATCCCTTAATGTCTGTCAAAAGGATGCATTGACTTGGCATTAGGAAACCCATGCCAGGGAGTATCAATGTGAAATTTGATTATAAACAAAGTAGCATAGTATTTAATGTAAAGCATGAACTGCATCACCAAAACTTAGCTGTAGAGCGTATTTTTCCTGGCGGTCCATTTGCAATTCTACCGATGAAGGGTGGCCATACTTCTTCAATAGTCTGGACAGAAAAATCTGAAATTTCAAAAATGTTAAAACCCTCTCCAATCGCTCTGCTAAGATAAAAAAAAATGGTTGCTAGGTGGCATGCAGGGTGGTCCTCATTGGCCCATACAGTTGTCAGATCACGTTCAGAGTGAGGCTTTAACAAGGACACTCATTTTTTCCCTGACGTTGTGGAACTTCGGAGACAGGCATTTTCTAGTGTTTAATTCTTCAGATTGAAGGGAAAAAATATTGATGATGTCAATCAGAATCCAAGTTGAACTTGTAGGCCAAATATCGATGTTGAAAGAACCATATAACTGTCCAACTGTACCCAACATTCTTTCCAAAGTTCACTTCACATGTTTTCACCATTTCAACAACACAATGCAAATCGCTTACAAATAATGTAGCCACACTATGTTAATGCCTTTTCTTTTGAAGTACAAAGCTGTTAAGCTACACTACGGTGGAATTTCATTGACAAATCAATGAAAAGAAGTAGCAAGAAGGACCTTCTAAAACAAAATATTCTAACTTTACAATTAAAATTGTAAGCATGCCTTTTAGTCATTCAGAACAATTTGTTTTCACTCAGGAACAAAGCTAATTGCTTTCGGAAGATGGAATTTCATTGCCCACCCCCCCAATGGTGATTCTTTTTTTCTGATCCCTTTTTTCATGTCCTCAGAGTTGTTCTTTTTCTTGTTACTCACTTAGATTGGGATTTTTAATTTCGATTGGTATTTTTTTTTTCTATTTCAAAATCAAAAAAAAAACGAATCATTTTTTTTAAGACCAAACGTTTCTTGGGTTGAGCTATTATTTCAAGAAATAAGGGTCAAGATATTTTACAAATTTATCATAAATTTTACTTTGAACTTTCCAAATAAAAATGTCTCATATTAAAAAAAAAAAATTCGTGGAAGAATACATTTTTTTAGTGAAGCGTTAACCTCAAAATATTTAAAAAAAATATTTACTAATCATTTTAAAAACCAAAGACTACCCCAACTTACGAGTATCAATCAACCTAAATTCGATTTTGTGTTTTCTCTCCTCACAGATGCAAACATGGATTTCAATCTATTAGGAGCAGTGAAGGATCCTCTGATTGGTGTGGAGTTCGTCGAAGGTTCCGATGGCTTCCCTGCCTTCAAATTCACTGCAATGTCTGACATAAAAGATTCCTATCGTGTTCATCTACCCGAAAGACTGTACGAGTTTGTAATTACAACCATCTTTCGTCCAGAAACACGTACCGGTGGATATTTATTCAGCATAGTTAATCCTGAAGAAACAATCGTCCAACTCGGTATTCATCTAAGTCCTGCAACAACAGGCAAGTGGAACATAACATTGCTCTACACAAATTCGGATAGTACATGGGCCAGCAAGAAGTTGGTCTCATTCGAAATACCATACTCAAACAATTGGCAGACTCTGGCATTTAAAATACTCTCGGACCAAGTTACATTCTATCACAATTGCATCGAGACACAAACGGTGGTAGTGAAACGGGAGCCTATTGAATTGATATTTGATTCGGCTTCAACATTATATATAGGGCAAGCTGGTCCCATGTTGAAAGGCCATTTTGAGGTAAGTTTTTTTTTTCTTTGGAAACATTAACATAATGAAATTTTGTACTAAGCTCTTTTCGATTGGGATAACCCATTGAGAGGAGAATATAGTGCAAAAGTGGTACGTCACCCGAGTATCTAGATGCAACAATCAAATTGTTGAATGTTTGTGCATAAAGTTATCTGCCATGAATTGAATGAAAAAACAGGGGGATTTTGAGGGATGCTGCATACATATAAATGCAAATTTAACTTTCGAATTCATTACTTTAAATGAAGGGGAAACTGAACCCTTGCCTTGTGATCAGGTGAATTTTGTTTGTTCGAAGTGGACATCATGATTGTTTTTTAATGATTTTGAATTTTCAAAAGCATTTTAGTGTAAGCTTTCTTTGATGGTTTAGAAATTGTATGTTTTATAATAAAAAATTTGATATCGATTAAGATTCAGTCACTTTCGCACCAGGTATAAAAAAATAAAATGCACGACTGGGTCGCACGAACTTGCTCTAATGTGTGACAGTGGTCTAGGGGCTTGAGATTTTGATAAAAATAAATTTTTCAAAATTCTTAAATAAATACTTAAACTAATTTGAGCTCAAAAAGGAGTACGCCATTTTATTTCTTGGATAAATCTCAATTTATGAGAATAAATTTTTAAAAATCTGTGGAGCCGTTTTTGAGAAAAAAAGTTTTTTTTGAAAAACTTTTTGAAAAAAAAATTCAAAAACGCCAGTTCCTAGGTATTCAGCAAATACATTTATTTATAATTTTTAGAAAAAAATTTAATGGGCAGTTTTCAAAATATATATTTTTTAAATTTTTTTCTTAAAAATGCTTTTAAAAATACAAAAAAATATTTTTTTGAAATATTGGTATGCAGTACAAATTGAGCTACCTACAACTATATATGTGTGAAATTTCGAACGAATCGGTTGAGTCGTTTTCGAGATAGTCGAAAGCAAAAAAAACGGTCCTATGGAAAGTACCGTTCTTAGCCATTTTTTAAAACTTTTTTTTTCAGCCATATGATTGGTCGTACCTAAAAAGTAATACTGATTTTTTTAAATCAAAATCGTTAGAGCCGTTTTTGAGAAAAATAAGCTTTAACGTAACGGTTGTATGGCAGGTACCGTTATTTTTTGAGCTAAAAAATAATTTTCAATTTCCCCCCTGTACAGTACCCAAAAAAGTCCATATACCAAGTTTGAAGCAATTCGGCCCACCCGTTTGGGCTGTAGGTCTCTATACATACAGACGGACAGACAGACAGACATACAGACGGACAGAATTTTTAGACCATCTTTTTTCGTCTTCGCTATCATCGTAATGTCATGTTTGATTGTTATCTCAAATTTTTTTTTTTCGACGAATGCATAACTTGCCTTATAGTACCTATAATCGCAAGTAAAAATATCCATCTAAGGTAAAGTAATATTAAAAAGTCAAAAATTCATTATTTTGCACTTTTTTCAAATTAAGCTGTTTTTGGTTTTTGAAAAGTTTAATTTCAAGGTTTTTTTAAATGTTCGAGTTGGGAAAATAATATTTTTTTTTTTAAATGAAACATCTATTGGAGGACCTAGGCAGTAAAATCGATCGTAATCGTCACGAAAAATGGCATGACGCTCGATAAATGAATTTAATCTGTATTAATTGTTACTATAATAAAATAATAACACAAATATATTGATTTTATTAATGAAAGACTAATTATTAAAAAAAATATTTCACTCCATATTTTCTTTGATGGTTTTTAAAAATTATGAATTTTAATGTATACTTGAATGTTTCACATCTCCCGTGACGGCTAATTTTTGCATATGGGTGTAATTTTTCTTATGTTTTCATATCTTTTGGTTTTAAATCTAGAAACTACATAAATTATAAGAATGATGTTTTTTGTTGGGCAAGAAATTGTTGAGAGTATTGCAATGAAATGAAACTTCTTTAGGATTGATGTGATTTGGAACTCAATGAAACGAAAAAGCGTCACGAGGAACAGACTGACCCATTAATGTTAAACGGAGAATTGCTTAGTCAGTGGCTGCATATGTATATATTAAAATAAAAATAATTTCGAAAATTCTTTTATTTTTTTAATTAGTTTAAGAAATTTTTCGGGAAAACTAAGTATGCAATCAAATTTCAAAACTATATGTGTATCTAGGAAAAAAAAAATATTAGAAATCGTTCGACTAGTTTTTTTTATTTTTGAAAAACTTTTCCAAAAAATATTTTGAAATTTGTTTGAGTATGTAAATACATATAATATGGCAATCCATAGTTTACATCTGAAAAAATAATGTTAAAAAAAATCAATATATGTTTCCAACATATTATTTCGGAAACCAATAATATTTTTGAAAAAAACTTCTAAAAATAAAAAAAAGTTTTTGAGAATTTTCAAATATCATATTAATGAAATAAGATATAAATGACTTCCTGTGTCAAAAATTTTATTGAAATCGGATGTATAGTTTACGAGAAAATTTGATTTGAAAATACTGGTTCCATGAGAGGTACTGTTATAAGATATATTTTGAAAAATCTTTTCTAACCAAAACATAGACTTTCTTAAAAAAATAGCATTATGAGGGTTATCAAAATCATTGGCAACGGTTTTTTGAAATAATCAATTCTTTTCTTCACGATTGTATGGCAGGCGCCGTTATTTCTGGGCCTAGAGAAAGTTAAAAGTATGTTCCGAGGGACGCGGACGGCCAAATAAATCCTAAATAGCAAATTTGAAGCAAATTGGCCCATCCGTTCAGGCTTTAGGGGCTCGAAAAGACATACAGACATACATCCAAACTGACGGAATTTCCAAACCCACTTTTTTCGACTTCTCCATCATCGTAATGTCATGTGTGATCGTTCTCTCAAAAAATTTTTTTTTCACGAATCCACAACTTGCCGTAACTCCTTAGAGGAATTGTTTTAGTAAACTACATGCTTTTGCAGATATTTTTTTTCGATGAAATCTTGGCTTGTGTTTTCGTAATCAAAGCTTAGGTGGTGGTTTAAGAGTAAACCCACCATTTTAAACGGATTAAATAAAGTTGATCCACGAATCATGAATTATAAAAAGAGGTTCAATGCTAAACCACTATTGTACAGCTTTCCTTTAGTTTTTTTAAGTAACGCAGTTTTCAAGTGCATTGTCTAAAAAATCCAACTAAATTATAGATTTTGGTTTGGTTTTTCAAGGCTCTTTTTAATCATTAATTTTGTAATAAAATAATGTCCCGTTGCTGAAGTTGCTCAGAGCCAATTGTACATTGTACAATCGTGGTTCATCCTCAGATCAAAATTTTTAAAAGGATTTACCTCGGTTCGTATGTACACAATAAAAGTTTAGATTCTATTTCAAAAATGGTTGAAGTGTTAACCATCCGATTTTTAAGGATTAAATAAAACTGACTTACGGATCAAGAATTTAAAAATGAGGTTCAGTGCTGAACCACTATTGTTCAACTGTCCTTTAATTTTTTAATAGTTCCAAACGCACTGTCTCAAAAATCTTAAAAATTCTAGGTTTTGGGCTCTTTTTTTCACTATATTCCTTATTAAAATAATTTCCCGTTGCTAAAACCACGATACAAAATTTATATGAAAAAATGTGTTCAAATTTTTCGGATTCTGCACCTCTTTAATAGGTTGAATATATATCATAAATTTACAAAATTAAAAGAAGTGGTCAACAATGGCTACCTTGAGGAACTATAACATTCCGTAATAATTTGTGTTGACCCCAGAAGTATTGAAATAAGAAAGACGAGATCGGACGAGAGCAGTTTACGAATAAGCCCAGTTATTGGACTGTTCTTGCTTGTTATAAGTAGATTTTTAGTCTTAAAGGAACTAATTTTTTTTAGTGTTGAATTCTTATAAAAAAATGTATGTACAACGGAATAAAAGCAGTAAACGCAATTTAACAAGGCCTTCTTAAAATGTTTTTTATAATATACGATGGCGTTTTCTTCAGGTATGTCAGGTTTAAATATTCATGTTTTTGTATGTATTGTTGGGATAGCAATTTGTATCGGCCGCTATTTAAAGAAATATATGTATATAGAACGAGAATGAAACGAAACTTTTGATAAAAAAAAAAAATGAATATGACTCAAAAACAGACCCGAAATAAAATATTCACTATTCGAGTTTTAGACTAATAAGGACACTATAATATATTATGGTACGATAAAAAGAAAAACCAAACAGACACATATCAAAATAATAGAATGGCAATGCAATATCCATCTCCGAAACTATGGCGCAAAATATCTAACATATAAATAACATGTTTGACTTTAAAGGCCCAACATTTAAAAAAAAAAGTATCTCTCATAACCTGCATTAATGAAATCCTTCAAGAACATAATTTACCCTTCAACATAATTTAAATTATAACTTCTCATTTGTCTAGACTTGATATTAATTTTGTTTCTCAAAAAAAAGTTATAAAGTTCATCCCAGCAAAACTTCTCACTCTCCCTCCGTTCTCTGATAAAAAAAAGCTTTCAATGTCACAAAACTGAAGTTGAGAGATTAAGAGAAAAAGAGAAACCTGCGCTTCTCGAAAGTCTTTCAACCATCCACAGCGCCATTTTCTCCACCAACGGCAAACTCTCAAACTAAGCCAAAAGAGAAAGGACATTTTTTAACTCCAAAACAATATTCAACTCAAGAGAAGCTTTCCAGAGTCTAAAATTCCTTGTCAGCACTTTTTAGTTCCATCGTTTACCACTAGGACACTTTAGCCAACAAAAGAGAGCGCTCAAATCGTTTGGTATTTGTTATTTGTAAGCACAAGACCATTAACTGAATTTTCCAACCACCCACTTCTTGTGAGTTGAAGTTTGAAGAGTTGATTCACCCTACCCCACTCTCCCAAATAGTGAAAAAAAAAGAAGAAAATCACATACCATTGAGAAAAAAAATATCAAAAAAGGAAAATTCTTATAGTGGAAACATTCGAGTGCGATTACCTCAGTCTGGAATCGTAACACAACCGGTAAAGATGTGCTAAAAGGCCAAACGCGTCCTCAAGCTTTATTTCGAAAAACGAATATACACATTTTGCAAAAAAAAAAAACTCACAGAAAAAAAAATATGCCAACAGGAAAATAAATTTTCAATAAGGACCTCAAAGGATATAGAGAGCTATACGGTCGATTAAAAATTAAAATTCAATCACAATGCAAAGCCAATTGAACATTTCGATGGTTAAAGAGGATAAAGTCGAAAATTCGCGCGTTGAAGTTATATTTATCACAGATTGAATGGCTAACAACAACATGTGGATTAATCCTTGCAAACATCATTGTCGATATATAATTGTCAGTAAATTTTATTGTCTACGCTTTCAATACGGATAGAGACTGAGAGAAGTGAGAAGTGAAGGCGAGCGAGCGATGTGTGGTTGGATTTAAATCGCACACCACTCATGAGGATTCGTGTTAATTAAAATTTTGCAAAAAAAAAAAGAAAGGACTATTTTTATTTAAATTGGTTTCTGTTGTTGTGTTTTGGAAGAACTTTGCAACTTGGCGGCCTGTCTCTGTTTTGCATTAATAGTAGTTGCAATTAAATCGGAGTAAATAAATAATTAAATGCCACATGGAGAATTAATCAGATAAATCTATTGATACATGTGGAGAGTATATTTTTACATATCATTAAATGCCACAAAATGACTGTTAAGGGGTGTAGTGGATCATCAAGGATATCGGTAGTATATCAACGTGTTCGGTGTGTTCTGTGAAATGGTTTTTTTTTTTTTTTTTAAATCGGGGTTTACTATATGGTGAACAACATAACATGCATATGTAAATTAAATTAAATGACAAAAAGGATAAACAAATTGTAAAACACATATCCCAAGTAGAAACACAACATATCCTCTCTGTTTGTAGTGGAAGACATATTATAATATATTCTTCAACGTGTCCTTGTCAAACAGTCACGTTGTATTTATCTTCGAGGTGGTTTTCGCATTTCTTTTTTGCTCTCTGCCATTATCGTTGTCGTTGTTGTCGGTCGGTTAGTTTGTCGGTCGGTTGGAGTCGTCGGTTTAAGAGACTTACGCTGTCGCGTGTTTATTCGTATTAAAAAGTGGCTATAAAAAATAAATACCACATACGCCACAGTGTCATGCCCCTACTTAACCTAATCATCGGTAACACCTGCCATCATCGCGTCGTCGTCCTCTTCGTTTTTCGTCCTCGTTTTCATCAGCAACGCTGCTCCATATCCAAACCATATTCGTGGAGCGAATAAATAAAAATTAATTTAAACTCTGTTAAGGCAAATTATATTTACATAAAAAATTAATAGATTAAATATATATATTTATTTATTAATTATATAAGATTAAAAATAAAATTACAGACGATAACCCTGTGATGATTACGAAACGTTTTGTTTAAAAGTTATTCATTTTTGTCAATTTCTAATTGTTGTTGATAAAAATCTATATTAAATGTTAAATTAAAAAAAAAATTAAATTAAATTATATAGTCAATTATCTGTTAAAACAAAAATAATTGTGATATTACTTCTAAGAGAACATCGATACATCAAACGGCAACACATAAGACCATTTGAGAATTATTACTTCGTGTGGGATTTAAAGCAACAAAAAAAAAAAATACTTCCCGGGTTGATTTGCGAGAAGAAAACATAAAAGACCCACTCACTGCAACAACAACAACTGCCCACAACTACACTACAGTAAATCCAATTTGTTAAAAAAAAAAAGTATCTCAAACTCTTGTTCATATCCAACAAACCTCAAAGGGGCATTCTTAATCTGTAAATCTTAACTGTACATATGAAATATTAACCATACAACCTACCGGGTTCAGTATTTTCTTTTGTTACGGGTTTCGGTTTCGGTTTGCGCGTCTCTTCGAAATCTGATATTGTTTTGGTTTTTTTTTTAGCTTTAATATTTCCACGGGGAAGAAACCATATCAAAACCAAGTTGTAGTTGAATACATATCACAATCACAATAAGGATTAATACTGATTATACATATCCCTTTTCGATTAAAGTCTAAAAATATCGATCAAACAAATTGTAATTATCATTTTGACTTGCCTCAATCAACTAGTTTCTTGTTCTCGATAATGACTTTATTAGAACGATAGCAAGGACATCGGTATAGTCCTTTTCGTCGTCGTCGTCGTTGTTGTCAATTGTCTTCTTGTCGGTTGTAATTTTCCCTTTTCACAGAATTACAGTGTCTGGTGTATCAATTATTAAAAAAAAAAAAAAAGTCCTTGAAAAAGGATTCCTATTCCCACACCTCATCTTTGAGTGCATACAAAAAATAAAAAATAATTGTGCTTTTGTATAGCAATACTACGTTTTGGGTTTTAAGGGAAAATCAAGAAGTGTAATCCTGGAAAAATCTCGTGTCGGTTTATCGGGTCGATTTAAATTTATTGCCATCAGCCAGAGCAGTCAATGCTGATTGTTTTGTGTGTGTTTTCAAATTTAACAAAAAAAAAAATTATATATCCTTCTTAAAGAGAAGAAAGGATTAATAAAATAAAGTTCCTTAATAATGGCGATGGTAATATCAGGTCGGGCGAAGGCTGTTATCACAGCTTTGATAAGTTTCTTCCTTCTTGGAATTGTGTTAGTGACCGGTTCAACAAAAGGATGGTTCGTACCACAACGTTATCACGGCGAGAGAGTTGCTGCTAGGATACAGGTAGGATTTTTTTCTTCTTCTAATACTATTATTTGTATTGCCTTTTCTTCTTCCTCGAAATTGTGATGCGGACAAAAAGTGAATTAAATTTAATGCGGGAGTAATTTTAATGGATTTATGGAAAACAGGACCAAAATACAACAAGTGTTTTGGGAAAGATTTTCCTCTTCTTCCTCCTTTTTTTTTAATTTTTTTTTTTTTTTGTGGGGAGTTAGGTAAATAAATTTAAATGGGGTTTAGTAAGTGATTGAGAGAGAGAGAGAGAGTGATTTCAAGTCAGAAAAGGCTAAAACATAATTATAAGTTTTAATTGTTTTTTAATCGCTTTTTGTTTAAAAGGATGGAATGGCTTGGAATAATTATGTGGCAAAGTGTCAATCAAAAAGATAAAGGTGTAAGAAAAAGAAAATTTGAATAAATGGTTAGGTTGATGTTGTTGAATATAAGTTTAAATATTTTATTTAAGAAAATTGCTGTCCTCCATTGGGATCTTCTTTTGAATAATTTAAAAGATTTACGAAGTTTGTGGAAACAAATGGAAAAAGGACTAACACTTAAGATGAAGGTCTCTTGTTGTAGGAAATTATTGTTTTATGATTTATTTTATAAAATTAATGCACATGGGGTAGTGCAAAATTTTGGCTTATGGTGGGGGAGGGGGTTTTCGTTAGAATTTGGAAATATTTTTTTATAAAATTCTTAAACTCAGATATGTAAATAAAATACCATTCCATTCGCTTTAAGTCTTTTGGTTAATTTTTTTTTCTTTTTTTTTTATTGAAAATTAAAACCCTGTTTATTTTGATATTTTGAAAAAAAAAAATTATTGATGTATGTATGTAGGTATTCTTAATATCAAGAACAAACAATTGGTTTTGTCCTCCTTAAAATTTATGAAGTTAATCATAGGGTTCAGTTATTTATAATTATCAAAATATTTATAATATAATATATTTTCAATTTTTGTTTCTGTGTTTGGATATCGCAAGCTACAAAGAACATACATTGTCATAAAAAAGAGTAATCGAGAAGCTTGACACCTGTATTGAAAAAGTTTAAGGCAGCTAGTTTGAACATACCGAATTAGACAGATGGTTTGAATTAAAATACGAACATCAAACGCAATTATTCACAATTTAAATTATTGTAAAGGATTTTATGCTTAGTTTTCTTTTTTTGACAAATTTAAGTTGAACTATATTTTTATTATAAATTAAAAAAAATAAGGTCACCGTTAGAAAATACAATACCTAGGCTTACTGCTTTAACTTGGTACGATAAAGGTGACATTTTTTGAGAAGTAGTCTGTGGTACCTAGTGGCCAATTTTTTTCGTTGGATTAAATTTTTTAGGCATAGTCTTTTATAACGTTTCTTTTTGAATATCCGTTATTTTTAAAAACCACCACTTATTGTAATTTTTTGTTAGAAACTTAGGTACAAAATCATGAAAGCCATTTTTACCTGCTGCAGGTTTTGCCAAGTACCTTTCATAAAATGTATGGGTTTTAAATTTTTTTTAGTACACACATAAAACAGAAGTTACCTAATCCAAAAAAAAAATCGTTTCCAATTTTTAGCCGCAGCAGGTTTTTCCAATAATTATTGCAAAATTTGTGTGTTCTTCTGCATGCTTGTCTGTGACTTCAAAATTAACAATAATTGTTACGTTCAATTACACAATTAAAAATTTAAACGCTGTGTTTTTAACGCATTTTCTGTCCCGAATGTCCAAAAATTAGAATGGGCAGGAAAAATGGAACAGGTTAGAAACTGCATATCTTAAAACTGAGGCAAGATATTTAATTTATTTAAACGTTTTTATAAAAACTATTATTTCTTCTAAAAATGAATTCCTAAACGGAGCTTGTGTCAGTACAACTAACAGCGTAATTACCGTTTACGTGGGTAAGGGTACACCAAAGTAAGCCCTTTGTGAAATTATAAAAAAAATGATATTAAACTTGGAGATAGACCCTACCGTAGAACGGTTTTTTTTTAAATACCCAAGAATCATTCACTTAAATAAGGGACACCCTGTATAGGATGTTTGTTTGTTTTTGTATATTAGTGAAGTATCTATGCAAAATGGTTTAGCACAATGTGCTGGCGGAAACAGTAATTATTTCTTGTTACTGTGTTTAAAAAGCCGAACTTAGATCGGCCAATATTTTTTCCCGCCAATAATGCATTAAACAAATTTTAAAAGGCTTGAAAGAATTTTTAAATTTTTAAACGCAGTATTTTGAACAAATTTTATGCTGGAGCTCAAGAACTAGTCTAAGTTATAAAGCATTAAAAAAACACTTGTATATTTTGTATTTTGTTTCCCAAAGTTTAAAAAATATTTTTTTCATATTCATATTAAGCTTAGAAAATGTTCTAGCTGTTTTCGAGAAACAAAAAAATCTTTCTAAACGGAGTTATACTATGTTTCAGTAAATTCGATAATGCCACTGTAAACTTCTGGTCAATTCTAATAGACAACACAATTTAACCCGACCTTCTGTTAACTACATTCTAAGCTAAAAACTTAAAATTCAGTATTCTTTGAAATACTTAACCTATGTCGCAGTTTAAACAAAATCGTTCCAGTAGTTTTTGAGGAAATTAAAAAAAAATTTAATAATTAAAATGAGTCAGTTGCTTTATTCTAGGATTTATTGTTAAGAACACTTTCAGATAGGCAACTCATCATGTTCAAACCATTTTTTGAAATATAGTGCTAAACTTATTTTAGTTGTTTGCATTTCAAAATACTGTTAGTAAACAAACTTATGTAAAAAATACTAAATTTAAAATTAATATAACACACGAATTGACTCGTCTAAGCTGCTAGTTGTATGGGATCCAATGTTTCTAAGACACATTAAGAAAAGCTATAAAAAAACTTATCAACCCACCCCAAAGTAAGTCTGATCAAGCCGTTTCCAGCTTCTGACTATTTTTTTAAAAACCGGTTTATCGTTATGATAGTAGTTTTAGCCTTAAACCAAAAATGAAGTTTTCTCAAAAATGGTGTAGACTTGTTACATTATAACTTTAGCCAGAATCGTTGAAGCAAACCCAAAAAGGATTAAACGGTGACGTGAAATAATCCCGGAGAAATAAAGCATTATAATGGTGCCGCATGAGACTTTGTATGACTGTAGTGAAATAGCGCCCACCAGGTCTTATATCTATAAGCCAAAATCTTACAAGTTACTCTTGTTTGCAGAAATTCCAGAACTCCAATTTTTTTTTTTCAATAATGCTTTTCGGAAGTAAATACAAAAAATATGCTTACACATTAATGACGCTGTATAAAACCTGTATGCGAACAAAAAGTGCACTCGAAGGATTCAACAGTCGAATAACTCGAAAGTTGTCCAAATGTGGAATTTTTTTTTTTTAATTTATCAACTGCATCCTAGATTTACACTAGGCGTCGACTAGGACTAGTTTCAATGTTTTCCAGTCACTTAAGAAGATTATTTAGAGAAAGGAATTGCTTGATTGAACCATTATTAAAAATTTTCATTTTAAATCATTCCATGTTTGCATGAGGTTTTATTTCTACACTTACTTGAAAATATCGCCCGTCGCGTCGCGAAATATTTCCAATTTCGCATAGAAATAAGGCCTCATTTCAAATACGGCCTTATTTCGTCGGATAGTTATTTCACGTCACCGAATTAAAACAAAATATTTGAAAGGGTAATGCTTTGAGTGAGGCTTAAAAGAAATGAAAAACTAGTCCCGGAAACCATTTTCCTTTAAACTATACTATATTCAAAGTAAGAAACCTAAGGTAAAAAACCTAGAAACAGTTTTGAAAAAGCTATTCTCTTGCTTTTCATTAGAGATAGAGAGAAAAATTCGTAGAAAAAAGGTTTGTGAATTGAAAAACCTCTGAAAAATCTGAACAGAAAAATTTATTTAGGTTGAAACAGAGGTTTTTCATCTCGAAAAGCTATTTTTGAAATAACTTGGTTCTATGAAAAGCTGGGTTAGTTTGTTCCAAGAATGAAAAAACGTTAGTAAAAACGACTTAAAATAATTGGAAGGTGGTCAAAATGAAAAAAAAAATGTAGTTATTAATTTTTTTTTTTTTATTAATTTCAACAAAAAAACAAAATCAATTTTTTAAGTACGTGAGTCTTGTCTAAGCTGGACCAAACACAAAACCACAAATTCACTTTTTGTGAAAATTCATTTGGTTTTCATTCAAAGTTCAAAAGACTGATTCTTAGAACTCCTTATTACCTTTTTTGTAGCTATTTTTTTATCAGATAATTAAGGTATCTATTTCACTTGCCATTTGGAATCTTTTTATTTTATTTTACTTTTTTTTTTAACTTCACACAGTTTTCATGACAAAATGATTTCGGCAAACACATTAAAATATTTTTAACCTAAAAAGGATGAATTTGGCAGTAATAACCCAAGGAACTTCTGTAAATAACTCCGCACATATTTTATCTTTAACACAACCAACACTTTGGAATTTTTTATTTCTTAAATATTTAATTTAATGATTTTTTTGTTTGCTACAAAATATGGGTATGGGTTTTTATTGAGTGGGTTGGTTTGATGCTTTGCAAATGGAATGTGTGGTTACTTTTTATTTAACTCGTAAAAATACAACGATTATATCTCGATAAAACAATATCCTCTTCAAAATAAGCCTAAAGGGGGTTTCGTTTTGCCAGAGAAAATATTTGCTCGTAAATATAATTTTTTTTTTTTCGATTTGAAGATGGAAACCGCATGAAAGAGTGTATTCTCTTTTATTGATGAAATTCAATCAGACAATTTTGTGTTGTGAAATACTTTGTTCGTTTTCAATATCACGAATGGTTTTAAATAAAAAGATTTGCTTTTTTTTGCAGTTTTGTTTTATTTTCTTTAAGATTTGTTTTAGAATTGGTTTTTTTTTGTATAAAAAGATTGAGACTAATAAAGATAATAAAGATGCACGTACACGTACACTGTCAAATTAATATAAGTCGAGTGCTTATAAACTTTAGAAGATGTTTTTTTTTTAACAAAGGAACAGGACTGCCACCGAAACCTGTTTAAAAATTATCTCAATACCAACCTATTTGAAAAGGTGACCTATAGAAACAGACCAGAAATATTGGTTTTCGAGAAAAATATTACAGATTTTATAGCTTAAGCGATTCAACAGTGCTAAAAAAGCATTTCAAAACGTACAATAATGGGAATAAAATTTGGAAAAGCCTTTTTTGGTGAAATTTGTTGAAAACTCCGGTTCTGAACCTACAAAAAATAAATTACCGTCTGAAATCATAACATTCATCCTTTCAGCACTATGTCTACGGTTTTGAAGGTATTTGAAAATTGTCCTAAAAATAAGGGTAATCATAATTTTTTAAATCATCTGATAATTCAAAAAAATCTTCCCCTACACAAAAAGGAGTTAAACTTAGTTAAGGCAAAAATTTAAACCAGACTTTTACTACGCGCATGCTTTACCAAAAACAACAAATGAAGTCAGGAAGAACTCCCGATATTCTACATTACACAATGATTAAACAAAATCGTTAGAGCCATTCCTTTTTATATCCAAAATGGAATAGTGCCTTTAGTTGAAAGATATGACATAATGTGTTCAATTCACATTGGGTAGGAGTAAAATTTATCTATTAAGAAAAGAGATGAAAGACTGTTTTCAGCATCAGTCTTGCTTTCTGGCTTGACTATGAAGGTGCACAAATTGGACAAGACAAAGTGGGGATGCGGAAACCCAGAATAAAAAAAAACTGTTTAATGTATTCTATTTCAATCCCTCTCCGCGTTAGTCCTAAATATTTATGTGGTTGTATCTTTGTCGTGACGCATTTTCGTTTCATTGAGTTTCACGACGCTTTTTAAGAAGTTTCACTTAAAAAAAAAAAAAAAAAAAAAATAACATTCGTACCCTTAAACGACTGACTTAGTTTATAAAAATTCTCGAATAACCACAAAGACGTGCCAAGACGAACACCCTCAAAGACACACAGACAGGCCAACTGACGGTACAGCAAAACCCACACTCGGTATGTCATGTTGGATTTAAATTTCTTTTGTTTTCTGCCAGAAACCAATGCTTACAATGTATGTATTGTAGAACAAGTAAAAATATAAATTATTTTGTAATGGCTGCCATCGCCATTTTGAATTTAAAGCAAAATTGGGTTATTACTAAGTCAACTCACTGATTTTTATGAAAGCGTTGTTCAAGTTTTCGAAGTCTTTTTTATTTTTTATTATTTTATTGTGTCGAACATGGTTCTTTGAAAGGGAAAGGCGGGGTAACTCCTATCAAAGACATACATATATGCCAATGTATAATAATTATTTGTCTGCTCAAAACTTTTCGATTTTAGTAAAATTTAGATACTACGTCAGTTTCAATACTGATTATAGAATACTGTAAATTTTTACTTGCGATTATAGGTACTATAAGGCAAGTTATGCATTCGTCGAAAAAAAAGTTTTGAGATAACAATCAAACATGACATTACGATGATAGCGAAGACGAAAAAAGATGGTCTAAAAATTCTGTCCGTCTGTATGTATGTCTGTCTGTCTGTCTGTCTGTATGTAGAACTACAGCCCAAACGGGTGAGCCGAATTGCTTCAAACTTGGTATATAGACTTTTTTAGGTATTGTACAGAGGGGAAATTGAGATTTTTTTTTTAGCTCAAAAAATAACGGTACCTGCCATACAACCGTTATTTTAAAGATTATTTTTCTCAAAAACGGCTCTAACGATTTTTATTTAAAAAAATCAATGTTGCTTTTTAGGTACGACCAATCATATATCTGAAAAAAAAGTTTTAAAAAATGGCTAAGAACGGTACTTTCCATAGGACCGTTTTTTTTTTTTTGCTTTCGACTAACTCGAAAACGACTAAACCGATTCTTTCGAAATTTCTCACACATATAGCTGTAGGTAGCTCAATTTGTATTGCATACCAATATTTTTGAAAAATATTTTTTTGTAATTTTAAAAGCATTTTTAAAAAAAAAATTTAAAAAATTAATATTTTGAAAACTGCTTATTAATTTTTTTTTCTAAAAATTTTAAATAAATGTATTTGTTGAATACCTATGAACTGGCGTTTTTGAATTTATTTTTGAAAATTTTTTTCAAAAAGTTTTTCAAAAAAAACTTTTTTTTCTCAAAAACCGCTCCATAGATTTTTATAAATTTATTCTCATAAATTCAAATTTATCCAAGAAATAAAATGGCGTACTTTTTTCAGCTCAAATTAGTTTAAGTATTTATTTAAGAATTTTATTTTTATCAAAATCTCAAGCCCCTAAACCACTGTCACACATTCGAGCAAGTTCGTGCGAACCAGTCGTGCATTTTATTTTAGAATATATTGGTGTGTTGGGGATATTTCCTGGATGCGTTTGAAGTTCAACAACTATCGTCTTCACATATTTTGAAGGAAAACGGTGACCCTAAAAACTGTACATATACTGCGCATTAATAAAGGCCAAATAGGAGCACAAATGTGCGCCTTACAATATGTAATCTAAATCGATTAATAAAAAATATTATTAATATCATTTAGAACACCTGAAAGGTCGATGTAGTTTGAAATATATAAACAGCAATGATAATTACTATTACCTAGTTCTTCATTAATTATTTTCTATTCGGTTGCGTGTCTAAATAATTTGAATTGAAACGTCAATTATATCACTTTACATTGCGCTACACAATACAAAAGTTCCATTGTAAGTCAATAAAAAAAGATTTTATGCTCAAAACATCATTTATCAAAATTTCAATATGACGACGCACGGCCCGGAGGCGGGCCGGGCCCTGTTGAACAAGCAAAATAATGTAGTAGTAAAAAAAAAAAAATAATAATAGAAAGTAAAATTTTATAAGAAGGATGTGGAGAGTTAATTCAAATGAATGGCAATCTGGGTCATTTATTTAACGGGTAACGCAACTACCCCGTGTATAAAGAGTATTCAAGTTATAAAGCACACGCAATCCTCGAGGGGAGCGTTGTAATAGTTGTTTATATGGGATTTCGGCAGACAGGACTCTTCAGACTTTGAAAATCTGAAATTTCGTATAACAACGTTTTAATAGGCAATTTGGAAGATTAAATGTTTTGATTTCTTTGCTTTTTGGACTGCGGAGAGGGTGACATTGGGAGGAGGTGGGAAAATGATGTTAATTTGTGTGTTAAATGGAATTTACTTTTATTGGAACAAAAGCTGGTTCTGTCTGGGTTTTGGAATGGAAATAATTAAGGTAATTTCTGTCAAAATATAAAAGCGATATCATAAACTTGATTTTTTTTAACCTGGAAAATATAATTTAAGTTAAATGAATCAAACAGGACAAAATACTTTTTTTTGTTTTTAAATACTGGACATTAATTTAAGCAGCTTGTTGAATAAGAAGTCTCCTTAACTCTCGAAATTCACATAATTTTCTGGTATGAATATAAATTGGCAAACGTGAAAATTTTAATCTAGAGAAGGATCAAGAACCAGTGAACTTGCTTTTATGTTCGATAATTGCTAAGTAGGTGCATAATGTATATTAAATAAAATGCACGACTGGGTCGCACGAACTTGCTCTTATGATAAGCAATTGCTTAGTGGCTGCATATATGGATTTAAAAAAAATTTAAATAATTTCGAAAATTCTTTTATTTTTTAAATTAGTTTAAGAGTTTTCTCGGAAAAACAAAGTATACAATAAAATTTCAAAGCTATACGTGAATCTAGGAAAAAAAAAATATTGAAAATCGTTCGACCAGTTTTTTTTTAAAAAGGTTATTTTTGAAAAACTTTTCCAAAAAATATTTTGAAATTTATTTGGGTATGCAAATTTATGGCAACCTGTAGTTTACATTTGAAAAAATAATTTAAAAAAAAATCAATATACCCGTTTCCAACATATTTCGAAAACCAAAAAATTTTTTGAAAAAATTATAAAAAATCAAAAAAAAAAGTTTTTGAAAAATTTGAAATGCCATATTAATAAAATTATAAATGACTTCCTGTGGCCAAAATTTTATTGAAATCGAATGTATAGTTTACGAGAAAATTTGATTTGAAAATACTGGTTCTATGAGAGGTACCGTTATAAGACAAATTTTGAAAAATATTTTTTAACCAAAAGATAGATTGTCTTACAAAAATAGCATCCTGAAAGTTTTATTAAAATCGTTAGAGCCGTTTTTGAGAAAATCAATTTTTTTCTTCACGATTGTATGGCAGGTGCCGTTATTTTTGGGCCTAGAGCAAAAATAAAAAATACGTTCCGAGGGACGGCCAAATAAATCCTAGATACCAAATTTGAAGCAAATCGGCCCATCCGTTCAGGCTCTAGAAGCGCGAACAGACAGACAGACAGACAGACAGACAGACAGACAGACAGACGGACGGAATTCCCAGACCCACTTTTTTCGACTTCTCCATCATCGTAATGTCATGTGTGATTGTTATCTCGAAATTTTTTTTCTGCACGAATCCATAACTTGCCTTATAGTACCTATAATCGCAAGTAAAAACTATACATTTTTTAGAGTTTTCTCGGAAAACTATGCAATGAAATTTGAAAACTAAATGTCTATCTTGAAAAAAAAATATTGAAAATCGTAGGACCTGTGTTTTTTAAAAGTAGTTTTTTTTTGAAAAACTTTTCATACAAATATTTTTTTGAGTATCTGCAGTTTTATATAGAAAATAAATTTAAAAAAATTCAATTAACCCGTTTCCAAAATATTTCGAAAGCCAATTTTAAATTTCGGAAATGCAATATTAATTGAATTATAAATAACTTCTTTGGTGCAAATTTTATTGAAAGCGGAATAATCATTTACGAGAAAACCTAATTTGAAAAATCGGTTATATGAGAGGGAGGTAGCGTTATAGGATAAATAACGAAAAATCAATTCTAACCAAAAGATGTATTTTTGTCAAAAAAAAAAAGCACCTTTAAAGTTGTATCACATTCGTTAGAGCCGTTCTCGAGAAAATCAAACTTTTCGTTTAAAATTTTAAGGCAGGTGCCGTTATTTTTCGACCTAAAGCAAAAATGAAAAAAAAAAACCCTAGGGAATTCCAAATAATTACTAAGTACCAAGTTTGACACAAAATTTGCCCATCCGTTAAGGTTGTAGAGATGCGACCAGACAGACAGACAAACAGACATACAGACGGAATTTCCAGATCCCCTTATTTCGACTTCTCTAGCATCGTAATGTCATGTGTGATTGTTATCTCAATTTGTTTTTTTTTTTGACGTGATAACGTCTAATAAATCGGAATATAATGGGCAGCACGCACGAAAAAGTGTCACAGTCACGTTATATAGCTGCTTTTATAGTCTAGAAAGTCGATAAAGTGGGAGGGGAGGGTGTTGGGTGGTTGATGATTGTAAGTGGCGAAGGGTGTGTATGTGTGTGTGGGGGGGGGGGGGGTAGTGTCCGGCTGTTTGGTTGGTGGTTATAGTTGGTGTGGGTGGTGAGGCAAAAATTGTCAAAAATAAAAGGTAGTTCGCTGGTGGCTGTATGGTTTGGCGGGAATTGTCTAATATGGTGGGTGGTTGGTTGGCGGTTATAGGTGGGTTGGGTGGTTGGATATGGTGTTGGGAGGGGATGAGGAAAAACTTGTCAAAAATGGTAGATGGTTGGTTGCTGTAGGTGGGATGTGTAGTTGGCGGTGATGTTGGGAGGGGGTGATTTGGTGTTGGGGGAAGCCAAAAGTGTAAAAAATGGTGGGTGAGTAGCAGGTGGTTGTAGGTGGAGTAGGTGGTTGTATTTGGATTGAAGATTTGGTGTTTGGGAGCCTCCCAATGGGAGGGAATGGTCAAAAATAGTTGGTGTTTGTAGGTGGTGTGGGTGGTTAGTGTGGTCCTATGGGGGTATTTATTGTGTGTGTGTGGGGCGGGGGGGATAAAACAGTTGTCAAAATGGTGGGCTTTTGGTTAGTGGTTGCATGTTACGGTGAAAGGTTAATGTTTGGGGAAGAGGTGAGAAAAAAAAATTCAAAAATGGTGGGTGGTTGTAAGTGGGGTGGATTGTTGGTGGTAGAAGATATGCAACCTACACATGAACTGTTTTGTTAACTGGTACAATTATCGTCCGTAAACCGACTTTACAGACAACCAAGTTTTTTTTGTTTGCACAAACCCATAACTTCCTCTATTGTACCTATAATCGCAAGTAAAAATTAAAAGGGATCAGATTGATAGAGCAACTGGTTCCACTTATGTTGGAAGATTAAGCAATGGCCCATTTTCATCTGGGCATTAATTTACCTTCAGGCAACTAGACTAGGCACAAGACAGGGGCTAATGTTACGTTGGACACTAAGCTTATCTTTCTTTGTATAATTTTGTTTTTAAACTTCAACAATTTATTTATTTTTTATTAAAAAACTGAAAATAAACCTGAGGTATTGATAATAGTAACTTTTGATTTTAAAGAAATGCACACACCCAAATCAAATCAAACTAATAAAACTGAATCACAAAAATAGTGCTTGTAAAGCATTTTGTGGTCACGTTGAATCGTGATAAAATGTATCATCATTTCAATTGAAAAGTGCCTAACTTTCCATTTTTTGCGTATCATCCTTACTTTGGAGAAATGAGAATGAACCATTTTCACTCCTAGACTACACTCAAACCGTTCCATATTGCTACAAAAATGACAATAGCTTCTTGATCAGGTGAAGTACAAATACAAATCTGCCTCAAATGTCCATCACAGAATATTTGCTGTGGTGAGTGTCTATTCGAACGCAACTTTGTCAAACGGTTTGCTAGTTTCAGCACATGTTACATATTCTTAGACCCAAAAACTTATTAAATAGAGGCCTGAGATTAGCTTGGAAGTTGCGTGAGCGGTACTGAATACTAGATAGAAGCTATAATTCATATATTATGCGAATCGGGCATTGACATTAAAAAAAAAAAAGGGGTGGAAATAATGAATGCGAATAGACACTGCCTAAATTAATAAAAAGTGGTTATCGGAGTGAAACCAATGGCAAGTGCTAATAAAATTTATTTCATTTCTGAAAACTAGTTTTCCTAAGTCTTTTCCATTTTTCTGATTTATAATATTTTTAGATTTGGTATTAACACAACTTTTTTAATAGTTTTAATTCCAATATACAAGTTCGTATTTCAAAATCGATCTTTTTGATTTTCTGACTATTTTCGCTCCATATATGAAAGCCGAAATATAAATCAAAAACAAAACTGTGTGTCACAGAAATTTAGCATTTTTCAAAGAGACCCAACATTATAAAAAAAAAAAAAACAGCTTAAACCACTTACTCCTCTGACTGTATTATTAAGTCACATATTTTTTGGTAAATAAAACATATCTTTGATTTCACATTCAATTCATACTCTCATTAAAATATTATATTTGATTTTAAATGCCAGAAAAATATAAAAGATAAATATTGCTCAAACAGCCTGATAAAATATAAATAATTCAGTCGAGAAAAATAAATATCCTCGATGAAAAGGACAATTTTTTTTTGTATCTGTTTTGTTTGCTTTGAAATACACATATCTACATTTAACATTTAGAATTGCTTTGAAAAGCTTATTTTATGTACAACATAGTATTTTAGGAAATTCAAGTTTAACATGTTAAATTGGAAAGCGGGTTGATGGTAATTTTTGAACTGAGTGTGTTCATAGTAATCATAAACCTAAGAACACTAATGATGTTTTTTTTTTGTGAATTTAAGAAGGAATTTTGGATATTTTTGTTAGTGGAACTCAAATGTTTATAAGAAGATTATATTCAAAGCATTTTTTGGGAAAAACAATTATTTATTTTGGGCACACAAAATATAACGGTTTTGTTTTAAATACAATGATGTAAGTTAAATCCTTAAAGCTTTTAATCTCTCAAACGTATTCAACTGTGGTCCTTTTGCAAAAAGTTAATAAAATCCTCTTTCCCACAGGCACTATCTTATTCAAATAAAAATACGAATATATCACGAAACTAGATATCATACGACTTACGTTTTATTTTGATCGTATAAACCTTACAGCTCTTGCTGATACATTTTTCAGAGACCATTGGAGTATTTAAGTTGGTGCTAACAGTTCAAGTAGAACATGACCATAATATGTCGATAAACTTAGAAAAGTCAGGCTCTTTCAGTTGAGCACACCAAACTTCAAATACTGCGTCATCCCTCAGGGGCGGATGGAAGACTCAGCGGTCGTTTTCGGTCCAGCTATATCAGCTATTGGATTTTCGAATTTTTGGCCAAGTCAACATCGCTGTATTGTCATTACAATAAGTGCTTGAATCTTCTTCTTTACAATCTATATAGATAAATATAAGACCGAATATCAGTCTGAAAATCTATCTTTTCGGTATGCAGTTGATGTATTTAAGCTTTGGAGCATTGATGTTTATTAGCTTTCATGGTCAAGCCATCTAGATTCATTTCACTGTACAGCAGGAATGGTTAATCGTTGTTTTTTCTTTACTAGCCCTTCATTAATGAGGCAGGACCATAAATCTAAATCAAAATTTGTCTCACAAATACTGCACTGGACTTGTCAACCGACTGAGATAGGGTCCATGTTTCTCCACCACAAGGCAGGACAGGGATAATAAGTATTCTGTACAGCGTGTCCTTTCTTCTTCACTATGATTTTATTAGAAAACACGATTGGCGAGAGTGATTCTTTGGAAGAACACTATTTGGCATTTAAAATTCTTTGTTGCTCTAATTTTTCGAATGCGGTGTGTGCAAATAACTTTGTTGGATTTGGCCTGTCTTGAAAGACATATACAGACGATGAATGTTTAGTTTCGAGTTAATATGATGTATAGATCCTTGATTTTACACACCATTCTCATCTGTTGAAGCAGAGAAATATAATTTTTTCAACATTTCTTGGGCCCGATCGATTTGAGCCATTGTCAAAATATGCGATATCGAACCTTTTTGACACACAAATTTGCTTCCAATTACAACAAACTAATGCCTAATGCCTCATGGGACATCACATGACGACATGGCAATGAAAATATATCACTTCGCACACAACAGACTTATCTTTTGGCAAAGCAACAGAGCTTTCACGAAAGCCTTCTATAGTGAAGTGCACCACCAATTGAAATAAAAATACCAGGGAAACACGGTAGCTGGAGATGATGCTTTAACAACAACAAGGATCAATACACTTCTGTTTTAATCAACGCCAAAAATCATAGAAATCATCAAGCATGAAAATGTTCAGGATTCAGTAATGACATTCATTGACCGCAAGATGAATGATTCAAGTAACTGTAAAAAACAGCATCCATATTAAAATAAAATGCAGTCGTGCCGAACGATCTTGAGAATTTTGAAAAATGTTTTTTTTTTCTAAAGTTTATGAGCATTCTTGGAAAATTCTAGGTATTCAAAAATATTTCTTTGTTAAATATCTATCCGAGAAAAAAAAAAACTAAGTGAACGACTGGGTCGGACAAACTTGCTCTAATGTGTGGCAGTGGTCTTGGGGTTTGAGATTTTGGGAAAAAGCAGGAAAAAAATGATATGAAATTTTATTGATCACTTAAAAATCAATAGTTAAAACGTTTTTTGGAGAAAATGGAGTTAGCCATCTAATTTCCTTTACTGTTTAGAATTTTAAGAAATTTTTTTTTTTAAAATCGATCGACCTGTTTTTTTTTTTCAAAAAACAGTTTTTTTTGAAAACCTTTTCGAAAAAATATTCCAATTCCAATTTTTGAGTATTCCAACTTCTAGCACTTTGTTGTTTTAATCAGAAAAATAAAATTAAAAAAAAAAAATAGATTAAACTGTTTTAGGAAAAAAAAAAACAAAAAAATTTAAATTTAAATTTAAATCTCAAAAAATTTTTTTTTTTTAATTTAAAAATTCATATTATTCAACTTCATAGAAATCCGTCAAGTGGCTTACGAGAAATTCTGATTTAAAAAACGGGTCCTATGGGAGGAACCGTTATAAGACTTTTCCTAAAAAATCTATTCCAACTTAAACATAACGTTTAAACAGAAAAAAATATTCAGACAGTTTTATCAAAATCGTAGGAGCCGTTTTTGAGGAAAAATAATTTTTCACTAAAAAACGTATTGCAGGTACCGTAAGTTTTAGAGATAGAATGCTAACTTCAACCCCTCTATAGGACGTCATAATAATACTATGTACCAAGTTTGAAGCATATCGGTTCAGTCGCTTAGGCTGTAGGTGCCGATCTAGACAGAAAGACAGACAGACAGACAGAATTGTCGGACTCGCTTTTTTAGGACTCTCTATCATCGTAATGCTATGTTTGATTGTCCAAAAAAAAAAATTATTATTTTTTAACGAATGCATAACTTGCCTTATAGTATCTATAATCGCAAGTAAAAATATTGAAAATAATTTTCTTGACAAACTTTTCGAAAAAATATTAAAAAATTGTTTTTGAATATGCCTCTGCAGTCTTGATCTGCGAAAATTATTAGAAAATTAACTTAACTTTTTTTTTTATAAAATTATTAAAAATCGAAAAAAAATTTTGGAATGTAATAAAAATTTAATTATAAATGGCTTCATTCGTAAACATTTTTATTGAGATCAGAAGTACAGTTTACGAGAAAACTTAATTTGAAAAACCGGTTCTATGAGAACTATCGGTTCTAGAGGAGACAAATTTCGAAAAATTTATTTTAACTAAAAGATAGACTGTCATAAAAAAAAATATTAAGTACCCTGAAGGTTTTATCAAAATTGTAAGAGCCGTTTTCGAGAAAATTAAATTTTTTGTTTATGATTGTATGGCTGTTATCGTTATTTTTCGACCTAGAGCAAAAATGAAAAAAGACCCAGCTAGGCAATTCCAAATAATTACTAAAAACCGAGCTAGAAGCAAATCAGAAGACAGACAGACAGAAAGACATACGGACGGAATTTCCAGACCCACTTATTTCGACTTCTCAGTCTACGATGATGTTATGTGTGATTGTTATCTTAATTTTTTTTTTGCGTGAATCCATTACTTATAGGACCTTTCTACGCAAGCATATAGGTACAAGGTACATACTGAGAAGGATTTCCATTAATATGTCGAACCTCGAACTTAACGATGACGATTGTCAAATTTAACATTTTCGCACTGGTATTGACGTATCTCATGGAATACTTCCACACCTAAAGTTTCAAAATTGAAAACAATTTTGGTTTTTCCAATTTTTGTTTTCCAAGCAGAATGGTATTTTAATGATTTAAATTATTGAGAACAAGTTAAAATGAAAAAACAAAGAAATAAAATATGTATCATAATTTCTCAAAACTTAGTGCTTCTAGTTTACTTTTTAGCCAAAAGTTTCCTGGTTTCTTTTAATTTCACTGTTTTTTTTTGCAAAATCCAGGAAAGAAATCAAAGGATTTTTCTCGAAAACTTGTATTTCAAAGTAAATTTGAAATAATGAGTAGTTTATAGTAATATTTTTGTTCAATGGAAATGGTAGTTAAATGTATATTTTAACTATCAGGAATTCCTAATCTACTCTTATTTCTTGTAAAATCATACTTTCTAAATAAAAGTATCACATATAATGAGCGGATTCTGATTCTTACAAATCAAATTGAACAATTAAACATTCAAAGAACTTTTTAATGATTAATATCCTTCCACATAAAAATAAGTAATAAAATACTTAAAAATTTCATTTTTCTTTTTTTGTTTATTTGATATGATTGTTCTATTTTATATGATAAAAAAAATATTTAAAGCTCCTCTTTTCAACAACATTTTCCATAATCTCTCAGCAATCCTTGTTCTTCGAAATTCCTTATAAATTTTGTCTATGAACACAAATTTGAACGTAAATTATTGCGCCCACATTTACCGTGCTTAAGACCCATTAAAAATATTGCCTTCTGGTCATGGGTTGCAAAAAGTGGAGAAACATAACATCTAGGTAAGAATGAGGTATCCCTTAAAGTAGCTCAAGGCCTTTGCTTCAACTCAGCTCAGCTCAGCTCATCGTCATCGGTAGGTATATACTTCTTTCTTTACCCTTTTTCTACAAAAAAAAAAAAAAAAAAAAACAAATACCTGTGATAATGCCTGACCTAAATTTATCTTTATGCTTTCCTCCTTTTCATTTTGCCCATCGCTATTCTCTTAAAAAAAAAAAATAGATTGAGGTATGCATAGCCGCAAGTATAAATTTCTTCCAGAGATAACATTCATCAACCGTATCCGAAGAGATAAGAATTTGCACAAGATACTTTTTATATCTTTCTTTTTTTTTATATATATTATATACTTTTGTTTGTCACAAAAAAAAAAAAAGGATTCCAAAATGGCAAAAAACGATGTGACATATACCTACATTAGCCTGACAATTCCAATTGCTATCGTTGCATCTTCTTCCCCACATAAGAGACCTTCTTTATACAAAAACAAGCAATGACGACGTTCATAGATGGTGTCGGGGGGATTTATCTTAACTTGAAAAGGATGGAACGAAGGACTTAAGGATTTTCCCAAGTAGTTGTATGTAATGTGTTTGGTGTTCGAGTAGAGAAAAGCTGCTTGGAACACGCGTTTGTAAAGCTCTTTCATTTTGCACCTAATAAATAAATCTCCTTGATGGGATATGGTTCCTATTTTTGTACGACGACGCTACGGTGCGAGGATGACGATGATGACGATAGCAACCAACAAAACGATGATGACAACGACAACAACGCACGTTGGCGAATATTGCAGCAGCTCAATTCATCAGAAATGTTTAGTGCATCTGGTGTTATGAGACAACATTAGGATGGCTAAGCAAAAGCAACCTGTCTGCATTCTCAATCTGGAATGGGTTTGATGTACTCACACTATTTACAAAGTACAGCTATATCTGATTTATCTAATTCTATGCACATGCATGCCCACATGTAAAGGGGGAAGATGAATATATGGTTAGCGGGCATCTTTGTAAACGACGCATACATGCATTGAATGGCTGAATAATCAACATTCTGAACCCTTCCTTCACTGAATGGACATTTTTAGTTTTGTGTATAAGGACGAAGTACCCTTTGATCACACAAATCAACGCCAGAGTGTGTTCATTTCAGATGAGACTGCAGATTCTATCTGGAGTATTTTCTTCCAAATAGAGATCTCAAATGTGCAAAATCATATAATATTAACTGTGAGCGCCTGACAACAGGGCTGTATCATAAAAATAATAAATATAAAAAGAACATGAACAAAAATGGGGGCTCAACCGAGCTATCAGAGATTTCAGAGTTAGAGAATTGAGATATATCATGGACACTAAAAACGCAAAAAGACACCCGCATTCGTATATGTTGGTTCTTATTGTTAAAACATCCACCAGCTGACGAGCGGTACAAAAATCGACAAGCATATCACCATTTTATTTTTAGCTGGTCCTACCATAACGCGCTGGTAATGACTTTGTTAATTTTATCTATTAACATGTGGACCACCCTGTTCTTAAATATTTATAAAATTAAATCATACAACTACAATTAAAACCACAAGTCGAATTGTAGTGATTTTTAATGAATCAATTGAAAAGTTAGTTTGAAAAATATTAACGCTGGCAACTCTGCATCTGTAGTAATGAAAATCGGGAAAGTTGTTGCAACATCTTTTTAACGTCTGTTAAATTTGCTTGGAGCTGAAAATTCACGAAAATGTTTTCAATTCAACCATAAATAGTATGATGGGCCTTCTTTAATCTTAAATCCGACCCTGAACTTGTCGCAGAGTGCTAGATGTCTTACACTCATCTTTTGGAAGTGGGTGAGCGATTCGTTCATAGGAAATTGCATATTTGAGTGGATAATTTATATGCACAACACACACACACACACACACACATACATAGGTATACTTAAGAAAAACGGGCAACCCGCTGACAGGACATCGTCGTCGTTCGTTCGTACATACTACAAAATGCAACACCAGCAGCAGTGTTGTTGAAAGTTTGTCATCCTGCCGCGCGTAATAGCTGATCAATCGTTTAAGCCATCCGCATTGCATATGCACCGAAGAACGAGGAGCAATTCAATGAGTTTAAAATGACATCATCATGATGTGCTCTCTCTTCAAAGGCTATATGGACGCGGGACGGGATTGGGTTGTTGTGTCTGTGTGGAGATGGAAACTATATGTGGGAAGAGAAAAGTAGAAGATAGAGGTAAGAAAATTTGAATCCTTAAGGATCACAAGGATGAACGTTGGATTTGAAGAAAATTGCATAGAGTGTGCTAGTTTATGGATTCTTTATGCACATGTTTATATCTGTTTTTGGTCTTTTTTGCTCCTCGTTTTATCTTGAGAAAGACGATATGACAATGTAAGCAAGGATGACTGCCGACTACGATGACGATGAATACGATGAAAAAGACTACGCATACGAGGGTGACGAAGAAAAAAAATGACTGCTGCATCGGTATAAGGACGATGACTTTGTTGCAGATTTTTAATATTTTTTTGTTTTTGTTAAGTGTGTGTGTGTCATCTTTTTGGTATCTGTGTCATCGTCTTATATTTTGTCAACGAGTATCTACCTTTTTAGGGGGGTTTTCTTTCTTTTTTTTTTTGAAGAAGAAGAAGAAGAAAAGTGGAAATTATTTAAAAGACAAGATAAATGCCAACGTTATTTCATTATACTGTAGTTTGATTGCATGCACCTTTGTGTATGTGTGTGTGTGTGTTGCTGATGTAAACTTCAAAAATTAGGAAAATGAAAAGAAAAGATACTCTTACAAAGTGAGTTGTTGCATATTTGATAGCACGAGAGCATCATGAGTGCTACATATTTATATGTACACATACTTTTATGGAAGATGTTGAGGTGGATTTTCTGACAGGTTGTAGACTCAAATATTTCATGCGAAATAAATATAAAGTTTTGAGTAATTTTCTTGTGACAGATACACTAGTAACCAGTATCTTTACCTGCGAGACAAATTTATATAAGCTTAAATTAATTTTGAATTTTTCACAACTTGAAAACGCGTTGTGAAAAATTAAAAATTTATTTTATTTATTAAATTCAAAACACGCATAATCTCTTAATTAATTTAAAATTAATTAAGCTTTTTCTTGATAATTTTGACGTTTCTAATTTTTTAGTATTTTACTATTCTTTTGATGAAAACATTAACCAACCTCTTAAAAAGCACACACACACTGGCCGAAAAGGGACATTATTGGCATTTATTTATTCACGAGGGCTAAGACTGCTGTGTGTAAAAAAAAAAAACTGAACTGGACTTCAAGTAAATCGGAAATATGGTCGGTACCATTTTTTTAAACCTTGTCTTTGAAGTGACAATGTGACATGCGGTTGGTTTTTAAAAATTTAATTTTAAGTAGTGAAGTCAACTTGTATTAGATCAGCCAGCAAATAATTTCTGTCTGTCTGTATAGACACCCACGGTCTGAATGCCAGTACTGATTTCCTTTAAACTAGGCATTACAAAAAAAAAAAATTATTGTGGTGTTAAAAAAAAATTTAAACTTTAATTATAATTTAAAAAAATTTTTTTGGATATTTTTATACGGAGTTTTTGTACAAAACAACGTAAATAGGTATACTCACTCAAAAAACTTCTAAAATACTTTTTTTTTCTCCCAAAACACACCAAACTGTAAAAGAAATCAGATGGAATGTTTTTACTTCTTTTTCCTGTGAAATTTTTTTGACAATCTGGTTTAACTTAATTCTATTAAAGTTTTGTTTTCAAGGATTTCAAATTATTTTCTAGAACGATTTTCGACCTTTCTCCAAAAAAAAGTTCACAATTAATTTTTGAATTATCTAGGAGGGTGACTGTTTTTAAGCCCATGAAAGTCCAACGTCCACATCATTTGCATCATGGATTCACGAATAAATGAAGCAAAATAATAACGCCTTAAATGTGTTATTCTTCTAAAAAAAAAAATGTTTTCGAGCCATATTTTTCTTTTAAATATAAGGCTTCAACAAAGTTCATAAAAAGATGGGCCTCACCCAAGAAAGTATAAGATTGGGGTATCCACTGAACACGGATTCCTAACATCGTGATCTGATATTTCAAAGCAATGGTTTTCTATTTGCTTTAGTGTCTTTAGTGTGGTTTTGGAGCCACCCAATTGGCGTGTCAATTGATTATGTTTCGAAGTATCTGTATCATTGTAGGTCCTATCTTTTGCTGCAGAATATCAACGGACACACAGAAATCGAAAAAAAGTTTTTTTTTTCAAGGGTTTTGGATATCCCTCTTAATGATTAGTCAAAGCGCGAGCGGTGGGAAATTAGGGAGGAAGGAAAAGGAGGTGTTGATGAGCATTGATTTTGAATGCTTGAAGATCAAAATGGCAAGGGAAAATTGTACCATGCAATTTATTCCACATTCGTGTTGTACGGCTAAAGAATGAATCCTTATATTTCACTGTACTTTAGTAATTGGGATCAAGTGAAAACTGATGACCGTTCCTAGCAAGACGAGTGTTACGGGGGAAGTGTTTAAGGGACGGAACGCAGCTGGCTACCTCGAGTGAGAATTTTTTTTTTTTGTATAGAAGAACCGATAAAATAAGTAAAGAAATGAAACATTTCGACGATGTTCAAGAGATGGAAATGTTTCCATAATGCTTCTTTCTCCTATCAATTTAACGCTTTTTTTTAACTCTGTCTGGCATCTATTAATTTCGGTGGTGTTGATATACCTATTCATTAGATTTTTTAATTGATTAAAATAACAGTGATAAAGTATTGGGAATTTTAGGAAAACAAGTAAGCTCTTATAAAAAATAATTGTATTTTGTAGAATTTTTTTTTCATTTGAAAATCATTAGGAAACATTTTATCGATATTTTAACACAATACGCTATGCGATTTTCAAATTGGTTCCATTATCATCCCGAAGTATTCAATGAAATTGACATCACTAGAACCCTTGAAATTCCCAAAAGCCTTAACACAACCCAAAAAAATGTTAAAAACAATTAAAAAAAAAATCGACTTTACAAACCCAATTTGAAATAAAAAGTTATTTTAAAATTCACCTATCAGGCGTTAGTTTCGGTATTGGAAGCTGGTGCACCGAACCATGCATACCGTAGTTACAACTTAGTTGATGGAACGAATAGGATTTTTGTTTTCTGATTTTCTAGTTGGTGTCATAAATGGTAGTCGTCGTTCCATCTCCCTATCTCTTTCTCTCTTTCTGTCTCTTTCTGTATCTATTCTAAAAATGCGAATAGACACATATATACATATAAGGATACATACTGACAAACACATTGAAACAACGCATATGCTGTGAATGTTATAATCTGATAGAATGTACAAATCCTTAAACCGGCAGCAAGGATAAAGTTCGAGTGGGGACATTTTTGTTAACCCACCTCCCTCCACCCTCTATTCACCCATCACACTTCAACTTTATTCGAGTAAGAGCGGATGGGTTTGAAAAATAAAAGTAGGAAAAATATGGGAAATAACCCAAGCTTATCGCATATATGCGAAAAGTTCAACGTTTGGGTGTCAGATAAATTCCCATGAGCAAAGATACATCTCTGCGTACTGCGGTGGTACTATACCCCCATACCCCAAGCCTGTCAAGAGCTGGGTTGGAATGGTATATAAACGGGGACATATCTCGGTTATCTACATGTCCGTGCAAAGGCATACATTTTTTTTTTCTGCTCGCACATATTATACACATCACGGCATACAAAAACAAATTCATAGAGCAAAAAAAAAAGGAGAATTTTTTTAATAAATTTAATTCCTTGATGTGTTAAATCTCTGAGTTTGTTTAAGTTAAAATGTTTTTGATCACTTTAGCAACAATATGCTGATGGGTTTAAAGTACTGCGTGTTTTTATTAATTTTTTTTTTGTTTGTTTCGGTAGTTATTTGAGTTTTCGTCTCAAATTTCAATTAGAAATTCCAGTATTGAAATTAAATACAGGAGTATTAATAGTCAATGGTTGACTGCGTTTTACAATGAACATTTTTTGAAATGATTTCTGTGAAAGAATTTGTAGATCAATATCAGTTTAACAATAAGTCCCCCCCCCCCAATACAAATTGATTGGTTCAAAAAAGTATCTATGTATGTTCGCAGAAAATGTTTGGTCTTTTTAATTCCTGCCAATCCACAATAACTTCTAGATGGAGTACAATAGTAAAAATAAAGTACCCTGTGGTCTTGGGAATAAAGAAGCGGAAAAATCATAAATATGACATTTTATTAATTTTAAAATCACATAACGTTTTTTGAAAAAAATTAACTAAGCCCTGTGATTTCTTTTACTGTTTTGAATTTTTTTCAAAAACTAGTTTTTTTTTAAACTTTTTGAAAACATAATCCAATTTTCTTACCACTTTGTAGTTCTTATCAAAAATATAAAATTAAAAAAAAAAAATCAAACTGTTTTTTTTTGGGAAAAAAACAAAAATTAAAAAAAATTGACTTAAAAAAAATCAGAAAATCTTTTTTTTAGAAAAATTTAAAATTTATATTATTTCGGTCCTATGGGGAAATAGGTACCGTTGAAAGACTTTTCCTGGAAATTTTTTTCCAACCAAAGCATAAAGTTTGCACAAAAAACAACATTCAGAAAGTTTTATCAAAATCGTTCGACCAGATTTTGAGAAAATAAGTTGTTCATTACACATCGTATGGCAGGTACCGTTAGTTTTAATGCTAGAATGTTAATTCTAAAAGCCCTTCTGTAAGACGTCATAATAATACTTTGTTCCAAATTTGAAGCAAATTGGTCTCAAGCCGATAAGGCTGCAGGTGCCGATACAGACAGACAGACGGACAAACAGACGGACAGAATATTTGGAATCTTTTTTTTTTTTGACTTCCTTATCATCGTAATGTCATGATTGATTTTTAAATTATTTTTTTCTGCACGAATGCATAACTTGCCTTATAGATGGTATAATCGCAACTAAAAATGACTTGTTCACTATATCGGGGTTGCATTGTTCACTTAATCGAACTTTTTGAATTTATTGACAGCTAAATGAAGTGTGCAGATAAAAAATATATAAAAACACTATAAAAACAGGGAGTGTGCATCAAAAGCTTGTGCTATAAAAGTGTGTTCACAGTATCGAGAGTTGTATAGCCCACTTTAACTGACTCTTTTCAAAGGCGTTTTATTTACTTATAATTGTTTTGCTGATAACATTACTCTCAGATTCATATACATATATCTGTTTCTTCACAACACTTCACTTCAGATGTGGAATTGCAACGACAGCCTATCATGATAAGCTTTTATATGCCGATCTTGACAACATTCTTCAATTAAAAATTATAAACCGTGTGAAACTTATTGCTTCAAAAACTCCATGCTGTCTTTTGTTAACATTATCAATAAGTGGCTTTGGTAAAGGCGAAATAGAACAAAGGTGCATCACAAAACTACCTTCTAAAAACATTTTTTGGACGTGTCGTGTGTTCACTATATCGATACCTTTGTACATATACGCTAAAATGAAAAAAAAAATAGTTTTCTCAGTTTTTCACAAACAGAAAATTCGAAATAAAAATATCAAAAATAAAATCCTGACATTTAAGTCTCAAATTCCAAAAACTTAAAATTGTAATTCTTGTCGGGTGCACTCGTACACTTAACTGTTTCATTCTGTAGTCCTTAGACAGGCAAATGTGTCTTTCTAAATGAAAATATCTGGGTCTGTTCGTAACTTCTTTGTAAACAATTCAGGATATAAAATATTTTTAGAAAGGCTTTTTCGAATTTTTTGGCACTTAAAAAAAAAATCAAAATTTTCGTGATCCTTAAGAGTAGTCGGGACTTCCTACTACCAGGTCGCTTTATCGAATAACAGATCTCCCTTCGATTTTGATACTCTCTCTGGTATGGCGCTGATGACGTTGTAAGCTGGAGCGTTGATGTATTTTCGTTGCTCAGCCGTCTTAACTTGAAATTACTGCCCACTTGGTTCTTCCTATCACTTTAGTCTGATCGCTAGTTTTTTCCTATTTACCATTTGATCAACAGGTGCTGCGCCTCGATTTCAAAATTTTTGAGTTTTCTCCAGGATGTGGTGCAATGTAATGGTTTGGTCGGTTGCAGATTTTTCTGAAGCAGATTGGAATGGACCGATTAGAACATGAGCAAATGGTTAAGATGCTCATATACAAGTCTGAACAAGATCTTTGATGCGATTTTCAAAAGACTAATGCATCTATAGTGGGAGCAGATTACGCGACATTTTTGTAGATAGGGTTAGGCAGATAATTTAATCTGTTTATGTGAAAAAAAACTCAAGTGATCCGTACTTCATGCCTTGTTATTTGTAGTTTCTGTAATCTTATGATTTTAAACCCTCGTAAAGTTCTTACATGTTTTATATAAATTAAATAAAGGATCTTCAAAAATAGAAGTGTAAACAATAATAACGACACACACACCTTTGGTCTTATCCTTGAGATTAAAATACTTAGCTTACTTTACTATTACACTTTATGTTGCGTGTACTCCAAAATTAACTTTGCCGCTGATAAATATTATGGTGGCTAAGAATGGTGGAGATGACACCTCTGCTTTTGTGTCACAGCTGCCAATAAATTAAGCAACCTCACGCAACCCTCTTACTCTATTCTCTTCCCTTACACTTAAATAAATAAAAAAAAAAATATTATCAACAAACAAACACTCCAGAATAAAATAAATAAAAAGGCAAAGCAAACAGAAATTCCTGCGACATTTTGCCCATTGACATCTTATCATTCTTTTAATTAAATAGCCATCAGGCAGGTCCTATGGTCCAGGCTCTAGGATTAAGTAATTTGTTTTACTGATGGCCAGAGAGAGTAGTATAGTATAGTCCTGTATATGAGTCCTTTAACAGTATTTTTGTTAACGGTGATGCTGTGAGTGTTTGTATTATTTTTTTTTTTTTGGTATCTCTCTTCACTGTCTTGATTATTCCTAATCTATTTCAAATGATTCTGTTGCCAAAACCATCTTCCTCATGGCATATACTAAACTCTTAGAAGCACATCCAGGGGTGATGGAAAGGACTTTCGTCTTTTGTTTGTCGTCTATTTTTGGACTTTTGGTATATGCTGTCATTTGGTCCTTCTACTATTTTTTTTTTTCTTCTTCTTTTTAATAGATGACACAACTGTTTTTCTTTAGTTTGTTGTTTATTTCATTAAATTAACAGAGGAATATATATTGTGAGGTTAGCCTTATTTAAGTACTTGGCATTCAATCACCCACACCAGGGTATTTTGTCTTGTTTTCATCATGCATGGTGAAGTTTTTGCACAGCGTGTCCTTAATGGCGTTTTGGTTTAAGCCAATTGATGTGTTTTTGGGTTTCGTTAGTTTTGAGAATGGATGGTTTTATTGTTAAAAATGTGTTTATTTGTTTCAATTGTTCACCAAAAACTGTAAACTTAATTCTTGAAATTAGATGAAAATCATTTCAGATTTCAAAAAGCCACCACAAGGTCTGCACTTGACAACAAGAAAAAAAAAAAAATAGCAAAGAAGAAAACTTTGTTGTTGATTTCTAAATTTCTTGAGCATAACGTCTTATTGCAGTTTTTTATACTTCCACCATATTTCAAAACAGAAACTTGACATTTTGAAATCCGAACATTTTTGGGATTCAATATGATTGATTTCGAATGAGATGAGCCACTAACTGGCACCATGATAAATTTATAAGACCCAATACTGAGATATGATTTTCAATTTCATGTGCTTCACATAAAATGTTGCTGTATGTGACGCTTGCGTTCTTCGGTACCATTTTTCCTGCTTAAAATGTTTAGAAGCAACAAAAAAAAAACTAACCACAACAAAAACTTGAATCCGAAATTTTTTTCAACTTTATGTAAAATTTTGAGTTAGAATTTAAACTTTTTTTTAATTTTTTCGTTTGTCAATGTAACATGAAATCTTACGTTTTCCGAGTTATTAAATTAAAAAATTTAATTTAAAGCTCAAAATTTTACACAAGGTTGAAAAAAAATTTCGGATTCAAGTTTTTGTTGTTGTTAGTTTTCTTTTTTTGCATTTTCTTAGAAAATTTATCATGGTAATGTATGTTTCTTTTTTTACATCATCAGAAAGTATTGATTTCAAGAAACAAAAAACGCACTGACTTAAAAAAAAAAAAGAGGTATTTTGACCTTACATTTTTTCGAGTGAAAATTAGAGTGTTTTTTCGATATTAAGTCAAGATTTGGTAAAAAAATAAATATTTTAAATCCAAAAAAATTACATTGTGTTTGGGACGTAAAGGCAGTTTTTTTTTTGCTGAATTTTGTGAAATAAAAATGTTTCAACCTTTAAACCCCCCCTCCCCTCCCGCCAAACTTCCGGACCCCAGATTGCCCGTAATTTATTTTTTCTTTCATATTTGTTTTATTCTCTTACTTTTCCAATGGAATTCATTCTACAATATTTTTTTTTGGTTTAAAAAATTATCGATCCTGGTCTATTTGTATGACGGCAAGCCACAAGTGTACAAGATCTGATCGAATAAGAAGTACGAAAATTGGAAGCAGCCTTCACGTTAAAAATATGCCATCTCGAAAAAAATAGAAAACGACTAATCAGCTGGTATTGTAAAGTTCAAATAAGAGATTCTAAGAGACCTGAGAGCCTGAGAGTTAGGAACAAGCAAATGCGTCTACCCCCCCATATCGTTGACCTTACAAATGGGACAATCCAAGATCGGGAGACTTAATAACATTTCCTGAGGACGACACGGCGAACCCCTCAATAAGCGACTCAAAGTTGTGACCCATATGGGATCATACAAATTCGGAAAACAAATAAAGTGCACGACTGGGTCGCCAAAGCTTGCTCTAATTTGTGACAGCGTGGTCTTGGGGCTGGAGATTTTGGATACAAAAAAGGGACAAAAATCACATCAAGTCTTATAAATCACTTAAAATCACTAGCTAAAATGTTTTTGAGGTTTCAGTGAGCCATCTGATTTCTTTTACTGTTATAAATATTAAGGACGAAAATTCCAAAATCTTCGGACCAATTTTTTTCAAAAAACGGTTTCTTTTTCGAAATCACACTCGAAATTTTTTTTTGAGTATGCCAACATCTAGCAGTTTATAGTTCTTTTCACAAAACAAATATTTTAAAAAATTTTGAAAAAACCGTTTTTGAAAAAGTCAAAAATTAATAAACAAATTAGGTAACTTTTTTTATTTAAATCTCAAAAAACTTTTTTTTTTGAAAAATTCAAAAATTAATATTATTTCGTTTATAAAATGGTCTTTCACATTAAAATTTTTATTGAAATCGGTCAAGTGTGGTGTACGACAAAATCTTATTTGAAAAAAAAAAAATCTATTTAAAAAAAATACATGTTTCATTTTTTTTAGGTACTTTGTAAAGGTTCTTCTCAATAATCAGAGTTCCTAGTAAGCTATTGTGGCTTTTACAATTTTAAGTTTGTAAAATTTTAAATGTGATAACTTTTTATCTAGAAAAACATTATTCTGTGGACTTAAAATACCGTTATACCCTCTAGGAAATACGCCTTTGCTAGTTGACTGCAGTTTTGGAAACCATACATTGGTTGATTTTTTTAAAAATATTATTTGAGTATCTTGGGGTAATAAAATACAAATTTAAAAATTGACCCACCTGATAAGCTTTATGATTAATTTTAAACTGTACAAAAAAATACATATATAGATACATGGATGATGGACGTGATTGCCAGGTTTCAGTAAAAATTACAGACATGTAAACATTTTTTCTACTTTCGCCATGTCAACGAATGTTATAAATTTTGGAGCTGGAATTTATTCAAAACCAATTCAATAATTCACGAGAAATTAAAACAAAAATAATATTCTTTGAAGGCAAAACATGTTGCTGCCAAAACGAATAAAAAGTACCGTCATTTTCAAACCTAAATATCCTAAACTAGGGTGTCAGATTTTTTTCAGTAACTATACTTTCGACTGTACCTTTAGTCCCGACTGTATAACAACTCAAGAAGAACGGTGCGAAATATTTAATTTTTCTATTTTCAAATGCCATATCTGATTAAGTTTATTATTTCTATTTAAATCAAATTTCATCTATTTGGAAACACCTTGTATAGAAAAATATTATATCTTTTTTTTATAACTATTCCCTCGGATATTAGTATGTGCATATTTTATTCCAGCACATATTATATAAGTATCTCATTCACAGAAGTTATTTGTTAATTCACCCTTAGATACTCTTGCAACATCTGTGACCAGAGTCGCCTTGATTATATTCTCTCCACCATCTGACAAAGAGTGATTAGGACACAAAAAAAGTAGCTTTTTAATTAAAGTTTAATATACGTTAGAAGAAAAGTTAATTAGTTTCAATCAATTTTGGCTAAAATATTCACCATAAGATATTTTCCAAAAATAATAATTAAGCAAAGCATTACCAATGAGAACACATCATCGTCGTTATCATTATCATCATAGAGAGCAATCATCGCGAGCCTGGGAAGAGGGAAATTGTTTTTTTTTTTTTTTTTTACTATGATTATGTGTAGTATCTAATAGATACTCGTACAAAGACCGAGATACAATCTATATATAAATATGTATGTTTTTTTATTTTTTTTTTTATTTTTATGGTTCACCCTCGACCCATACTCTCAAGGTTAAATGTGAATCTAGAATCTACACACCCGTCGTCACAGTCACCGTTACCGTCACCGTCATCGTCATCATCGACATCGTCATCGTTTTGTCTCACCGTTCTCGATGAGTATCTTTTATTTTTATTTTTGTATCTTTTTATTATGATTGGCTTTATAGGCATCTGTCTAATAGGGCAAAATCATAAAACCGTATTTTGATATTTTTTTTTCTGCTGGCGCGTTGCCTTTGTCTTTTGACATACATATATTATATTATGTTCCTTTAATGCATTAATGTTTAACAAAATGACGATGAAATCGCACGAAAAGGACACAACGCTGTACACAAGAGCTCACAGCTCACAATTCAATAGCTGAAGCAGCTATACACAGATACTATACTCGTATGTTGTATAGTGAAGACTTTCATAGCTCTTATACATTTATGATTATGATTCGGGATATTTTATTTTTAGGGTACGAGTTCAGACTTCTGATGATATGGTTGGTTGGTTGGTGGGATCAAATATTATGATGTTTTGGTGCTTGGCAGGACCAGCCAGTGTTTGGTTCGTGTCAAATTGATGGAAAGCCATAAGTTGAAGTTGTTTAACCTTTATGGGAGTCAATAAAACGCATGTAACAGTAACATGTATGTATCTCTACCTTGACATGGGTTTGTGTTAAGGTGAGCATATATATATAAATATTTTTTTTTTGCACAGGCAGACTTATTATTCTCATTTAAACCTTCCATAAAGGAGAGTCATTGGGTTTGGGTGTGAAATCGATTCTCTTTAATGGACTTTAATCACGGAGTGCTCTCTGATGTACTGTGGTGTAAAAAATGATGTCCATTTACCTTTTTATTGGATATCATCGCATCGTTAATGATATTATATTATTATTTTTTTTTTTTTTTTTTGAAAGATTGAGGGATTGCCTATGCCATTAAAAGGTTTGAAATCACCCATAAAGTCTGCCACCTAAAAATAATTTTTTTTTGTTTTATTATTTTTTTGAGGAATTATCTTGGCGGGAGACTGTGGCGTATGTGGAACATTTTTTTTTTTTTTTTGATTTTTGCAAACGGCCATAAAAGACATATTGATTTCCTGACTAAAATGGATGTAGAATTCGTTACGTAACATCCTTATTCTCAGTTAAATAAGATTAATCGTATACCTACAACCTTTAAAATTTAATTGCAAGCGACAAATACAATTTCCCGAACGTGTTGGATTGGAATAAATCCAGCTTAGCCTTAATTCTCTGCCTTTATCTAATCGCAAATCATGTCTTTGACTTTGACAAAGGTTTTCAACTTCCCTTCTAGCAGGCGTATTACGTCACTCGACTAAATAGTTCTATTGTAAGGATTTAGGAGTTTTTTTTTTTCTTTTTTGGCTTTACCTTACTCTACGACATGTCTCTAAAAAAACATCCTTCTTACCTAAGTCTCATTTCCTTATGTCCTTAAATATATTGTATTTTTATCTTGATTCAAAGTTTTAAATAGCGAAAAGTGTATCTATTATATTGTGTGTATGTATAATGTTAAGCGAATAGTTTTGTGTCGCTTATTCTTCATTCAAATTGGGCGTGGGGGCGGGTTGGTTTGTAATACAGGGATGGCAATGGATTTATAAAGATGACATTCAGTTTCGTTTGACTGAGTGAGGTTTTCACTTCAGTTCGCTCTTCGTATGATTCTTCTTTTTTTTTTTTTGACATTTTGATTGATTCACTGCCAATCTTTCGACACAAAGAGCAAAGATGTCTATTTGCCCTATGGTTGATGTGTGATGGTGTGGTTGTCGTCTTGTAACTAAAAACGTTTTGGTTTGATGGGTTTTTTTTTCTCTTGGATTTTTATCTAGATACTTTTGTTATGCTTTTGCTTTTGCTTTTTAGTGAAAATAAAAAAGAAGATAGACTGGATTGAGGAGAGACCAAAATAAGAAGAGATTTTAATGAGAGATTTGCAAGTATTCAAAAAGAAAAAAACGATGTATTTTTATACCTAAAATGTTAGGACTACAGATTGAATGCTGGATGGACATTGGCTGATGTGATCTGATTGATTGATGCATTGATCTTTTATTTTGACAATTAGATGTGGGTTTTGTTTGGGAAAATTCTATAGAAATTGGTTCTTTGTTTTGATAGGTAAGAAAATCTGAATTGATGAGGATTTGTTTGTTTTTTTTTTTTTGTATGAAAGCCAAAAATATAAATCAACGCTAAAATGGTTGGATTTTCTTTAAAGAGTCAAATCTACTTCAAAATATGTATAGGACGAGTAATAATGTTAAATAGCTTTTTGTTGAGTCAATTGGGTCTTGATTTATATCCCTTTTTTCTTGTACATAATATCGTTATAAGCAACAAGTTTCTGCTATCGATTTCATTTTTATGAGTTTATTTGTTCTGTGTGAAATGTTGAATTTTTATAAATTTGTTGTTAGAAATAAAAATTTTCTTGCATTATTCATGTGAATTTTATATTTAACTTGTCAGAATCAACTTATTGCAAACAGTTTCTATAGTGATCAATTTTGGGATTTCTTTTCTGAAAATTTGTATAAGGAACCAAATGATACAGACAAATTTACACTACTGGGTAACATTCATATCTTCATGCCTTGGAACAGACTAGATCCGAAATACTTTCTTCATCAGAGAAAATTGAGCCAAACAAATTTTGAGAAATGAGCAAGGCCAAGTTTTTGCAGCGGAATAATTGAGAACCAGGGTTACATTTTTATAAGATACGTTTATTTTCCAATTATTTCGTTAAACTACGACCATCAATGTAATAAAGTTGTTTGTATACAGATGTCCGTTACTTGTTTTTTTTTTTGCCAAGAACTAAAAACACGGTTTTCTTAAGCACACTCCAGGAATATTACAAACAAATTTTAATCAAATTCGATTATGCCATTTTTTGAGCAAATTAGAAAAAACAAAAAAAGGTGGCTAAAACTGAATGGCTTGTTGGTATGGGAAACACTGAAAAAATTGCAATGACATCCCATAGAAAACTATAAGAAACTTATGTCAAACAAAGTTTTAGTCAATTTAATCAAGCCGTTGCGAACTTATTGTCATTTGAAAAAAGCCTTTTAAAGCTGAAAGCCAAAAGACAAAAGTGCACGACTGGATCAATCAAACTTGTTCTAATGTGTGACAGTAGTCTTGGGGCTTCAGATTTTGGAAAAAAAAGCTGGGAAAACTCAAGATGAAAATTTATTGATCACCCAAAAGTCACTTGTTAAAACGTTTTTTGAAAAAAATGAAGTAAGCCATCTGATTTTTTTTTTTCAAAATCGTTCTACCAGTTTTTTCAAGAAACTGTTTTTTTTAAAACTTTTCGAAAATACATTCCAAATTTTTTTAGTGTGCCAACTTCTAGAGCTTTGTAGTTTTATCAGAAGAATAAAATTTAAAAAAAAAAATATATTAAACCGTTTTTGGAAAAAACAAAAAAAAATTAATTTTTTTTAAAACTCAAAAAACTTTTTTATACTCTTTTGTTTATAAAAAGGCTTCTACATCAATTTTTTTTTTTTTTGAAATTCGTCAAGTGGCTTACGAGAAAATCGGATTTTAAAAAACCGGTCCTATGGGAGGTACCGTTATAAAACTTTGTCTGAAAAATCTATTCCAACCAAGCCGCTTTAAAGAAAAATTAATTTTTCACTAAAAATCGTGTGGCAGGTACCATTAGTTTTGAAGCTAGAATGCTAATTCCAAAATCCAATCTGTAGGACGTCATAATAATACTATCTACCAAGTTTGAAGCAAATCGGATAAGGCTGTAGGTGCCGATACAGACAGACAGACATAATTGTCGGACCCACTTTTTTCGACTTTTCTATCATCGTAATGTCATGTTTGATTGTAAGAATTTTTTTTTACGAATGCATAACTTACCTTATAGTACTTAATAATCGCAAGTAAAAAAGTACGTTATTTTATTTTTTGGATAAATTTCAATATAATTATAAAAATAGAGAAACAAAGTTTATTTTTGAAAACTTTTTTCAAAAAAAAAAAATCAAATATTTAGGCCATTCATACACGCACTTTAAATTTTTGAAAAATTTAGTGAGCTGTTTTCTAAATATTAATTTTTTTTAAATAAGTTTAAGAAAATTAAATTAAAAAATACAAAAAAATGTGTATACAATAATATATTGGTATGTGGTAAAAATTGGGCTTTATAAATCTATGTGTGTGTGAAATTTCGAAAGAGTCTGTTGAGTAGTTTTTGAGATAGTCGAAAGCTTAAAAGTCGTCCTATGGAATGTTCCGTTCTTAGACATTGTTTTTATATTTTCTTTCCAGCCCATAGTTCATACCTAAAAAACTACATTGATTTTTTTTAAATCAAAATCGTTTGAGATACATATAACCTTTAACATAACGGTTATAATATGGTATGTTTCGTTATTAATTACCTAATGAACTCTATATACCAAGTTTGAAAGAATTTGGCCCACCCTTTTGGGATGTCAAACTGTCAAAAAAAAAGTGCGTCAGAATGAAAATCAACAGAAGATTATAAAATAACCTTGCAATGGCCTTTATATTTTATCTGTTCAAAATTTGAACTTATCAGACTGTAAAAATTTAAAAGCCTTCTATAAAATAAGATAATATAATGTAAAAAAAACCCATTTCACTCTTGATTTCTCCAGAAATTCAATGTAGTCTATTAATAAAAAAAAATTTAAGTCTAGACGATTATCTTTCGTCCTTACATCGATGAAAAAATCCACTTTTCTAAATGAGGATGATGTAAACAGAAGGACAACAATACGTTTTTATGTTGAAAAAAAAAAAAAATGTAATACACATAAAATTCTAATTCTTAAAGAAAAAATATCTGACTGTGTATTTCCAATACCTATACATTATTATGTCTTTATTTTTTTTCGTATGTACCTACTACACGAAACCATTATAAAATATTTATCGCGAACAATTCAACCCTTCAATGATATTTAGGATTTGTTCGTCTTCGTAGGTATAACCTTTCCAGAGAAGATTTTTTAAAATGTCATTGTGAAATTGTGTTTCTTTTCTGTTTAAATAGGATTTGCGTCCTTGTAAGCACTCAAAGGATTAAATTTAAAAATATTGCAAGAGCTAACTGAATGGGAAATCCATTAGACCTTCGGTAATTGTATTTCATCAAATACAAGAAAAATTTATTAGAAAAAAAAAAAGATAAAAAGATACATAATGCAGTTTATTTGATATATGTACCTACTTCATGTCTTAAATAATATCTTCTGAACTTTTTTTGTATTCAAAAACTCAATCCTTTCAATTCTTTTAAAAACGATTGGTTTATTTTAATTTTCATTTATAAAATCTTGACCCTTTGCCTGATCTTATAACAATTCACTTAACGTATCCACTGATGCATAATTTAAAGCAAAACTTAAACGTGATGCTCATCCTTAAAATGAAAACGTTAACCCCTCATACAAAATAGGCTATCACAATAACCCTTCCCTCGTGATCGTTTATTCATGTGACCCGCATTCATCGTATGGTATACATACCATCCATATATACATGAGAAGAAAAAACTGAATCCTTACCTTAACCAAACAACTCCATTAGGGTCATGCAGAGTCTTTTAATTTGTTTTTTTTTTCATCCTCTTCTCTTTTATCGTCCTTATGCATATTTTTATTTTTTTGCCCATGAGGTGTCATTCTACCGTAAAAATAGAAAACGATTTTCATACATTTTATATGTGAGAGCATAAAATATGTAAAAAGCCATCAACCTCAATCCTGGAGCATTTATTAAAAGCTAATATTAGGTATACATTGGGCATAGTATTTGCTGTCATGTTCCATTTTTGTCCTTTTTTTGCAAAACGAATATTAATCCGATGGACTTTGCAAAAAAAAAAAAAAAAATTAAAGAAGGAAAACTTCTTTCATCCCAAATGTACTTTGCACTTAGTCATCACTTAAGAAATTGTTATTTTTCAAAAAATGTCCTTTCCATGTCTATAAAGTCTGAAATAAAACGCAAAGACCATGAGGCAGCTCAAAAAAGAAAAAAAAAAGAACTTCAAACAAATCAAAACTTTTCACTTTCTTTTGATCTAAAATCGGAATGGAAAAAAATACATTTGAAAATTTATAGTGAGTCTTTAGTCATTCGTTTAATAAAATCCGATAAATTTACAGGATTTTTGTTGGTAGTTCGAGAAGCTTCCATTTTGAATTTATTGAATACTAAACACTAGCAAGAAAATACCTAAATTCATATTCATAACATCTCTTTAATTATCTACGAAGAAATATTATTCAGGCACTTTTTTCACACGCATGTCCCAAGGATTACTGAACCGTTAGCTGCATAACGGAGTTTTCCAAGTTAAGTTATGCATTCGTCAATGGTGAACTCTGTACTGTCAACCGAACAAGAAAGCACACAGAAGGACATACGTTGGACCTCTATTAAAATGGTATTATGAATTCAAAACAAAATTTAAGATTAATTCTGAGAAGTAGCATATCGATTACATTTCTGGAGTAAGTCAGTGCTGCCAGGCACTTGGAACCATCCAAAGACGGCTGTGCTAATTGTTTTTTTTTTTTTTAATGAGTATAAGATCTTAGATAAATTTTGACAGCAAGAGTGAATCATTTCTTTAAAAAAAAAAAAATTGGTATCTTTAAAGTCAGTTCACGGACGATAATTTTACGTGATGATAACCAATTCACAAAACAGTTCATGTGTAGGTTGCATCTCTCCAACCAACAACCACCCACCCCACCTTCAATCACCCACCCGTTTTGACCATTTTTTCCTCCTCCCACACAGTAAATCTCCTTCCTAACCTCCACCAACCACCCACACCAACTACAACCACCAGCTTACCACCTTCTATTTTTAACCCCCCCCCCGCGCCAACACCCCCTTCCAACCACCAACCAACCACCCACCATTTTTGACCATTTTTCCTCCCAAAAAAAAAAACCACCCACCAACACCACCCACCCCACCACTTACAAACCCCACCGATTTTCTATGCTATCAAAGCAGATATTTAACGTGACTGTGACTGTGACACTTTTTCGTGCGTGTTGCCTATATATTCCGATTTATTAGACGTTATCACATCAAAATATGATACATTTCAGCTGATAAAGTGTACAAAGTATTTCTTAGAACAGGGTTGCCAATCACTTACGCCCTGCATAAATTAAAAAAGAATGTTTTAGGTGTCTAAAGCCCCATTTCAATAAACTTCACATTTTATTTGAATGGAGGAGAACAATATTAGGAGTGAGGTTATCATTATCGGCGCAGGGAGATAAGCATCCAGGTACTAAGTTCACCGATGTACTTAACTCAAGCCTAGAAGGAACCAAATCCTTTTAAGAGAAGTGGACTTAGTTCACATGAGAGTTGGGGAAATTAATCCAAAGAAAATCGTGTGAATTTAATTCCCTTTTAATGTGAAGTAAAGAGTTTTCCAATAAGAGGTGTTATTTTAACAAACAAAGAAAAAAGGCATTTTTTGAGATAAATGATCGGATGTCCATTTCATTGTAAAGAAGAAACTTCATTAATAATGGAAAACAATATCAGGCAAATAGCCGCAAGACTACGCTTACACAATAATATCCTTTTCATGAAATTTTCCATCACGAAATCGCAAAGTGGCTGCTGTATGCCCCCAATAGCTTCACGAATTCCATCTTTGAGGTCTTGAACCGATGTTGGGCTGTTGGTGAAGACCTTATCATTCACGTGGCTTCAAAGGAAGAAGTCGCAAGGTGTTAAATCATAAGATCTCGGTGGCCAATTGTCATCACCTCTTCTAGAGATAACATGGTCTGGAAACTTTCCCCGTAAAAGATCGATGGTTTCGTTGCTTGTGTGGTACGTAACGCCGCGCCGTCTTGTTGAAAGTAAACGTTGTCCAGATCAATACTATCTAATTTCGGTAATAAAATGTTATTAATCATCTCTCGATAGCGCAATTCATTCACCGTAGCTGTTGCTCCAGCCTCGTTTTCGAAAAAGTAAGGTCCAATGGCCCCGCCGGACAATAAACCGCACATCAAACAGTTACTCGTTGAGAATTTAGATGCTTTTCCACAACAAATCTTGGGTTTTCCAAGCCCCAGATGCGACAATTTTGCTTGTTGACGTAGCCACTGAGGTTGCAAATGGGCCTCATCAGTCAAGATGATTTTTCGATGAAATTCTGGATCATTTTCAAGTCAAATTTTCACCATTTTTATAGTAAATTTAAATAATTTAAATGCGTTGTTGAAGCGTGTATCGTTCCAATTTTATCAATAGAGTAGATTCTACTTGTCAAATGTCAAAAAATTACAGCTTCAAAAGTGACAACTATCAAAATAGTGGGTTATTCAAAATAACACCTCTTATTGGAAACCCTTTCAAATACCACTTCCGTATTTAAGTGCCCAAAATTAGAACCTGGGGCCATATTTCCCTGCAACATCATTAGAAGGGTTGCCAAATGTATGAGATTAGATTTTTGTTTGTTTTTTTGTTTAATTAAATAATTATTCTTTGCTGTTTGACATTGAACATTTCATACTTATTTAATAAAACCAATTCGCAGGGTATCATAGACTTCCAAAACTTCCCTAAATATTAAATTTAATTTTTATTGTCTACGTTTTATTCTTTAATAAGGCTTCATACATAGGTACTCATTCCCTTTCAAAGTTTCCATTAAAAAAAAAAAACTTAAAAAAAAAAAAAAAATGGTTTCCAATAAGTGTAGCTAGGGTACACAAAAATTCGTTTGAGTGGGTATTCAAGTGAAATTGGAAGCTATTGAATCATATTCCCAGAACCATGTGGTTTGCTAAAATATCTCCTTAAAAGAAATAGACATCATTGCTTTAAAGCCAGAAATCACAAGTATACAAACATGAGTTGAGTCCATACGATATGTAAGGCTTTGTGAAAGTACCTGATGATATATTGGTAGTTCTAAATATTCTCTTTGTTGAAGAAAAGGAAACAACTGAAAAATTACAAACTAAAGTAATATTGGTTAGAAAACAATTTAATTATTTTTGTAAAGCCAGGAATGTCATCGAGCTCAAAAATAGTCATAGCATCAAGACTGTTTTTTTCGGTAGCTTGATTATCATTTAAAGATTGTAAGAAGAATTAAAATATCAATCGAATAAATAAATGTCACAATCCCACTTCTGACAAGATGTTGTAGAATAAAGAAACAGATCTGCAGATTCCTATTATATATATTTTTTTTTTTTTAATTTTTCTTAATACAAACTCTATATACTGCATTGATAAATAAAATAAAATAAAATCAACCAAGTAGAAGACTCAGCACTAATAATGGACTGTTGAATTAAAGCTATTTTGAATCGATTCCTATTATATTCCGCAATCTTTAAAAAAAAATCTTTCTACATCGCCTTTCTTTCCATGTCGTCGTTCTTGTTTGCTCACTTCAAGTTAACCCTTTCAGTTTACACCAGGACCCGTGAAAGCTAACAAATATTGTAAATTCTTTTGTTATTTAAAAGAATTATGTTAAATTGTTTCCCCAACTAACAATCTCCCTCTTACTCTCTTGCGCTCACACTTACACACACATAAACCATTTCTCTACTCCTTTTTATCTTTATGCCTTAAGTTGCTAACTTTAACGATGAACAAACGCAAAACAATTTTCCAAAAAAAAAAAAAAAGACAACAGAACTTCTCAAGGTTTTGGTTGCTTCAATATTATATTATGTATCTTGACTTTCTTAGAGGTAAGCAAGAAAATGTTCAAATTCTCGCCCGCCACTCATTCCCTTTGGAATCGCTTAAGTTATCTCAACAGCCCACAAAAATACCCCTCTCCTAGGTGAATGTTTGCAGCGTTTGCAAGAAGCCAACATAGAATGTTGCCATTAAAACTCTTAAATCAGACCACCATTAAGTGGAAATCACGATGTTAAGCAACAGCAAAGCATAGCTCTACTACTATAGAGTCTCAAAGGAAGAATGAAAAAAAGAAAAACAAAAATTAAGAACAAAAAAGGACGCAACTTCAGAGAGAGAGAGAGAGAGAGAGAAAGAGTATAACAAAGGCAAGAAGCAATAAAACTGGGCTACCTTAGATTTACGACCAGGAGCATTTTACCCGCCCAAATAACTCCTATTTCCAGGATTCATTTTATTTTCTAAGCGCGACCACTTTACGTTAGTCACTTCGTCATTTTGAGAGGTTTTCGTTTACTTGTGTATGAGAGCATGTAAAAGTTCGTACATCCTACAACAAAAAGAAAGGCACTTCGTATTTTTGAACATTTGTCCTTATCAACAGGAAAAGAATACCAGCCAAGAAAATACATTCGACATGGTGACTATTGTTTTGGCACTTTCAATTCCAATAGACACAGAAACAACAACCAGGAAAAAAGAAAGTTAAATAAAATGAAAAAAAGAAACAAGGATATCCTGTGTGTCCGTCTGACGAACTGTGGAGGCTATATAATTCGATTCAATTGAATTAACGTCAAGAAAACGAAATAGGGGATAAGTGGGCAATGGGTATTGCAGATTTATAAAACGAAAAAAAAAAATATTATTGCAAAGGTTTCTTTTTAATAAGTGTTCTAGCGTCACTCTCATAGCTTTGATCTCCTTAATTCTACACTCGAACTTCTAGTTTAGCTTCTACTTCATAGCTCTTTGAATTCTTCTAGCTTCTAGCCGCTTGATCCTAGCTTCCTACTTCTTACTTTTAGCTTTTAACAGGCTTTTTTTTTAAATATCAGCCATACACCAGCATGAGTCTGAAGATATAATTCGTTTCAATATTGCCTGTACCAACGTTGCCCATCATTTCCTTCAAATTAAATGATCCCCTTCAACTCAGTTCGTAACGATAGTACCCTCTGTCACAAATACCACTCTGGTGGATCGTAAAAAAGGAATTCAAGGTGAAATTACTGCAGTGACTTGAAATTTAAATTGATTTAAAATCCCAGATTCCTTTGTATTCTCACTCCCATCACGAAATCTATGAAGCCTTATATTGGGCGCCATTTGTTACTTCAACTTACAATTTTAGTGCCAGTTTTTTTTGCTTATTTCTTCTTTAGTTGTATAATTCCATTTCATTTTTATCGTCCTTCAATTGAAATCAATTGTAAAAAAGAAGCACAATGGCTTAAATGCTAAATTGGTATTGGTATTGTGTATAGGGAATATTGTGTATTGTGTAGGGTGCGTGGGTGCTGAATACATATAAAAAGAGATCTTTATCTAAAAACGAGTTGAAGAGGGCTTCGGTATGGTTGCCGGGGAGAGAGGCTAGCAGTAACGTCATATTACTCTGTAATTGTTGTTTAACTGAAATATGTTTCCGATTAGTTGTTAGAATATTGTTCGGGGGATTATCGAAAACGAGTCCTTTTTTATTATATGAAGGGCTGGATTCGAGGAGGAACACCACAATACGATGCGGGATGTAGTTTTATTGCATACCCAAGTATTTAATTATGCGAGTTTAATAGGTATTTGTCGAATGACTTTCGATGAACTGTGTTTATTTGTATGGACTTTTGTGATTATTGTATTTACTAATATGATTTTGCAACTTAATGATGTGTAAGGATATTATTTTTTGTACTCACTGTATATGACTGAATATGAAAGAAATATTAGAATGTCAGCACTTATGTATTGAATGGGTGATATATTATGTAAGCTGAAGATGACATGCATTATTTCTTCTACAGAGGGCTTATAGAAAAATTACAACTTTTCTGTAAATAGTCCTTTCATAGAAAAGAAAATTGTTTAATGCAAGTGACATAATAACACTAAGTTCGTATTTCCTTTCAGATGAAAAATATGCCTTTAAAAACAAAATGTTTTCGCCATCCTGTTTAAGGTTCTTGTTTTTCTTTTTTTAGAAGGTTATCATTATTTTTTCTAGGAACTTACATGCATGTGATTCCGTAGCACTGAACTCTGACATTCATTTGAAAACATCAAAGTAAAACGAAGTCCTTTATACTAAACAAAAATGTTTTTTATGATTTATGTTTGAGTCAAATTAAAAAAGACATCCTTTGTGATTTGTATGTGATATGCTTAACCTTACAAAAAAATAAAAACAATGCGTAACTCAGTCCCATCTGGAAACCTAAGGTTTTCTTGTCGTAAAAAAATTTAAACCTCGTACACACAACATATCCTGCCAAGACAATGAAATTGGGAATTCGCTTTTGGTAAAAGTTGATGTTGAATAATTAAAAGAGAACTACTTTGTTTGCCGAGTGCAAGGTGCTGTAAGAAAATAATGGCGTTTCTTGCCTTAGATCTTTTGGTTCCTTTAAGCTTGGAAAAAAAAGATGATTTTTGTTCAATCTAATGAGTGTGGAGTGTGTTTCTCGCATATTCTTTTTCCTGAAAACCATTAAGGCATTCAAAGGAACATAGGAATTTTTTTCTTTTGACTACAGCAATTTATTAAGTCATACTTTCACGAGGGAATCAGAGTTGCCAGCTACTCATGAGCATAAAAAAGATAACCAATATTTCTTAAATAACGTAGGTAGAGTTTCAGCTTGATGGGCGTTCTTAGCGATTCAAGCTATACTTTAATTTTTTGGTCTAGCTCTAATTTTTAAAATTTGAAAAAAAAAACTGTTAAGAACAATTGAACTTCAAACGCTTTTGAAATATCAAGCGAACAAATTTTACTCTAAAACGATGTAAGGATTGGTAACACTACCTACTGTTCAGTGACCAAAATCAATCATGTTGTTAAATAGAAGAGAGATCAACAAAAAAATGAAACAAATAATAAAGGACCAAGATGATTCCCCTGAGGAACTACAGAATTGATATGAACGGTTATGCAAAAACACAACGTTGTTTAAGGTATGAAGCTACAAAGCAAAATTATCGTGAGGGGAACAACGATAACCACACTGCGCTGGTCATTTAAAAGCTTCCGTTTCTCAAGATTTTTCTGCAATTGAATATCTCATCAATTTTTAAATAATCTTGAGAAGAAGGCAAGTGCAAAAAAGAAATCATGATTTGAACTTAAACAATTTTCTCACCGCAATTGGTGTTTTTTATTAAATCACCCTGTCGAATATGACAAGAGCCCTGTGTTCCTGACAAAATAAAGACTTAATTAAGTTCTTATCTAACTTTTTTTTTCTTAGAATAATATTTCTTGCGAAAAGTGAGATGCAAATCCATTTCAACAAAGGTCATCAAAATATTAATTGTTTTCTTTTTTTTTTTTTTGCAAAAGAATTTTCATTAAACTAGCTTATCATATTTTTTTTTGTGACAACATTTTTGCGCTCCTAAACAACCCCAAAAAATATCATAATTTTTATCTCTCAGGCACTTTAATTTTCAATTATAATTTTTTTGCACATTAACGGCGGCCGCTATCACCTTTGGGCTAAAAAAAAATTTAAAACTCATATTTTGTGTTGAAGAATGATAAATGATGTTTGAATGTCCTTGCGTTCTTAGAAAATTACAGGATACTTAAGAAAAGATATAATTTTTTTTTCCTTTTTGTTCGCTTTGTCTTCCTTCATCTAGTATGGTTTTTGTTTTTTCTTAATATAATTCGGCGTTTGTGTGATCCTGTCCTATACTTAAAATGTGATTATAAAAAAAAGAAAAAAAAAAAAAAGAACAAGGAAGAGATGAAAATCGACACCATTTATCATTTTATAAGACTGTTACCAGAAGTTGAAATAAGGTGACATAAGAAGAAGTACACAGGACATACGAGTAGGTGTTTGTTTGTGTATGTTTCGTACTTGCATACATACTGCAACACTATCTTATATCTCTAATGGCCATCAATCATGTTTAAGCTTTATGTTCTATTTTTGCCAACAAAAAGTTCCAAAAGAGGGGAAAAGATAAGGCAGAATTTAAGAAAATTTTCAGTTGTCTAATGGCAATTGATGGAAGTAGCATAATAGGAGAGGGTTGAGTTGTATGCTCCTTCTCTTTGATTATTATTGTTTTGTTTTTAATATTTTTCGAAGTATTTATTTTGCACCAAGAGCTTATACTTTAAAATAAGTTGAACAGCCAAAACGGTGAATTTTGTCAGAAAGTAGCATATAGCTGTGTTCTATAATCGAATACAAATTTTCAAATAACTAATAAACTAAATGGCAACCATGACTATGCCTCACTGAATATCAACGATATTGCTATCAAATTATATAATGTAAGTACCCTCTTCTATTAGCAACATTCCGTGACAAAAAAAAAATCAACCTTATTTTTTGAAAAGCCTACCTTAACCAACAACACAAATAAAGGTCAACCACAAAACTAAAAATGTCTTCACCTTTTCAGAATTAATTTTCAAAACCCCCATCATCCCTCCAAAAAAACACACTCAGTCAGTAAGGGCTTTTGGAGACAGGTGCTTTACCACTAATTACTGCCAACCAACAACCAAAGAACACAGACCATTTCCCAAAACCCTTATAATGCGCCTATACCCTACCCCACCCTACCCCAACAACCATCTTTTAAAAATCTCTTACATAAAACAATTCAACACACAAAAAGGTCCACACAAAGCTATATGCAACAACAACAAAAACAAGAACGACAATACTAAAATCTGTCTTTAGATTGAAACACCAAAACAAACCCACAATACTAGACAAAAACAACTTCAAAAGGTCTACCGAAAACAGACTTTTCTCTCCCGCATAGAAATTGGTCTGATTTCAGAGGGAAAAAACCAAAAAAAAAAAAATGAAAAATTTAATGGATTCACCAGAATCACCCACAAGTTGACTAGAAATATTCGTCGCGTTTATCCTTTTTACCACCAGCTAGCAGCAAAAGCATCAGTAGTATAGAAACAGCATGAGCAGCAGCACCAGTTGCCAGAGCAGTTTGTATAGAAACACTCTAGTGCCACCCCAACACAGCATATTGCGCCGCTAGTCAATTTGACCCTCTTTATAAAATGGATAATTGTAACATTCTCTGGCGAAAATGCACAGTGACAGACAATGGGACAAAAATAAAAGAAAATCCGTTTTATAGTGTTTTTCTTCCTCCAGAAACTGGCCTTCTCGTCACCAAAAAAAAAAAACAAAAATGTCTGATAAAAAAAACTATGGCAACAATAAAACAGCAAAGCGAAAGCAAAGTCCCACCAGCAGCAGCAGCTGTCGAAATTCTGTCAAGCTCACTCTTCTCCTGCTGCTTGCTTGCCAAAGAAACTTTTCCGTAATTAGTGTTGCATTTTTAGTCGTTCCCTTCTCCAGCCTTTTTTTTTTTTTTTTTTTTTTAAGTTTTTGTTACCATAAAAGTATGAGACAAAAAAACTTTTCCGAATCTGCATAGCTATTATACCCTGCAGCCTTGTTTTCAGAGAAACAAAACTCTAGGTTTTTTTTTTTTTTTTGAACGATCCAACTTTCGTTCAGTTTGCCCCCGAGGCTACAAGAACAGCAATCCAAATAAAAATAAAAAAAAAAATGTTGGAAAAAATAATTCCAGAGACAACTTTAACCTGGTTTCGAAGTCGAAGTCTCCAGTCTCCAAGCTTCCATAAAAACACTAACCCATGCACACACACACATGCTGCTGCTGTTGCTGCTGCTGCTACTGCTGCTGCATCTTCAACTTCTGCTCTCTCTCTAAAGAGAAGTGAAAGATACTTTTAATTATTTTAAAACCGTGAAGTTACTACTTTGCCTTAAGGGAAAAAGTTAAGGATGCAGTATTATGCTTGTTACACTCCTGAATCAATTACTGATGTGGTAGCCTACTGACACATGCATTTAGAGATACACCACCATTATGTTAGAAAGCCATAAAAATAAATTTGAAAAATGTCTTGGCAGTTTTTTTTTTAAATGAGTGTAGTGTTAAGTGCATCAGAGAGTGTTAAGTAGAGCGGAAAATATTCTCCTTCGAGTTCTTTGAACTACGAGTAAGTCGACTTATGTGTTTTAAGTAAAATAGAACGTGAATTTTTTTGAACTTTTATAAATGTGCACACTCCAAAGTATATTGGACAATTCTCAAAGATATTTGTCTCAGGTGATAACGCCATAACAACGAAGGACTTGAAACTTCTCAACACACTTTTTTGGAATATATGTAAAAAAATATGTAAAATGTGCCATTTATATTAGACAGTAGGAAGACACAGTACACTTATTGAAGGTAATATATTGCGCAGGTTGTCAAAACCTGATCTGTCACTTTGGCAGCTGAAATTTAAAAAAATGGCTGAACAGGGAGACATAATGGTGGTAAAAATCAACAAACATTTTTCTTTTTTATTAAATATATGCTTGTTTATATAAATTTAATCATCTAAGACAATCACTTTTAAAAAAACCACGAGATTTCTATACTATTTTTACATGCAAACAAGTTAAAGTGTCTCCAGAGCCAGATATTTTTCTTTATTTTGACAGATGAGCAGAAGTATGCAAAAATGAATACGCTAAAGATATTGCCTTTAATATGTGTACTGTGGTAGGAAGAAACTAAATTATTCAGTACCCTACATAAAAAGCTCACTTGAGGTAGCCAGCTGCGTTCCAACACTTAAACATTTCCCCGTAGCACTCGTCTTGCTAGGAACGCTCATCAGCTTACACTTGCGTACAATTTGGGAAGTAGGTACTGTGAAATATAGGGATTCTTACTTTAGACGTACAAAACGAATGTGGAATTAATTCCCTGGTACAGTTTTCCCTTGCCATTTTGATCTTCAAACATTCAAGATCAATGTTCATCAACACCTCCTTTCCATCCCTCCCTAATTTCCTATCGCTTGCGCTGTGACTTCATTAAAAGGGATATACAAACCGCTTGTGCGCGTGTGCTACAAAAAAGGGCTAATCTTAGGCTTCAACGAAGTTAGAAACTCCAGCGTCACAGACTAGATAATCCATTGTATATATAAACTATAGTACTACCACTTGCGGAGCTCCATCTATCGACGAAAAACTAAGCTCTAGAATACCATGGGAAGCAACAACAACAATTAAAATGGTGGAAATTGTTGTTGTTGCTTCCCATGGTATTCTCGACGTTTTTCGTCGATAGATGGCGCAACTCAAGTGGGAATACTATAGTTTATTTATACAATGGATAATCTAAGGATACTATGGACTTTCTGTCTTTTGAGAGACTGAAGAAACAAAGTTAAGACAAATGGTGGGGGATGCCAAATTCGACTTTTGCCAACGCCCCCCCCCCTTGATCGGGCGCTGTACTTGAGCCATGCATTTTGTTTGGAATGAGGAATCCTGCAAAACTAACCCAACTCTTTTCAAAATAAAGTGCACAAATGTTTCGTACGAACTTGCACTTATGTGTTAAAATGATATTGGGGCTTGAAATTTTGGGAAATAAGCATTGAAAAATTCATATGAAATTTTATTAATCACTTAAAAATCAATTTTTGGAGAAAATGAAGTAAACCATCAGATTTCTTTTAATTTTTTGAATTTTAAGGAATTTTTTTTTCAAACTCTTTGGACCATTTTTTTCAAAAAACGGTTTTTTTTAAAAACTTTTCGAAACATATTCCAATTTTTTTTTGAGTATGTCAACATCTAGCATTTTAAAGTTCTTATCAGAAAACAAAAATTAAAAAAAATTTGAACAAACCGTTTTTGAAAAAAACCAAAAATTAAAAAAAATAAAATGCACGACTGGGTCGCACGTACTTGCTCTGAGGGTGCAATAGTACGGTGAAAACAAAGTTTTCGAACAATATGAAGAACTCATGTTTGGAAAAATTGGGAAAAACCAAAACAGTTTGGCTAAAACTGGAAAACCCGATATACAGAAGTTTACGTTAAGAAACCTTTAGTATATCAAATTTAAATGTCATCTTTTGGGTGCTATAAATGATATAAATGTCCGCTTATGGCCAAATTAATAAAATTGTTAAAACAAATTTCCGTTATTATCATTTGTAGCCAAAAACTCAAATGCAATTTTCTTCAAAACATTTTATATGTATTACATACAAAGTATAATAAAAATCGGTAGAATCTTTTTTGAGTAAATTTTAAAAAAAATACATAACTTGGCCAAAACCTAGTGGCTTTTTGTATGGGAGCCACCATTTAAAAAAGAGTAACTGACAAAAATGCAATGCCATCTGATAGAGAGTTGTAAGGAACTATACCAAACAAAGTTTGTTTGAATTCGATACAACCGTTGACAACTTATGGCCATTTGAAAAAAAGACGTTAAGATCAGATCTCCGTTATTAACATTTTTTGCCAAAAACTAAAAACGCAGTTCTCTTAAGAACACTAAAAGAATATATTGCACCAAATTTAATCAAAATCGTTAGAGCCATTTTTGAGCAAATTAGAAAAAACCTAAAAAAGTTGGCTAAAACTGAAAAGCTCGTTGTATGGGAGCTACTATTTAGAAAGGCTTCACTGAAAAATTTACAAAGCCATTCTATAGAACGCTATAAAAAACGATGCCAAACGAAGTTTGAGTCAATTCAATCAAGCCGTTGCGAACTTATGGCCATTTGAAAAAAGCCGTTTAAACCTGATTTTCGTTACGACCATTTAAGAAAAAAACAAAAAAACATATTTTGTTAGAAATATCTTAGGTAAGTTAAATTCTAAGTTTAATCAAAATCGTTAGAGCCGTTTTCGAGAAAATCCAAATTGAAAAAACCGTTACTTGAAAAGTACCAGTTTGAGCCGGGCTAAAACAAAATAAAAAAAAACCGCGACAACCGTTTTTCTTCAAACTACTATATATCAAGTTTTAAGAAAATCCGTCAAGCCGTTTAGGCTGTAGCATGACGTAAAAAAGCGCACATCCGCACAGACGCACAGACAGACCGACGGACGGTATGGCGAAAACCACTTTTTTGGGCTTCACTATCATCGTAATGTCATGTTTGATTAAAACCTCGATTTTTTTTTTCTGCACGAAACCAATACTTTCCCTATAGAGCAAGTAAAAATTAGGTACCTTTTTTTTAAAACTCAAAAAATTTGTTTGAAAAATTACAGAATATTATTTTTTAGTGGCTTACGAGAAAATGTGTTATGAAAAAAAAAAACTAGTCCTATTGGAGGTAGGTACCGTTATAAGACTTTTCCTGAAAAATCTGTTCCAACCAAAACATAAAGTTGAGAGTTTTATCAAAATCGTAGGAGCCGTTTTTGAAATAAATAAGTTTTTCATAAAAAATCATATGGCAGTTACCGTAAGTTAGTTTAGCTAGAATGCTTATTCCAAAAACCCTCTATCGGACATCATAAAAATGTTATGATCCAAGTTTGAAGTGAATCGGTCCAGCCGTTTAGGCTGTAGGTGCCGATACATACGGATGGACAGACAGACAGACAGAATTGTTGGACCCACTTTTTTAGGCTTCTCTATCATATCGTAATGTTATGTTTGTTTGCCCAAAAACTAAATATTTTTACGAATGCATAACTTGCCTTATAGTACATATAATCGCAAGTAAAAATGAGCATTGTACAAAGAATTCACAGTTCTAACATGGTCGCGTTTGACCATGCGGTGCCTTCTGATGCACCATCAGAATAATTATAGTGTCAAACTTAAAAACACAAAATTTTAGATTGATCCTATGATTTCTGGTGATGGGGTAACTCTCACCCTTAAAATTATTAATCAAGTTAGTGTTGGTAGTTTTTGTTATAAAAAATATTAATAAATTGCTCACCTGTGCTTCGCTGCAGAAGCCTAAATTTTCCTATCTCATTGACATTGGCGAGACAATGAAAATCCAATCGAAGAAAACACCTTTATTAAAGCGACTGTTACGGAGCTATTTTGAATAGATAGCCCAATTTGTGCCAGCAGCTATATCAACCGCACGATTGCGTTTAAGAAAATTGTAATTTACAAACTCCACTTTGAAATAATCTTAACTCCGTATTTCTTATAACAGATCGCCGCATTAAAACACTTTTTATATATCGATCAACAAACACGAAACTTTCGCACTCATCATTTATTTGAAATTGATTTCAACATGATTTTTAAATTTATCGACCACTTCACTTTAGAAACTCACCATCACCACGACCGTTCATCGCAAGAAAAACATGACAGCAACAAATTGCGAGCTTTTCAAAACAAATTTGTGGCAATAAAACCATCTTTTCTTTCGAAATAACTTTTGAAACACGTTGCAGCAACCTTTAATAATATTATATTCACTTTTTTTTTATGAAAATCGCCCGGAAATTTAATAAAAACAATTTTTTACTGCCATCGCCGCACTCCCGACACGTTTTCCATAAAATTCTCCACTAAACTGAGGACAAAGAGAGACAGCGGTTGTTTTCTTTTCACCAATCAACACAATGGCTAAATGATTGAATTGTGTATCGACTAAATCGAGTCATGGTGAATTTGCAGAGGCCAACCGATGCACAAACCAACTCAAATAAATATTATTTTTCTGAAATTAAGAAAATTATTCACAATGATCGCGATGAGAATGAGAACTTATTTTCAAAACAGTTTTAGTAGGTATAATATTTTTTGTTTAAAATAAAGAGATAAAGACTTGAGCGATCATGGTGCGATTATTTAAATGATCATGATGTATCTAAGTAGGGAAACAAATAAATATTAAAAAATCAGGAATGCAATTGGAAGGTTAGGTCAAAATGAAGGACTTAAAATACTTTTTTTTTTTTTTTGAGTTTTTAACATGAGTCCTGATTTTCGGGATTTTGAAATTTATATTCCATTTTTGATTATGTGTTCTTCCATGTTAAAGTGGAGACTGGAGATAAAGTAGAATTAGCTAAAGGTAATTCTCTTTAAATAGTTCTGCTCAGTCGATAACTGATGGTTGCTTTGGAGCATTATATTTGTCTGGTTTTGTTCACCCTATGCGTATTATGTGCGTTATGTACAACACCAAGCAGGAACATCCAAGTCTTTTTTAAAAACTCCTTGGACAAGAAGCTTGAAAAATTTCGATAGAATGAACTCACTTCTTCAATATGAGCGATGAAGTTGCTATTTAAATAGCTTATCCTGCACCTGTTTTTGAAAAACTTGTCTTAGTTCTGATGTATCCTCCAGGATCCCAACTTGATGTTAGGTTAAAGGTGTGTTGATTCACACGGATTTGCTCTTATATTAGCTAGGTGCCTTGGAAATACACATTTTGAAATCTTAGACGGCCTTAAAATAAGTTCTTAGATTGTTTGGAATAAGGACAAGCCCAAAAGCTTTTTTAAAAATCTTTTCCTAATTATTTTCTGGGACATAACCATAATCAAAAAATATTACCGCAGTCTTAAAGGTTTTCAGTTTTTGGAAACAGTTCATTTCCTGACTTTAAAAAACTCTGATATTCAAAAATCCTCAAATGCAAATAAACTAAGAAACAAATTTGTAGTGTGGTGCTCTGCTCACGTGAACCGAAACATAAAGTCTCAAATTCAGGGTTTCTGAACTCCATAAACATACGCCCCTGCCGCCACCGTTGTCTGCAGGAATTTCTGCAGCAAAGGCAGCCGCAGTTACAAGAACTCAATGACTTATTCATAACTTCAGTTTTCCATACAACAACACGCCACCAACCAACCAATTTCTTACTTTCCAAGGAATGATCATTTCTCATCTCATCAGCCATGTGTGCGTTCCTTGAATCCTGGCACACCTTCCAATCCAAGCATTGAATTCAAATCACGTTTCACTTCACCTTTTCAAATTCACTAAACACGAAATGGAAACAGAAAAAAAAAAATAAGAAATCAGCATATCTAATATCTAGAATCTGGGATGGCATATTTCAGCGACTTAAAGGGCCTAAGAAAACACGCCTTCTAAACCTTATAACTTAAGTTTGAAGTAAAAGTTCTTAAGAAGTTAACATTGCGGTTGGGCAGCTTTTGTGTGTGCATCCATACAAACGCCCTCTCATATATCCTTTCATATAAGTGCATTAAAGCATGTATATGTGTGTGTGTGTGTGTGAATATTCCTCAAGGCGAAGAGAAGAAGGATTTAAAGTATTCAAAAGTTTTGGTTGTATCATGTATCGTGAGTTTACGACAGATACCCGACCAACATGATCCCCGGGTAGGAAAAGATGACTTAGGAAAAAGTTTTTTTTTTCTGTGGTTCATCGTAAGGATTCTTGTTTCAGAACTTTATGCGTTGCTCTTTTTTTTTTGTTTTTGTTTCTGGAAAAAGCGAAGACGACGGTTTTACAATATTTAGATTTTTTTTTCTTCTCTTCGCGTGTTATGGGAAGGGTATCTTGAACTCATAAATATTACTCATATTAAGCGTATTACGTTTTGTATCTTTTACTTAGCACAAAACATCAGCGAGTTATAAGTAGGTGAATGTCAGATTAACTTTCGACTCGAAGACTAATTGGAAAGGCAAAAAGTCCTTTTTTTTTTTGTGATGATATAAATTTTGGTATGGTGTTGTTTCATTATATTATTTCTATATAATTTATGTAGATATGTTTATTTCATCTCGAAGGCATATAATTATAATCCTGAAAGATATTGTTTTGGGGTGAAGTTCGCTGTTGGGCTTTAACTCATCTATTTTACGAGTACAAACAAAACTTGGAGATTATTTGGCTTTGAAAGGAAGATACAATATATACAAGATTGAAACACCCTCCGCCGCCGCCGGCCGCTATGGCTGGAGGAGTTCTTATAAGTAGAACTGTGTTGCTCTAATGTTTGAATTACATATCCTCTAATTGAGTGTAAATATTTAATTTGAAGCCAAGTCACGACTTGGAAAAGATTTCAAGGGTGTTGTTGTGAAAGTAAGTCTTTTGTAAAGTCATCGTTCCTACATTGCATACCTATATATGAGATGAGCAATAATGAGGATGATAATATTATTATCTTTCACCCTAAATATGGAATTTGAGATGGCTTAATGTTAACAAAGTTTCTTAGACTTGGAAACCTCAAAATGAAGAGTTAATTAATAAAGTACCACTTGGGAAAGTAACACTTCAATTATTAATGAGACCTTATTTTGTCACACATTGTGATGACTATTTGATGGAGTGGAGTGTATTTGTCTTTGGAGTTGATATTTTTTTCAAGTTACAGGAGATAATGTAAGGTATTGAGACAACATAGAGGTTTCTTGAAGACAGAAAGTGGTGTTTTAGATGAGAAGTACCAACAGTGAGACACTTTTCGTACTTTGAAATGTTTTTTTATTCGTTCTATTTTGCCATTTTTTTCTGACATATGACCACAGTGGCTAGCTATGTGATGTAGTCCAATCTTGAGGTTCAGTTTTTCATCACTCTTTGCAGCATTTGGAGTCGTATATTGGCAATAACGCTGCAAATTTTGTTTTTCAAGTTGTCAATATCATTTCTGACTTAAAAAATATTCTAACAGCTCTAAATGGCATGATCTTGGAAGCGAAATTATGCACTCACCAAACGTTTCCTTCATCAAACCAAACAATTGATGTACGCGCTATATGACATGTTGCGCCATCTTGTTGAAAACCTTGCTCTCCTACTTCAAGGCGATTCAATTCTGGAACGAAAAAGTCATTTATCATAGCTCTTTAACGCCCTCTATTGAATACAACCCTCTGGCCGTAATTGTTTTTAAAGTAATAAGGACCAATTATTCTACCAACACACAAAGCACACCAAACTTTTAGTTTTCCCGGATGCGTTACATCGCAACAATGAACTTGAGGAATATCAGATATCGACGTAGCTCCGTTCAACCAGAAATGAGCTTCATCGCTGAACAAAATTTTCTTGTGAAAATAGGGAACAATATCAAAATTTGAACAAGAAATTTCGCGATTCGTGTGTGAGGCATTAATACATGCAATACAAACCGTTTATCTGCAATTAAGGAAGTCGAGAGTGCTCCATCGTTAAAAGTGCCCCACCCTACCCTATAGTCAAAAACGTTTGCAAATAACTATAATGGTACTTCAAAATGCATCAACATTTTAGCTTCTTCAAAATAGATTTAAGCAGTTTGTCACGTAATCTTAACGTCTTCAAGATTTTAATGAACAATTTAACTTTTTTTTTTACACTTGAATGCTTTTTCTATATGAAAAGACTGATAAGAATTCTTCCGTTGTAATAAAAACATCTTGCATCACTTCTCGATTTGTTAACTTTTTAGAATTAGCATTCAATTGTCGTCCATGTTCAATATCTACTATATAAAAGGGTTATGAAACCTATCCCAGTTTCTTGTATTATAATCGTCACATCTTGTCAAAGATCATTGGTCCCAATTAAATTAAACTATATAAAATAAATATAATGGTGCAGAGAAGTAAAAGCAGCAAAAGTGAATCCCTCAAGGATATTTTTTAATATCTAAACTCTCACGTTTCACAGTTATTTGTTCTGACATTGCAGTTCAGAGAACTGAGGAAGGGTTGGGTGGTGCGGTGTACCAATAGATGCCTTAAGGAGGTTAAAATAAAAAGGTAAATTGGTGATGCATGTAAGTTGCAGTTATAGATATCAATATCCACATCAGTCGTGATACATATAGTTGCCCAAGGAAACAAGGATAACGTTTGCTTCTGACAAATTGAGTTTATGACGGTAAGGAAAATCCAAATACCTTCAGGATTGTCGGATGAAAAACTAATCCAACTGTCTTATTTTACTAAAAAGGGGACATCAAATGGTACGAGCATGATTTACGTTTTAATATGAAGATTATTAGATACAATCTGGAACCATAAGGTTATCGTATTATGGTGAAAAAAAAATAAGGACCTCATTAGTATGCTGTACATTTTTGAACAATGTTATATCTTTAATCCTATATTAAGTATAAAACGGGGATGTAATGATAGGACCAATTCAATTGAATGGCTCATTTAAGGTCGAGAATTAAAAACAAAAAAAAATTAATTGTAAGAATGGCCACAACTATTAAGAAATTTAAAAGATACTTATTACTTAGATACAAATACAGAGTTTTAATTTAAAATATATAATTCAATTGACAATGTACTTAATTTATTCCTTCATTTGAGGTATCCGTATGCTATGAATCAAGCCCAAATTTTCTAGAATTTTTAGAGGTTAAGAAAAAAAAACATAGGTACCTGATATAAAAATAATTCCAAGAGATAATTAAATAAGGGTCGTCGGAAAAATCAACTAGGACTCCCACATCTTTCATTTTGTCAGTATTTGCTCAGAGGAAAATTTTTAATTCTTCTAAATCATATTATATGAAATATTTTTATTTTGAAATTTCTGGTGAAACGGATTTAATTGAAGCTTTCAATAAAACTGTTTTTATTGGTTTTTCCAATAACAACTCTGTTTTCGAAATTTGGTACGTGCACACGAATATTGGCTTTTAGCTTAATATCATTCAAATGAAAATCGTTAACAGCTTTTCGGAAAATTTTTTGAACGTTCTACATATTTATGTGTTTCATTAAAGCGTTTTTCATTGGTAGCATTAATTGGCCTTTAAGTGGTTTTTCTTTGGAGATTTCAACAAACAACTTCATTATAAATTTATTTTCTACTGCTATGAAGTCCATCTTTTAATTCCGAAACACGAAATCAAAATTGCAGTTTTCTAGTGAAATAGTCCATATGCCAATAATAGAAAAGAATTTATTGATTCTTACCTAGAATCAAAAACAAAGTCGATTAAGCGATTTCCGTCCGTCCGTCTTATGTATACTGTCTAGACGTCACAATTTTTGAGTACTGTTAAGTTCTTGAACCAGTGAAATCCGCCCACAAACACGCCCACAATCGCCATTTTTGATGAACAACCTCAATTTGGTAAAATTAAATTATGTTTTTTGTACAGTTACGATAAAAGCATAACTCTAAAATTTTGCACACGTAAGTTCTAGGTAAATCTTCTTCCAATCAAATAAAAATATTTTAGTTTGGGCGTGGCTGACGCCCATTTTTCATACAAAACCATCAATATTGTTTTTTTAAAGTAAAAATTGTTATATTGAAGAAAAAAACATTTAATTTTGTGCGTATTACTTGCACATAAACGTCTTGCGAATAAATCAAAAAAATTGATTTCGGGCGTGGCTGACGCCCACTTTTCACTAGAAACTATAAAAAAAATGTTTTTGTAAATAAACGGTATTTGTAATGAATCCGCAATCCAAAATTTTGCGCCTCTTAATAGAAACTAAAAAGTTTGTGTATGAAAAGAAATTTTTGAATTTTGGGTGTGGCTTACGCCCACTTTTCGTGAAAGAACGAAAAACGTAGTCTCAAAAATTTAAGGTACTTCCAATATTCAATTTAAACCTTTTTCCTTACGTTCGTTATAGTAGAAATATATCTCTGCATTTTCTTGTGTACATTTTTTCAATACACCCACTTTTAAAGGCGTGATTTTGATAAAATACCTTCGTTCGGGTAAGATTATTTAAACACTACTCGATTCAGCTGTAGTTTTACACATATGCCTAAATACTGATCAAAGCTCAGTTATTGCTTCAAATTTTATAAGACACGCCTACTTTTAAGGGGCGTTTCCGCCAAAAGTCGTATAATACGTTAATTTTTTTAACGTTTCTTAACTATCGGTCGCAGCTTTGAAGTAAAAAGATGAACACTTTGATTTATATTCCTTGGTTACGTGGCAGAGTGGGGTCCAAGAATTGTTAAAAACATCCATAATCGCTATTTCCATTCAAAATCAAATTTTTAAAAATTTAAGTTTTGTCTTGTTTTGTTCAAATCGATCGGCAAGAATAAAATTGAATGTCACTGAGCTCATACCAATTGCCTTGGCAATAAAAAGTTTTAACTTTGGGCCTTTTTTATTGCGCCAGCACTGATTGAACATCACACCACACAAAATTAATGTTATTGTACTTTTTTCTGTCTGTTAAAGATGAATTTTGTTTCTGAAACTGAAACATCGGCTAGCTGCGGGAGGCAGACGCATACACATAAAAAAATATAGGGAATAGGGTATCCAACAGTTCGTTGCAAACGTACTGTAGCTCTCGCTTATGTTTTTTTTTTTTTTTTTTTTGCAGTCTGTGGAGTCCAACTTTTATAAAATTAATTTTCTTGCCACTGACATTCTTAAGCTTTAATTACAAACTAGAATGGTCCAGTGGGTGGCTCAAAACTGTGGGCGAAAAAAAATGATTAAAAAACACACCAAGACATTTTACAAAACAAAATATTCCCAGCACTCTACTCAGTAATACCTTTCCAGCGATATATATGTCACCTCAATCGGTTGGGTAACCACCTCGCAATTGGTACCACAAAAAAAACTGCTTGCCTATTTATAAATAGATAATTTACCAAAAATTAGCTTTAATGTACGTTCATGCAATTCGGAGTTTAAATTTACACAACTACAACATTATAATAAAATCGGATTTTTTTCTGCTCCAAATATTGAATTCAATATCAATTAAAAACTCTTAAATTTTACGATCTCTTAGTATTTGATTATTTGTTTCAATACTGCAAATATTATTTTCCAAAAATTTTGTTATATAAAGTCTCCACATAGAAATTCTACTAATATTTCTTTAATGATTCAGAAATCCTTCCCAAATATATTTGTGGTTACTTTCTGTTTGGTAAGAGAACAAAAAAAAACATATTTGCATTACTTTAACTGGTCTTCAAACTGAACTCATAAGTAATATTCCAAATATCCAAGTTGTGCTCTATATTGGTTTCCTTCATAGCTAGTTGTTCACAAAACTCCTCTGTAAAAGACTCTTTCACCTTTGATACCTTAAAACCTTTCCAATTAAATGTAGATATCCTCATAATATTTTCCAAATCCCTCAATTATGTTCAATTTATAAAAGATACGTATGTAAATTTATCCAGGTCAACCTATGATCATTTATATGAATCTTTTGAATCAAAATCATGTTCACTGACGCCTAATAAACTCAATGAATCATAAAATTTCCGATCCAATTATTTTCTCTGTTAGATAGGAAGGAAAGGCAGATAAGTGAGAGAGAGAGAGAGAGAGGAAGAAAGAGAAAAAACAGGACAAAGAACGCCGGCAAAACATTAACTCCAGATAATAATGTGCCAAGAAAATCATCATTTTTGGTCAATAAATCCATCTGTTATCGATATCTTTCTTCCTTAAACAAGAACATACACTTTTCTTCTCCTTGGTATAGTTATCTCGAACATTCATTTAAATGCAAACCAACCAACATAGACTACTCCGAAACTACATATCTGCTATCGGCATAATATTTGTGATGCAAAAAAAAATCAAAGTGCTCCACAAAATGACTACAACACCAGAATCCCAAATCCAGAATCGATTCTATCTATCAGCAGAGCAGAGATATCTCTCGCACACTATATACTGGTTCAATAGAGAAAACTAATACCACATTCTGCATGACCTCACCACGAAACTGCAATAACATGGTTTTAAATTTATCCTTTCCACATGTTTTCCATCCTCGAATATCCGTCGTCGACACGGTTGCCTTTACCATGGGATTGTATATAATGTCCTTGCTCTAGATATATATAGCTCTACATTTATATCTACACCATCAAGTACCCAACCTACAAATGATTCGAATGATTTCTCGAATCTTGATTACTGTCAAGTGCACTTAACAGTTTTCCTAGTGCCAGTATGTCGAAGTTGATATTCCTAGCATGTTCAATTTCCAATGAGATGATATATGATAGATGTCCTGCAAGCGGCTGGAAAAAGTATCTCTTTTCTGTTTTTCTCTTAAAGGCTACCTTAGTAGCTCTATAGGTATATGAATGTATTGTATATATATGGCATATGGATAAGGTAAGGATGGAGGACTAAAGAGGGTTGCACAGAAATCGAAAATCCGACAAATGTATCTATGCTCCGGTTGAATGGATTGGAGGATTTTTTTTTCGGTCTGATTCTATCGACAATCGTGTTGGTTTGTTGGTGCCTTCGAATCTCTTTCTCGATATGTATACTTGGCATTCGTTAGAGATGAACAAGAAGGCCAATTCAGGAGTCATCTTTTGGATTGGATTCTTTTTCTTTCTTTGCTGAAATACCACTTCATCGTCGCCACATCCTTTTACACTCTTACTCAATCCGTAGAAAATAAATTCACAATGGTGTGTGAGTGCGCCAAAAACAATCCAATATGGTTGCCAGGTATTGCAAAAAATAAAAATAAATGTTTTTTTTTTAATTTTTCTCCTGCCTGCCCCTGCGGTTGGTCTGTTTTTTTTTTCAGAGGCATTCCCCATTGACTCCAAATAATCCGAAAACGAACATGAGTTTACTGTCGTCAGCAAAATATATCTGATAAAGATGAGAAAGAGAGTTGGAGACAGAACGGAGCCCTGTGGCACACCATCATTTATTTTGTAAATAGCTGACTGAGTGTCATAACCTTTCTTTTTCTTCAAAACGATGTAAAGTCATGTCAGTAGAGATCTTATTGCTACAAAATTTGTACTGCCGGTTATTCACAGGATTCCGATTCACAAGATATTTCTTAATCTGACGGAAGATAATTCTTTTTTAGGTACGGAATGGAAAAATGCTGTTTCAATCCACTCGGGTTGAGACCTATAGAATAGAAAGCTTACGCAGTGGTAAGCGTGGAAACACACCTCTACAGAACTATAGGAAAGATATTATCCGGGCCAGGGAATTAGTATACAATCGATATCTGTGAGTACTCATGCAACCAAAGGCGTGCAAAAAGAGAATTTTAATTGATGAAATAATTATGCCAGGGGGTTCTTGTCTCCACTTAAACCTGGCTTAATTCAACTTGAATCAATTCCAAACTGCATCAAATGACTCTCCATCCGAGTTCAGTGGAATCTAAAAATTGTACCTAATCCAGGTCCTTTAAATCTAAGTATAGTGGCAATCATAATTACCCTTTGTTCTGTACAAGGACATTCCATAAAAAAAAAAGTATTGGTCTCAAACTCTTAAGCTTCCTCTGTTGATACTAACCTTCTATTCGTCGTTCAGAGGATGAGGATCGTGTTTGATTTTTTTTTTCTGCTTCTTCCTCTGAAAGGATTGAGAAAACATTATTCATGTTTTCGTTAGAAATGTTCAATTGAATCTCCAATTCTCCACAGCAGCCTATATGGAAAATTGAAGTACTCTACAGTCCGTCGGCGGCGTCGGTCGGTCGGTTAGTCGTCTCGTGTATATTTAACCCCCTCTGGTGTATCTCATCCATACAATCTCATGCGGCATTCTATTTGCTGAGTCGAGAGGCAAAAGTCTTCCTAATCCATATCCCCACTGGGTGAATTCGAATCTCGTTTTGTCTAGTGAAATGGTGTGCTGCTGGTTTTTCGTCCTGTCATTCAGGCGTTGTTAGTTTTGCTGATTTGCCGAAATTCTCCACCGTGATTGTTGTTTTCCTTTCGCTTAGTCTTCTTCCTCCAACCACATTCTAAATCAAAAAAAAAATCTCTAAGGTACATATTATACATATATATTGCATTCGTCCTTGCTATTCTTCCATGTCCTTTTAACCCACAACCCCCTATCGAGCTTCCACCATCATCACATGGTTTGTTATCCATCGATGTAGACTTTTTCTCTCGCGCGCTTTAGGTAGTTGTTTGAAAAAGGATATTTGGGGAATGGTGCGAGGGTACATCTGAGAGAGGTTGAGGTTGAGGCTATATTTGATGTACCGACGAGTGAAGTGTGATTGTTAGATGTTAAGTTTTCTTCACCAAACGGTTTGTTTGCCTTAGGGGAAATCTTTATCACAATTTTCTCGAGGATTTTTACGGGTATTGAATTTAGGATAGGATTGTTTTTTTTTTTTTTTTTTTGTTCTTCTTGTATTCTGCTTGTGTGGCACACTCTTGCTCTCTATTGCGTATCCTATTTTTTTTTTTTTGTATTATTTGAGTTTTCCTTTTTTTTCCTGTACCGTTGTTGTGTTTTTTTTTATTCGCTGACTTTTTGCCTTTGAGACTTGCTTTGCAGGATAAAAGCTTATTACACGCTTTCTTCCTAGAGAAGTGATGGCAGCTATTGAATACAAAAAAAAAATGTTTTAACTGAAGAATGTTCTCACTCCTTTTTTTTTTATTTTATTTGTTCGAAATTTCATTCTTGATGCGGAATTGCTGATAGCTATTGGATGTGTGCAGATGTGCCAATGGAAAGGGTGCATATAATTTATTTGATTTAATTTATTTAAAAGAATTTGATTTGATTCGATCAAAGGTTGATCGTTGAATGAAATGACAGCTTTTTGACATAAAGTGGAGGAAGTTTTGTGCAATACCGTGCTTTAATGGAATACGTGAAATTTTTTGAGTTAAAGGTTTTTAGTAAAATTAAAAAAAAGAATGCAGTTTTGTGTGTATAGCTCTTGCATTCAAATACAACATTTTTAATTTAATTGCATATGTTATGATGTGTTTTATATAAGAGCGGCAATATTATAAGAAATAATTTTTTTATATAGAACAAAAACAAATACAACTTAGAAAAAAAAAACAAGCAAAAATAAAATTAATAAATATTCTGGCACGAACAGTTCTTCCTAGTGTGTTGATACTCTACACTCTACAGGAATGCAAGGGACCTACGATTTACCACTGGATCAGAACGCGGTTAGTGGAGATTTAACGACAAGTTTTTATTCTTATGGGTTTGGTCACGTCATTGCACGAATAAGTATCCCGAAAAAAAAACTTAAATTAGATTCGTGTATTAAAAACAAAACCTTCGCGTCGTCGCAGGCCACCCCTATCACTAGTACCATATCTTATTTCTAAAGAAAGAGCAAAAGATTGAAACTCTCCTATGAAATTCTTCGCCCAAAGTGATATCTTTGTGAGGTTAATTGGGGTATTGATATAAATCAATGTGAAGTTCAGGTTTAGTGATGTTTGATCAAATGGCATAATCCCACAAAAAAAATTTAACAGGAGAAACCCTACCAAAAACAAAATCTCCAAGAAAAAATTAAAAAACGATGATGTGCAAGTAGTGAATCAAGCAATAAAATCGCACGCGCAAAGTTAAAAAACATTTTTTCTTTCTATAAGAGAGTTTTGGTGGGTTCTTAAGCTTCCTTACTAAGTAAAATACGAACATTTTGTTTAGATGTGTTTTACCTTATTGTGTTTAAGTTATAAATCCAAAAGTTTTTATAATTCATAATAATTTGGGGATTGTTGAAAATTTTCAGATAGCAACAAAAGATAACGTACATGTTTCTCTGACGTTCACACACCTACTATAGCATGTTTATTTTTTTCTTATCTCCGAAACATGGTCGTGCCACTCAAAAATAAAAGCAATCAAATAAAAAGGACTTATTCAATATTAAATTATGAAAAGCACTATATCAAGGTTATTCCTAAGTCCTGAAAATATTAAAAAAATAATTTTGGGTTCGTTATGAATAAAATATAACTAAACTAAAAATAAATAAACGTAACAAGTAGAAAAATGAATCAGAACCATCACAAAGAGCATAGCACACAAACAAAAATCGAACATCAATAATCTATTTCAAGGCTCATGTCCTGTTTCAATGTGAAATAATAAAAAAAAAAACAAAAATGAACAGTCTAATAACATATTACTGGCATGGATTTAAACATATTTTTTATTTATTTAGACAAAATTATAAGGAAACCATTTGACCAGTATAACCGGCGAGGGCGGGGTTTTCCGTTTGTTGTCTAAGATTTTTGATTGACATCTTTTCATATCCTGAATATTCCTACCAATATAATATAAAAATAGAAACAACCTCTTATTTGAAAAAATGGACTTTGTTTTCATTACTTATTTTCTGGTTTGGAAAATGTTGTCAATTATGAGTTTAATTGACATTTAACTCATTGTTTAGAAATTATATCAACTTAAAATATATAAATATATTTTCCAGACAAAATGGCAATATAATTATTTGACTTACCAAATCTGTATAGGCTTTCATCTTTCAAAATATGCAGTGCACCTGAAAAAGAAATAATTTCGATTTAAAAAAATTGCACTATTTTCGAATACCAAAATTATTTAGAAACTGTTTCTATAATACAGGGTGCTTCTTTATTTAATGATAAGATTTTGAGAAATAATTCATGGAAATGTTAAAAAAAATAAACTTTTGACACAAAAAAAAAATACTGACTTCAAAGTACAGAATTAACTTGGTCAAGAAAAAACTAAATATTCGAAGACTCAAAAAAGGCATCGAAAAATATCATGGGTCATGGCCAAGGATCTGTGAAAAATATTTTAATTTTTCTAGAAAAAAACTAAGAATACAATAAAACAAAAGAAATGGAGAATCAATGACCCCGATTTTAAAGCATTACAAAAATTAATATAAAACTTTTAAAAAACTATTAAAAACTCAAAAAAACTTCATTTTAAATTTTGATGTTGGCAAGACCTTTATTATGTTTTTTCTAAGAAATTGACTGTGTGGTTATCCAATGACTGATGGAAAATAACAGTTGAAAGATTTTTTCAAATAAAATAACGAATTTTGAAAATTCCATTATAACCTAATGATCTCCTCTTTACAGGAAAAACCACATCCTTATACTTTTTAATCAAATTCGTTCAAGCTGTTTCGTGTGAAACGAGCTTATTTCCGAAGGCGAATTTGGCAAGTTTAGATCAAGAATAAATATCCACGAAATTCTTCGGCAGAACCAAGTACCAAGTATGAAACAAAACAACCTGTGTATTTTACAGACTGGACGAATACACGGACAAAATTTTCTGACCGACTTTATTTGACTTTCTTTAACATCATAATGCCATAAGTGATTGATAATTCCATTTTATTTTATGATGACTCAAATTTCATATCTAAAAAAAATTAAGGCAAATATCAACATTGAAACTAACACCATTAAAAATAAAATGCACGACTGGGTCGCACGTACTTGCTCTCTTGGTGCAATAGTCCGATGAAAACAAACTTTTCGATCAATAAGAACAATTCATTTTTGAAAAATTTGGTAAAAACCAAAAAAATTTGGCTAAAACTGGAGAACTCGATATACGGGAGCTAACGTTAAGAAACCTTTAATATTTAAAATTAAGACGTTATCTTTTGGGTGTTTTAAATGATACAAATGTCCACTTATGGCAATATTAATAATAGGTACTGTTAAAAGCAATTTCCGCTATTATCATGTATAGCCAAAAACTAAAAATGCAGTTTTGTTTGAAGTATTCTATGTATGTTACATACAAAGTTTCATAAAAATCGGGGTAGCCTTTTTTGAGTAAATTAGAAAAACTGAAAAAATTGGCCAAAATCTAGTGGCTCTTTGTATAGGAGCCACCATTTAAAAAAGAGAAAATGAAAAAAAATCAATGCCATCTGATAGGAAGCTGTAAGGAACTATACCAAACAAAGTTTGAGTGAATTCGATGCAACCGTTGACAACTTATGGCCATTTGAAAAAAAGCCGTTAAGAGCAGATCTCCGTTATTTGCATTTTTAGCCAAAAACAGTTTTCTTAAAAACACTAAAAGAATATAACACACAAAGTTTAATCAAAATCGTTAGAGCCATTTTCGAGAAAATTAGAAAAAACCAAAAAAAGTTGGCTAAAACTCAACGGCTCGTTGTATGGAAGCCACCGTTTAGAAAGGCTTCATTGAAAAATTTACTAAAGCATCCTATAGAACACTATGAAAAACTATGTCAAACAAAGTTTGAGTTGATTCAATCAAGCCGTTGTGAACTTATGGCTATTTGAAAAAGCCGTTAAAACCTGATTTTCGTTACGACCATTTGAGCCAAAAACAAAAAACGCAGTTTTGTTATAAATGCTTAAAGTTAGCTAAATTTTAAATTTAATCAAAATCGTTAGAGCCGTTTTCGAGAAAATCCAAATTGAAAAAAACCGTTACTTGAAAGGTACCAGTTTGAGCCGGGCTAAAACAAAATAAAAAAAACCTCGACAATGGTTTTTCTTCAAATTGCTATATACCAAGTTTGAAGAAAATCCGTCAAGCCGTTTAGGCTGTAGCATGACGTGAAAAAGCGCACATCCGCACATCCGCACATCCGCACATCCGCACAGACGCACAGTCAGACCGACGGACGGTATGGCGAAAACCACTTTTTTGGGCTTCTCTATCATCGTAATGTCATGTTTGATTAAAACCTCGATTTTTTTTTTCTGCACGAAACCAATACTTGCCCTATAGAGCAAGTAAAAAACGCGTATACGCCCGAGTATCCAAGTACACAAGTTAGCAACAACTAACAAAGGATTTTAAAATTTGTAGATTTTCTTTAATTTGGTGTTATCTTTGATTTTCAAGGCTTTTGATACATAAATTTTTTAATTTTCCTAGAATTTCTCAAAATGACTTATATTTCATTAAAAATGTGAACAAAAAAATATCATTTAACTGTTTTGTGAAATTAAATGGCAAGTAAAATGAAAATTCATTGAAGCAGATTTTTAATGATTCAGATTTAAATTGTCAAACAATTTAAAATATGCATCTCATTTAGGATGTCTAGCAACTTGAAATAAGAGTGCCATATAAGTAAAATAATATATTATTTCGTGTCAAGTTCAAGGACAGCTATCAAATCGAAAAAGCCACGTGCCTGATATAACCGGGGAATGACTGCAGAAAACAAAATCTTTTCATGATTTTATTATGTAACGTTTTTATGAATGATACACACATCCAAGCACGTTTTCATAAAAAGAAAAAAAGCATATACATAGAACCACAATTCTTGTAAACAAAAATATATGTATGTGAACATTGTAAGCAAAAATGTATAAAGCTGAAGTAAAAGCGTTGTTTTTACTTAAAATTTAAATGAAACACATACAAATTCATAAAAAAAACAAAATAAAGAAGAATATGTTTACATAATATACAAGGAGGAAGACTCTCCCAATAACATTTACTTTACGAGATTCGCAAAACAATCCCAATGCTACTATCCTGTTCTCTAAAGTATCTGTCTAAGTCTCACATGGAAAATAAGAAATATGTGACGATAAGCATGTTTTACATGCGATATCAGGGCTGGAATCGCTCTCCCTTTCCCCTCACAAGTCAATATTACAAACAATTATGACGATGACAAAACACTTTTGTAAATAATAATTTTTGTTTTCATTTTTGTATTTTTTCCGCAGAGGGCGCGTCGATCGTCTGTGTCTTGAATAAGCAACATTTTTTATTCTTAAAAATGTTGATTACTCAGGACTTTTTAATGAACTTTGTAGAACCATTTCCCAGCGCCTTACAATAGATACACCTTGAATGTAGCCGTTGTGATTTGAACACAAATTTTCAGAGCATAACACAACAACGTGGATACCATCTTCTCTTCCTTTTGCATAAATTTGAACACCAAACCGGGGAAGCTCCCTTGTGCTTCATTTTACCGGAAAAACTCCGGAACGCACAGCAAAACAGAAGACGACAAAAAAAAAAGGTAAAAATCCCCAGTTGATTGGTTTTTCTCGAGGCGACTAATTTTGGATTTCTTCCTTCCTCCTCGTCTATACCAACATCCTTTCTAATTTCCACCAATATTACAGGAAGGCCAATAAAATACGGTAAGATAAAAAATTGTTAACCGAATCCGGTTGAATTCGGCATAAGTATAGGAGAGATGAGCTTTAATATTAATTTCTCTTCTTTTTTGTTGTTGTCTCTCTTCTTTTTTTAAAAGGTCCTTGCAGATACAAATTGGGGGGACCTTTGGCTATGTATTTCTATTTTGGTCAATTTTGTGGGTATCCAATTAGCTTAATAAAAACCAAACACAATTTGAATGACTTTAATTGAATTCATTTGGCATTGGCAGTCGCAGCCGATATGCTGCTCCTCCCACATTATTTTGTATAAACAGTTAGATATCAAAGATGGTCGTGTTGTTTTTTTGGTTTCTTGTGTTTTTAGTATTTTTAGTTTGATTGAATGAAATCCAATACGGACACCAATAAATAAAAAAAAAAGGTAGCGAAATTTGTTTGTCTTACTACAACGGAAGTCCTTAGAGAAAAAGATGGAAATTCTATTCAAGCTTCTCCTTCCTATTTTTCTTTGCTCTATCATTTTTTGTTGTTCTTACTTCGTTTTTCATTATTTGTTTAAATTGGAGATTTGAAATGTAATTAATTCACAGTTAGTTCTTTGTAATCAGATATCGGGGTTTTGAATTTATTGTTGGTCGAAATATGATGATTTCATTTATATTTTAAAATTATGTTTTTTCATTTGATTCTATTAAAAAGAAAAAACGACCTTTTTATAGCTTCCTTGTGGTTTGCAGATAAAAAGGATCAAATATTAAATTAAATTCAAATGTGCCTATGGAAGTTTAAAAAAAATCAGACTTTTGAATGTTAAATTTAATTTGAATTTGAATTGGAAAAAAATGCTTAACCAATTATTATTTGTAAGCTTTTTTGAGTCTCAGGCACAACGTTTTTTTAATTGGATAAAATGGTTACAAGTTCATTTGAAATTTTAAAGGCCTTAGTTGGATTAGTTTCAATTTTTTTGGAGGGACACTCGATTTATTAATTGGAAAAAATGTGTTTGGCTTATTGAGTTTTGTAAAAACTCTAAACTTGCTCATCAGTTTCCGTTTGAATTTTGTTTGCTTAGACTTTCAATATTAAAGTTTTAAAGTTCGAGCCAAATAGTAGGGCTTTATTTGTACTTTTTATTGGAACTACCTTGAATTCTTTGTTCACTCCTAAGTTGGATGTTATACAATATACACTCCAAAATTATACTTTTGACCTTACTAGAGATAGAGGGAGAGAGAAAAACAGTTTTCAGAAGCTTTCGAAAATACTCAAAAAGAGGTTAAAAGAAATTCGGATTCGCGATTTTGCTGATTTTTGTTTTTTTTTTTTTTCATTTTCAGAGAAAATTTATCATAATATGTAATGTATATTTTGTTACACCATAAAAAAATAGAGATTTAAACGAAAAAACTCAACAATATTTTTAAAACGGCAGATATTTTGACGTGAGAATTTTCGATTGAAAACAAGGGTCCTTTTTCGAAATTAAGTCAAAATTAGGTGAGAAGTGAAAAAAAAAAAAATATTTTAAATCCAAAAAATGTCCCTGTGTTTTGGTCACAAAAAGGTAATAGTTTTATACAAATTTCGTGAACAAAAAATAAAAAACCAAAAACTTGGTTATTTGAGTTTTCACATACATTTTGAGGTTATGTGAAAAAGTGTTAACACAAAGGTTGTAGATCTTTTTATAACCTACAACTTTGCTGTTTAACTTTCTTCCATAGAGCTTGCAGTTTTGCGGGAAATTGAGATAAACTGTTCATACCCTTAAACCCCCTCCCCCCATAGAGGGGGCCATAAATCGCACTCGCGATTTGATTGCATGATTCACTACTTGAACATATTTGTTTTGGGGATATTGGTTTGGGGATTTTCGGCTTGTAGATTTTCTCTTTGGGGATTTTGGGGATGGGGATTTTACTGTGGGGATTTTGCGTTTGGGGATTCCCGTTTGGGGCTTGTATTTTGGGGCAAACGTTACCAACCCCTTGAAAACAATGTATTCTTTTTAAAAATTCATGTCCGTCTATATTTCAATTTAACTTAAATGAAATATCAATTTTTTGTGACTTTAGAGTCTCATGTTGTCAAGATGAGATTTTGATCAAGGACGATGTAAAAAGAATCTTAATTTTTGAACAGCTCTTGTGGCAAATGAATATTTACGAGTAAGCTATAAACATAATTAAAAATTAAAATCAAATAGTTGAGTCAAGCCAGAATCAATAAAACTTATTTAAGTGAATCTTTTGTGCCATCGCATGTTGCAATATGGCGGTGCCGATGGCTCACATCAGTTTACCGTGTAGCATGTATGTATATGTATGTGTGTGTTTTGACCAATGTATTGATGTAAATGTGTTGTTCACGTGATCGAGATACAAATATAAATATAACGGTAAACAAGAGAAAAATAAAGAATAGTGCGCAATGCCAATGATCCGAAAAAAAGTTTCACTTGCATCGTGGTTTCATAAAACCACACACATTTTTTTATTTTTTATAAATTTAAGAAATTATTCGATGAAGGTTCTTGCGCTGACCCAACATAACTTGTCTATAGTATAAATGTGGGATTGAGTACGACCAGCACGACACCTTAATCCCAGAACTTTCAAACGACCAGACAAACTACAACACACACACACAACAACGAATGAAACGAAAGACTGTAGAATGAAGGAATCTGCGAAGTGTGCAGAAAAATGGACACCACACAGCACGATAAATACTTTTATACTTAAAACTTGCTTGCTGTCTCACTGTTGGTTAGTCCACACTAAATCATGAGGTCAAAAGCTAAATCTAGAATTTAAGAATTTTGATTTGATAAAATACACATTTAAGAGTAAGCTTCATGTCAGTTTTAAACAGTTATGTTATATTTATTTGATATAAAACCTTTCAGACCGATTGAAATCAGTTTCGTGTTTTCATTATGTTGTAAAAAATATTATTAAAAGTATAACATTATCGTAAAATAAAGATGCCAAATGTATGTTCTGTTCCTATACAACCTCAAAATATTCTTTAATCATTAAGATTAAGAAGTATCTATATCTTTTTACACACATTCAAAAGAACACTCGATCTTTTAATGCCAAAGAAAAGAAAAAGCCAAAATTCTATTAGACTCTTGAAAAATGTTTCATCAATTTATTTCAATAGAGCAATGAAAATTTTCCTTCCTCAAGTCCTTTCAAATGATTACTTAAATAAATAACAATTTTCTCCAAATAAGACATTCCTCTCTTTTCTTCTCTACCATACACTTCACTTTTAATAAAATTTATTTCTTCAATTTCACTTCATTTATTTTGTGAAATCCTATTCAAAAGGATACAAACTATCTAACCCTAACAAAAACACTATCGGACAACCCAAAGCATAATGGTGGCATTTTTGCAAAGTGGTGCTTTTTGTGTTTAAAAAGTATGTATTGTGTGTGTGTGTGTGTGTTTTTTTTTTTCCTGGCGATTTTGAATAGAATATCCTTGTGAAAACTTAAATAACATCTTTGTGGAAATAATACTTTTTCTTTTTGTATTATACAAGTATAAAAATAAGATGGAACACATACAGACACAAATAAAATAATATAATATAATAAAGGACACAAAAAAAAAGTAAAGAAAACAAAATGGAATACCTAGAAGATTGCATTTCGTGGAAATGGACAAAGACAATAATTGCATTGAACATAGCGTTAAGAATGCTTTCGCAGAAAACGAGGCAAAAATAATAATCCTTTCTTTTCTTTTTTTTTTTAAGTCCTTCTGGGTCTTAGTTTGTTTCATTTCTGGATGATGCATTTTGTCACAACAATTTTCTTCTAAAGTTGTTCCCTCTTTGCTTAAGGACGTCTATTTTTTTTTTTAAATCCTGTTTTGACAATTGATATCATTATTAACAAGGACTTCTTATGTGCAATTAGGTCTGGTCTCTTGATTCAGTCAAAATCATATACAAAAAGGGACTAATTGAAATTGACTTAAACCAATCAATCGTCCTTTGCGGGATAAAAATTAATCTGCCAGAAAACTCAGTTTTAAATGACGTAAAAGCAATTCCGCGCAGCTTCTGTTCTGCTATTATGTCCATGTCCAACGAAACTCCACCGCCGGCGCCGCCACCTGGTTGGATGTACTTTTTCGAAAATCAAGAACAATGAGAGTTTTCAGACGTGATCCTTTTTTAATTTCATTTTTCAAAGAAACTTATATCGTGAGAGGTTGCATCCGACACAAACACAAAAGCATGCAATTTTTCGATAACATGCGGTGAATCAAGTTTGTTTCCTCCATTCTCTATAAACTAGTTTTTTTTTTTTTAAATGTGGTTGTCGCGGGGAGAGGGAATATGTTACCGTTCGCAACAGTGAAAAATGAAAATTCAAGAAAATAAAAAAACATCATTCTATTCGAATTTCAAAACGTATCCTTTTCCGAAATATAAAGCTCGCGCGGTCGTATTGATATACCTATGTTTAGATGCTTAAAAAGCAGAAATCTTGTGCCACAGCCATAGGAGTCATTCAAACCAGTCAGTGAAACGATGTAGGAACACCACAAAAAGTAAAGCCGAACGCCACACGCGTTTTCAGGATGTTTTCGGGCAGGTATACGAGTACACGATTCAATATTGAATCAATAAACGAATGAAAAGAGATTTTTTTTTTTTTTCATTTCTTAAATTCTATATCCTGTCGTCCTGGAATCAATATAAACAACCTGCAGCATGCACCTAGAGCGGAGCATGTTGGGAAACTTATATAGGATATATGTGTAGAACTTGGTCGGGATATTTTGTGCATTTTAGATTTTTTTTTTTTTTCTTTGATAACCTGAATCGAGTTTATTGTTTTGTTCTTTCAAATTTGATGGATTTGTGGATACAATATTCAGATATTGTGCCAGATTGGTGGACAGTGATTGATCAAGTGAATGCCACATATACCATTTGAAAATTCAACATGGAAAAGGATTGATTGAAAATCCAATAGCAGAGTTGACTGACTTAAAAGTCATCCACCCATAGTTGTGAGAAAGAACAAGAAATTGCACTTATGGTTTCCTGTGGTCCTAAAGTCTGTTAGCCACAAAAGTTTTTTTAGCAGTTCGAAAAAAGTTTCGCGAGTTGTAAAAAATAAGTTGTTTTAAAGATCTTAATGGAGACCCTGGCATAAGAGCCTCTCAGGGCCCAACTCACAACGGACATTTTTTTAAAATCTTAAACAAGGCACATTTTGCCACTATTGTTCAAAAAAGATTTGGAGGATACCAAATCGCCACCGTCCTGGTTATTTGCCAGTTCCCTATTTTTTCAATAATCATGTTTTTAAAATCAAATTACAAACCTAAAGCATAACAGCCAATTTATTTTTGTTTTTAAAAACAAATTTCAAGTTTCAAATAATTTCAATTTTGTTCAAAGTGATTGTTTTAAAACAAACAAAAAAACTGACAAATTCTAACGAATATTCAATCTGTACAAAAAATAAAATATGTAGGTAGGTATCAATTTATGTGATTCTAAGAACACCGGTTCCCTACAAATTGACTGTTTTTAGGAGCAGAATGTTTTAAATCATTTATTTTATTTTTTAAGTTGCAAATTAAGACGGATTTTCTAGGAAACTCTATTTTGAGATGCCTGACCTTTCCGGTAACATTGAAGCAAAACAGGTCCCAAGTAACAATTTAGCTTGTATAAGGGCCAATCTTTGGAATTTGGCAAGTAATAGCTTGTATAGGATTCGTATAAGGCAAATTTTTGCAAGCCTTACATTTCAAACGTTTGGTTGAACGGCAAGTTGAAAATAATCCAAACTGCCATTCTTGGAGTATAAATCTCAAGCTATTGTTAAGACAATTTGGTGTACTTTGTGGATTGATGGAATGAATCCTTACTTCTTTTAAAACGATATACTAGAGAGAGGGTTACAGTCAATGAAGACTGTTGTAAAGACATGATCAATGACTTTTGCGTTCCTGAATTGAATTCACTTGATGTGGGAAGGGGAGAAGGGGCGCTGTTGTTTCAACAAGATGGCGAACGGCAAGTGCCACAATTGATTTACTGAAACTTTTTTAAGCACATTATTTCGTGTTTTAGACTACTTGTGAGTTGGCCTCCAGGATCATGTAATTTAACACCGTTAGATTATGTTTTTTTTTTGTGGACGTGGAGGTATTTAAAGTCGCTACTTTACACCTATAAGCCACGATCCCAAATGCTGCAAAGTGATCGAAAACTGAACTTCATGATTGGACTACCCCCGATGTAGATATCATATTCAAATAAAAATTGCAATTTGAGTTATGTTACGAAATGGTTATTATAGTTGTCCATATTCTCTGGCTATGGAGCGTTAACGAGTAAAATAAAATGGATTCCATTGGAAGTACTGTTTGAGGGATTCTTCAGATCATTCCTTATTTATTAGCTTTATTTTATTTGAAGATCCTTCAACCAGTTTTTTGATTGTTGATCCTGAGAAATAAAAATTACAAAAATGGTAATTTCCTTGAAACTTAGACTGAGTCCTTTCGTATTTACAGCTTTCAAATGTTTCATCATTTAAAGCTAGCCTCTATTGCTTCAACGCATGCATCAACACAATACTTCCATAATTGTATTGAAAATGTTCCATTTGGATGTCCAGGACGACGAATATACAGTTCATCTTTCTATTGGTGGGCATTATTTAATTAATCGCATGTCTATGACCAACTTAATTAAACCTATCCGCCAAAGACCACAGAATAACGAATCACCGTTAGATGAGAACATAAATTCAAAAACTAAACACGTCCCTAGCGATATGGTATTAGCGACACGGACTCTAACTCTCTGTGCGGTCTGTACTGTAACGCCATTGCATCCCAAAATCCGTTAAATTGAAATCACATAAAAGTGTACTTTCCCACATGCACATGCACATCAAACATAAACACAAACACTAACTCACACATAGATAGTATAACTGTAGCTACATAGTTGTTTAAATGAAGGCGAGAACTTTATACCATTTGAGTTATATTTACGAAATTATGTGTGTTTGTGTGTGTGTGTGTGTATTGAATGCATTATTCTGTAAACCCAAGAGTTTGCCAAATTAATTATCCATAATACTATCAGTCGGAACGATAAACAATTTAATTGGACACTTAATTTAACTCTGGCTTGTTGGAAGTATAGCGATATGGTTGCAATCGGTGCCAGTAGTGGTTTGATTTCATCGCGAGACACTTAATAAAATTTTATTTAATTATAAATGAACCATGAGAAAGTGATTTCCAGTTGCAATACATCAACTTTGTGCCACATCCTGGATTAATGCTTAAATCGGGATAAGCTTTTCCAAGCAAGACAGACACTCAAAATATGGTCATAAATCAAATATCGTACGCAATAGGAATTTTTGTCGCATCCTCCATCCTCCTATACCTACCACATCCTATGGGAGGTTTTGTCGTTTTGAAGACAAACGGACGAAGGTTCTAAACTATACAAACGACATACAGTTGACACATATTTTCTTAAGGGGGTTGGTGTCTCTGTCTACTGTCTATACAATCTACCGCTCTGGCCTCTTGAAATCGGGAGGACTCTGAATCGTTTCCATTTAAGAACTCAACCACCATAATTCATAGCGCTTAGTGTTGTCCTTATAAGTTTAGCCAAGGAATATGATTTTTATTGCAAACTGAAGAGCCATTTTGAGTGGCAGGAGCAGAGCATAAAGAAGATCACAATGTATAGTCTCAAAAGCGGCTATGTGCCGTGCCTGTGTCAATTGGCGTAAAAAAAAAAAATAAGGACGACGAAATCCAACTCCTGTTTGGTTTTATTTATGTCGTTTAGAGATTTGTGAAATGTAATTTGTGGTGATTTTATTTTATTGAGTTTGTTGATGATGTTTTTTTTTTTGTGGGGAATTTTTGTTTTGTTATTTTGAGGGTTAAGTATTTGGATTTTATATATATTTTTTTTTGATCGATATGATATTTTCACATATTTAACATATAATTGTTGAAGGTGTCAGCTCTATCTAATCAAAAAGTCTTAAAAAATTTTTAAACTTGGAATTAAAACTGCAATGAAACTTTTGAATGAAAATAATGAAGCACAAAATATCCTTTTATAAGCAAATCCATGCGTCATGTTTTGGAAGACTTATTTCAATACTTCAATATAGGTACAATTTATTTAAACGATTATTGGAATTTATTTCATGAATTTCGTAAAATATTTGATGCTCATGGTGATGTTATTTGTTACAAGCTCTCATTACTAAGGAATACTTGAAAATTTCTCATAAGGACAAAAAATGTGGAAGGAACTTAGTGAGAGGTTATATTTATTTGGATGGATTGTTGTTTTATTGTTGATTGAATTTTAATGAAAAAAAAAAAAATAAAGTGCACGACTATGTTGCACGAACTTGCTCTAATGTGTGATTTTGAAAAAAAGCATTGAAAAAATCATATCAAATTTTATTAGTCACTTAAAAAATACTAGCTAAAACATTTTTTTGGAAAAAATAAAGTACTAAGTCATACAATTTCTTTTACTGTTTAAATGTTTATGGAAAAATATTTTTAAAATAGTTCGACCATTTTTTTTTTTTTTTGAAAAACTATTCGTATTACAAAATTTTTTTTTAGTATGCCAACATCTATGAACTTTTAGTTCTTAATAGAAAATACGAATTTAGAAAAAAAAAAACAAAAATTAAAAAAAGTTTACCTTTTTTCAACTCAAAAAATTTTGTTTGAAAAATTTAAGAAACAATGTTATTTTGTTTAAAAAAGAGCTTTTATATCAAAAATTTTAGAAAATCTGAGTTAAAAAAAAACAATCCTATGGGAGGTTCCGTTGTAAGACTTTTCCTGAAAAGTCTATTTCAACTTAAACATAAAATTTACACAAAAAACCGTTCAGAAAGATTCATCAACAGAATCGTCGGATCCACTTTTGTAGACTTCTCTTTCATCGTAATGTCATGTTTGATTGTCTACACAAGTAAAGTTCCGGTGCTTGGAAGCAGAGTTTTTCGGAATAAAAAGTATCCTATGTCGATTTTCTTAGTCCGTACAATGTGTACAAAATTTCATGAACTTAACCACTGAACCCATAAAACAAAGAAGCATATTATACAAACTCACATTCGTCTTTATAAATTATGTATTATGTAGATTTTGGCGGCTTGTGGCCGCCATGTTTGGTGACATCTGTCAAATCTATTGATTTTTATTCAATTACTGATGTCATATGACCATCTACCCGCCATTATTGAATAACCCTATACTAGCGACCCGACTTGGAAGAAACAATTTTGTGTGTTGTGGCTCTTTAAATTATATGATATGTGCATCCCTGCACCAACTGGATGAACTTCACCTTCCATAGGGGACTCTCTACCTTGTTGGCCAAGACATAATGTACATTTTCTATAAGCTCATAGGCGCTCGTGTCTAGATAACGTTGCATACTTTTGGGAGTGTAAATCAGCTTGTTCATATACAATAATGTAGTACGTTGCTACGGCTTTCAATATTTTTCTAATTTATATACATATACACTTTCTGAGAAAAGAGATCTAAGCGATGGTGAAAACCGCTTCAAAATCCTTTGCGTGGTTTAGAAGGAGTTAGCGGACATAAAAATTGAATATATTTTTAATTTTTAAATAAATTTGCAAACATTTTTGATGGTTCTCTTAGAAGTGACTTGTTATAATGGCTTACAATTTCTTGGAATCATCGCTCCTTATTTCCACTGTTTTGCTTTAAAAACAAACAATGTAAAATTAACAATTCAATCAGAGTTCTGAAGCCAATTTCAGGGGTGATTTTTAGAACCATATTATTTAAACCAAAAAAAAAAAATAGACGTTCTCTTCCATTTCATATTCAGAGGCATTAAGCTTTTATGTTATCTTTCTAACAACCCTATCGATTTTACTCTAAAATAAAAATAAAAATAAAACTGATACGAGCTCTGAGTGTTTTGGTCATAACCATTTATGTTCTTATCACATAACCGTTAAACATATATCTATCTATTCTACTTATATATCTTGCATATATACACATACATTTATATAAATGAATAAAAAAAAAAAAAAAAAAATTATGCCAAACAAAGAGGACCTCACGTTTTATCTTAAGTTTATATAGGTAGCTCGTATCTCGTATCTCGGTACATATTTGTTGTCCCCCGAAAGCAATATCCCTAATTCTAACAACAACACTTCTAACCCCTTATCCTTATCACGTTTTTCTTTTGGTTATGTGCGTTGTCGTCCGAAGGAACAAAAAAAAAAATAAACCAAATAGAATAAAATGACATTGTGATGAAAATAAAGGCCCAACCAGATTGGAGTGTCCTTATCCTTTTTTTGTATGTTTTTTTTGTACTTTGGTTTTCGTCCCATTCATTCTTAGCGTTTTCATAGATTTTTGTTTGTTGTTGTTTTATATTTGTTGTTTGAATAGTCCATTTGTTTTTACTTTCTTTTCATCATCATCTTCTGTCAAATGGATTCTTTTCTTTTTTTTTTTGCTATCTGCACCTGCAAGGACCTACAAAAATGACACTTTTCTTTTTCTTATTTTTATAATCATAAAAAAATCAAACAAAAAAAATCCCTTGTCGCATTATTCTAATGTTTAGCGTGGTAGTGGTGGTGGCAGTACTAAAAAAACAAAAGGATAAAAGAGCTTCCTAACTCACCCAATCCACTTGAAAAAATACCCCAACACTTGACTGCTAAGAGTGAGAAAAAAAAAGAATGGGGAGGGGTAGCGGAGAACTAAGACAAATGCGAGCCCTTAAGATAAAGATAAACGATAAAAATAAAGAACGGAAACGGATTGTAAACAGCGTTGATCACGGTAAAGAAGAGGACTTTATGGCTAGTGACAAGAAATGGCGGCAATAGAGGCGGCAGGACATTGCCTAAGAAAAAAAAAAGGGTAAAAAGATAGACAAACAAAAGTATTAACCATAAAAATGAAGACCACCTTCCGCTTTACCATCATCTTCCCAACCTTCATCATAGATCCACCGGAAGAGGACAGTGAAATAATGTTTCTTTGTGATTTAATTTTTTTTTCTCATTTTGTTTACTCACACAAACACATACAGACAATCCACATCCTTTTGGGGTCCTTTCATTCTTTTCTTGTGTGTGTGTGTTTTTTTTATGGTGCCATTAAGTAAAGTGATAATTTCCACGGGCAAATTGATTTTTAGCAAATTGCCGGCGTCAAGAGATAAAAATAAGCAACCCTATTCCTGAAATAACATTACGTCAGGGTCTTGACTTCTTTTCAATTTTTTTTTTTTTTGTATTTTGGGATTAAAAAAAGGGTCTTTTTCAGCTAAAATGTTTGAAGGTTTTTTTTTATTGCCTACTCGAAAATACAAAGTTTTTCTGTTTGGTTTCAAAATTATTTGATTTTTTTTCAAAAACACATTTCTTTATCATACCAAGGGCATTATTTCCATATCCGGTGTCAAATAATGGTGTTTTGTTTAATTTTAACATAAAAACAAATATTTTGAAAATTCAACCGAGCAGGTGGTTAGCTATTCTCGAATAGGAAGCCATTCCGAGGTACACCAAAAATGCAAGAAAACACATTTTGCAGAGAGAAAAGTTTAAAAATAAACACAAATGATATTCGTTAGAGGACTTGAAGGAGTTGTCTTGTTATCTTAGCTTAATGGTTATTTTAAATAAGTTCCTGGTTGTTTAAAATAATAATGTCTTCTCCTTTGAGATGAAAGTGTCTGTGGATGGCTCTTAAGTTTGCAAATATTTTTGTTCTTCTAGTATACAGTCACGTGAGAACATGAAATGAACAAGCATAGATATTTATAAGTTGATGTTGGCTTGAATGTTCATTAGAAAAACGTACAAAGAAACAAAACAATGTTTTTTTTTTATATTTCGTTGCAAAAACATTAGTTTTTAAGAGCATGCTACGACATTGCTTATAATTTTATTTTTAACTGTCAAAGCTATACCCAATGTGCATTTCTTATAACATGCACTCTCTAAAGGGGAATTAGATGTTTGTTTTTTATTTAATTTTTGCTTTGATGGCAAATTTAGGAAAATTTGTGACGAAAAGTATTTCACATTAAAGTTCTGTGGCAAACGTATTATATTAGAAGAAAAGGAAGATTGAACAGAAAAACACTATTCCAGGAAAATACTCAAGCCATCGGATTTTATATTGAATATTCTATTCAGGACCACTTTTTGAGAAAAATTCAAACAGTATGGTGCTCCAGCATTTTCGAACACGTGACACAATCGTTTTCACCGATAGGTTTTCTCCTTAAACTTGGCAGGAGCACCGGCGCAACTTTTTTAATGTTTTGTTTCCAAATAATCTTAATCAAATCAGTACTAATCAATTCAGTCTGTAAGTTTTTGAAGTGAAACTTCTTTAGAATCGTTGTGATTTCAAACCGGATGCAACGAAAAAACGACAGGTAAGAGACACAAATACAAAAATGCGTGGGATGAAGCCAGGAAAGAATGATATAGAAATATACATTCTATTTTATATTATCGGTCTCTCCTCTTTGTCCCATACTTCGTAGCGTCCCCACTCCCGTCTTCTAAGCATAGTCGCCTGTAATTTGTGAGCCAGAGCGAGAGAGCAGATGTCGGTGTGTATGTATATTGCACACTGTTTAATACGTGCTTGTATTTGAGCATTTAACGTGTGTTAATGTATGTGAAAACTACGTGAGCTACTGTACACTGTATGCGGCTGCGTATTACAGCTTTTTAGTAAGATGTCAGCGTGGTGTGTTATTATTGAAGTGAAACTTCTTTAATATCGGGGTAATTTGAAACTCGACGAAACGGAAATGCAACATGACACTTTTAAGCAAATATGTAAATCAATTAAAAAAAAAAATGTATCGCAACAAGTCTGAGAGAGAACGAATGAAAAAAAAATTATGACACAGTATTTTATATTCTAGCTCTCATTTTCTCCTATCATACGTTTTGCCTCTCACTCAGGTCTACTAAGCATTATGTTAAACAAAAGCGAGTGAGCAGGCGCGTTAGTACGATTAAGTTAGTATGTTAGTTAATATAGGTACGTGATTTGAATGCTGTCTAAGAAGAAAAGCTTTACAAAAGGTTTCAATAAACTTAATTCAAGAAGAATGAAAATTCAAACAAATACATAACAAAAGTATTTATAGAAAATTGGCATTCAAAAAATTATTTAAATTTTAAAAAAGTATCCTGAATTTTTGAAAATAGTCAGTTTTCGAATATTTTTTTGACTTGTTTTAAATAGTGGCGTCCTGGAGTTCATACTTTAAAAGGGAGTCAAAAGGACGCAAAGTATGTCGGTACGTCTGTATGCTTGAATATGTGTTGAAACTTTTGTATTTGTACAGATACGTGTTGAAAGCATTTAGTCATACATAACATAAGGTTTGAAAGTAATCCGAAAACTGGTGCTGGGTGGCTGAGTTTTTCATCTCATTCTCTCGTAAATTAGGTATACCAACTTCTTTGAAGTTTCACTTCAACCGAGTGTGAATTACGCACACACATTTTTTTTTTTTATATTTATAATTTTCACGCCCTCAAAGCCGTATATTGATACCCTTAACATCAGTTAACAAAGTGCGAGTTTTCCAGAAAATTGAACAGGAAATGAAAGAAGATTGCTGATGCACATAAGTTTTGAATTTCTGTAAATGAAAATGGTAACTAAAAATTGATTCGGATAAAGCATTCGACATTCTTGTAGTGCGGCTAAAAAATGAATCTTTACTTGAAAGTACGTTCGAGGTTAGGCTTAATGGTAAATTGGTGGGTGTGTTACGTGGAAATTGTTTAAGGAGATAAATTCATCAGCTAAATGCTAGAGCACTGCTTATAGAAGACTCATTAAAACAGAAAAGACAAGAGACAAGAAAGACTTAGATGATGTTGAAATAATGTTTCCGGAATTTGTCTTTCACCTATCAATCTTAAGTTTTGTTTTTAATGCTATATAGAAGACATATATAAACTGAAGATCCTGGTAAATGTATTTCGTGTAGATTGGAAAAAGAACAGAAAGGAAAGAAAGAAACCTAAGCGTTTTGAGGCATTTTTGGCGAGGTCAAATATGTGATCTTTTCTCAGAAGGTGGTTTTTAATGTTCTAACCTAGAAGAACGCAAAGCTGTTCATTTTCCTCAATGCGAGTGCCCCTCATGAAAATTGGCATTACGGTCAGGGTTTTTCAGCAATAAATTTGACAAGGTTTATAATTTACAGTGAAGAAGTCAAGAACCTTATCAGTGAAGAGGTCAGTCGATGAATAACTCTTACAAACCGCTGTTTCTTAGAGCTTACAATCACAAGGCATCTTGGTAAGAAAGCCCTCTTTCAAAGGCATAAGGAGACAATATTGAATAAGACCCTAATCATATAGCTGATGTTTGTCTAGATGTATTAGGCCAAAGAGTGTAATCTGACAAAATCGGATTAAAAGCACCTGTATCAGATAGTGGACTCAAAGTTCTAAGATCATTGAAAAACTGCTTTTCTCATCTTGACTTTTTACAGCTCAAAATCAAGCTTTGGTACTTTTTGTCCTGTTCCGAACAAAATTTCTCACGGCAGAGAATACATTTTTTTAATCATATCAACGCTGGAGTCTACGTTACTACCCAGGAAATATAGTGAGCAGTAAAAGGTGTCGGAGACCTCGTTGAGACCTTAATTTAGCTGAAATAATAAAAATTTTGTGCCTAGATAGACCAGTGCCAAAGCCTTTGAAAATAAATTACGGTCAATCTGTGGTCGGGAAGTTGGCGGGAGGGGGGTTTTAAAGGATTTTAAGGAAAAACAACGGTCTATCTCAATTTCCCGCAAAACAACAAATCCTACGGAAAAAAGTTAAATCGCAAAGTTGTAGGTTATTAAAAGATCTACAACTTTTAAAAATATTTTTTTTTCACATTACCTCAAAATGTATGTCAAAAATTCAAATAACTAAATTCTTGGTTTTTTTATTTTTATCTTTTACAAAAAAAAACGTTTTCATTTCACGAAATTTGGTGAAAACTTGCCATTTAATGCGTCAAACACACGGCAAAAATATTAATTTTTTCACCAAATTTTGACTGAATATCCAAAAAACACCCAATCGAAAAATATCACATCAAAATATCTATTTTTTTTTTTAAATTCGGTATGGTCTTTATTTTCTGAAATCTCTACTTTCCGATTAAATAAAAAAAAATATACATTACCAGTAAATTTTCTCAGAAAATGTAAAAATACCAACAACAAAAACTCGAACCAGAAATTTTTTTTAACCATTATGTAGAATTTTGAGTTTTATACGTATAAAAATGTATAATGGTTTTTTTTTTTTTTGTCAGGAAACAATTCTAGAGTTTTTTAGCAAATGACTTACAATATCAGGGATTTGTGTTGTCAGGATTCTTTCGGGAGTTTCAATTAATATTTTAATTTATTCCACCTATGTTTTTAAGTTCATATTTTTTGGCTGTTCTATCAAAGATATTGAATTATTTTGAGCAAGTCAAGAACAAAAAATAATACGTTTTCACCCTTTGGGTACGGAACCCAACATATTCGAAGAGACTGTAATTTTTTCAAAAAAATGTATATTAAAAAACTTTTCTTTCAATGTTATTGGTATCATAATAGACTTTGATTTAAAATCAAACTGGTTCTATGAGAGAAAGTTTTATAAAAATAGTTGTAGCCGTATTCTAGAAAAACAATGTAATCACTATTTAACTAATTCACAAAAATAGTTGATAGCATTACTTAAGTGCAATTTTGTAATTTAATAGATTTCTAAATGACTATTGATGCGAATTGTTCCATGAAATCTTCAAAAACGTGCACACAAAACTAAATTTGTTGGACAGGACACCCTGTATATTTACATTGCACTTTTTGTTGTTGATAAAACGATTAAAATATCTTGCTAAAAGAACAAAAAGGTTTCAGTAATTATAACCTATGGAAGGAATAAATAATTTTTTGAACATTCACATGTTGAAAAACAAAACGAATTCCTGGTATGACTAACAAAGAGTGGTTTATTTATAACATTTTAGTAAGCCACAGGCGGAAATGTTTTTAAACTGAATTATTATCCATGAATTATAAAATATCAATACATTGTAACACTTTGGCATTGTTATTGAGTTGTTGAATCAACATTTGGATAATTTTGTAAATCTACGAACAAATCAATCGAATTCAATTATACTAATCACTTCCAGTTAAAACTTTTGATTTTAAATTGGTTAAACAGTTAGCTATTAATTCAATGCGATTGTTCATTTGTTCCAAAAAGGATACCGTTTAAATCAAAACGAAAATTCACATTCCAAGTAAATGAGTAAATGTTTCCATTTTTCGAATCCAATTTTTTCTAATTCTACAACGATTGATTGATCACACAATTCAAATTAACTAAGAAATGTCAAATCTTATTCGATTCAATTTGAATAGTATGTACGATGTCAGAATGGAAAAAAATATTCATAGATGTTAAGAAATCCGTTTTCCAAAATACCTCCTTACTATTTTATAACTGCATGTTACTTTTAAGAGCAAAAAAGTAATATTATTTCCTTAATTTGCATTTAACATATTTTGGTAATAAAAAAAAAACTGAACCAAAAAAAAAAACCCTTCCAATACTTCCACTCGTGAAAGTTCTTAAATCTTTAAATCTCTCTCACTTTCACGATAGCGTATCACAGTGCCTTACAGACCAAAGTACTGTTCTCCTCCTCCAACACTTTTTCAACATCACCATGGTATCTACAAACTGTGAAGTGGAACTGGATGGCAACAATGAGCACTTACCAATTTACAATTCAAGGGTTGTATAAAGTATAAAAGAGTGATTCAAATGTCGATTCGATATGAACTTGGTGAGGTAGACAGAAGCAGGTTGAGAAGGGTTGAACATCATGAAATACAACAACTCCCGAGTCCCAACTCCCGACACGGATCAATTTCTTGTGTCCTTTTCTAGATTCTGGTCATCCGTCCGTCGCCGTCATCTGCAGTATAAATTGAAAGTGCAATTCTGTTAATTACAAACCAATTGGTTTCTTTTTCGATTTTGTTTCCCTCATTTTACCCTCATTCATTTTTTTATTTCCTGGAAATTGTATTTGATACGAATGTTATAGAGTTGTTTTAGTTTTTATATTGCATCGTCGTCACTTAACCAAAAACCGGGGAGAAGCGGCAGAACTGAAAAGTCTTTGTTACATCATCTTAATGGGAAACTCTTGGATGGTAATATCTTGTTAATTTGATTCGCAAAATTTACAAAGCTATATTTCTCGGAATCGAATATGAAACCAATATATATGGAATAAAATATAATTTTGAAAAGATACAAAACACTACTGGGATGCACTTACTTGCATCAGCACACAGATTCTAAAATGTTTCAAATTATGAGAATTGTTATTAGATATCTACCTTCGTTGACAAGAAAATAAATTTGGAAAATATGAAAACAAAGTATTCCACTTATTTTTTGTATGGATTTCTTTTTGTAAATGAAAATGTTCGAAATTTTAAGAAGGGTTCATCGTTTCTCGTTAAAAAAAAACCACCAATTTCGAAGTATTCAAAATTTGCATCAAAAATATTGTTTTAAGGCCAAATTATATCCAGTTATTAAAATTTCAGATGTAGTTAGAAAGTCTTTTGTGAATGTGTTTTCTTCTAGATTTTCGGAAACTGCTGTCTGCAGCGACACATTAATTCCTTCTGGAGTATAGAGGGGCAACCAGATACTTCCATTTCCTTTCTTTCTATATTCGTAGCACGATAACTCGGCTGACACCACGAATTAAAATTCTGGGATTCAGCTTTATTAAAACCAGTTGATCTGCATGTTTTTTTTTTTGTTGGTCTCCAAAACCACCTTTTGCCTTGAGGCTTGAGGATTTCATTTTGGTGTCATTGGCCTTCCTCAATTTATTGGCAATTCAGCGCCACTTTTTGAGTGAGATGTCTGCATTCACTTTGGTTTGGATATATGGTTTGTTGCCACCGTATCTTTAAGATGTAACACAGACAAAGTTTAATAAATAAGCTTGTAGATTACTCGAGATGTTGGCAGAACATTTTCACGTTTCAGAAGATAAAGCAGCACAGATTCTTCGTTGGGTTCAAATATTTAGTTTGAACTTGGTGCGAAGTTAAATTTTTTTTGGAGGTCCACAAGTAAGAACAAAATCATTGACAGAACATCACCTTGTCTCACTCTGTCGCACACGAGGAAAGAATTGAAAAATCACCAATTGCGAAATATTCAGCTGCAATTTACAAAACATGTTTTTTTTGTAAATCACGGCGCTTTGATTCGTATCTGATAGAAAAATTGGCAATTTAACTTTCAATTCATCTCAAATTACAACAATTCCTAAGTTGAGTTTTACAATTAAAAGTTATAATTCAAGCTTGTGCCCTTCAAAGTAAATTACAACCTTTTTGTCGCAGTTTACTACTTCAAGGGAATAATTCCATTTATACTTTTTACCAATCTGGATTTGCTAATATTTTTTCGTGATTTACAATCACTGAGTATTAAAAACAACTCAAGTGTGTCTGACGGCTACGTCGAAGGTCCAGAGTTCGATCCCTGCCTCCAACTAATAATTATCTTTTTTTTTTTTTTTGTACTGTCTCTTTTGAGGAAATGTAAAATCCTCGAAAAATAAATCTGGTTAATATTAAAAGTGGATCTTTGTAAGCCATTCGGATTCAGCGGGAAATGATATTCCACCAGAATATCAACGCACATACAGGAATTGTTCAGAATATAAATCATTAGGCCCTGGCCCCGCTTGTGTCTCCAATAATGCCTTTTTTGTAGTTCTATATATATATATAGGGAGTACAAAGTTGAATTTCAACTACACATTATATACAATTTCTTACCTTTATTTAAATGATCATCACAAAAAATTGTACATTAGAGGTTAGACGTCCAAAATAAGACGAGTATATTTTTCTCGCCAATAAAACATAATCTTAATTCAGAACACCCCTAAAATATAACTCATATTCAGGTTGCTTCTTATTATTAATTTTGATATCCGACTTGGATGCATCACCATGGCCTAGTAGATGTGTGCTAGGTTGGTATGCAGAGGGTCTCGAGTTCGATTCCTAGAATCAGCCAAGTAAGTAAAAGTTACATTTTCCAATAAATAGAAAACGTTGCTTCTCTCTCAAAGCGATATAATTTGCTACAAATTGAGTAAAATGAGGTTGTAATTTACGACTTTACCACTCATTTTTTCAAAAACATATTTTTGATTCAAAACAAAAAGATGGAAATCTACGACTCGCTTTTTGCAATTTACAATCGAGTAAATATAAAATTGATACAAATTTGGATCAATTTTCGATTCGCGATGGCAATGTTTTATTTCTCAGGATCGAATTATTGACCCAAAAAAGTGATAATTTGCTATTTTTGAGTGTCAATATCTTCATTTCGTTCAATTTTGAAAGTTGCGAACAAGGAGTCGTAATTTACAAAACCCCGAACTAGGGTGAGAAACTGCATAAGATTTTCGTGATTTGCAGCTCATTTTTCTTGATCTGATCTAAAAATTCTTTCCGTGCACCAAACGAAACACCTTCCCTTGTTGTAAGACTCAAAAAGAGATCTCCGCAGATAACGCGATTAAGGTCCTTTCGAAATTAACGAACATTATCTAGAGCGGAGTTCGATACTCCGATGATTCTTAAAAAAATATTCCCAAGGTGCTGATGTGACCGACACAAAAGCATGACATCGTTTACATACCTTCTTTGGCTTCTAACAGTGGCACGGATCCAACCTTGGACCAACTTTCAATGGCTCTTCCGCATAGAACCGGCTGAATTGTATAGTGATGGCCTGTGTAATGTTCGCGTTAAGGGCATCTGTCATTTTTATTCGCATAAACCTACGTGTAGTACCCCTTGGCGTAGTGGTAAGTGTATCGGACTGCAACGCCGAAGGTTCTGGGTTCGATCCCTGACGACTCCACCTGGTTCTTTTCCGTGGTAACTGCCTCTTGCGAAGAAGTGACAAATCCTCCAAGAGTAATTAATTTCATGGAAAGTGCTTCTCTGTTAGCCGATCGGATTTGGTGGTAAATTCCATTCCTGCAGAATATCAACGCACACACAGGAATGGTTGAGAGTGTACGTCACAGGCCGCGGCGCCGCTTGGAGCTGTTGTGAAAACAATGTATTTTATTTATTTTTTCGACCTGCGTCTTTGGAAAATCCCACAAGTAGAAGTCTAGTGCGTTCAAATTGCATGACTTTGGTGGCCAACTCACTTCACCACTGATGCAAGGAATAACCTTGCCCTCAAACGATATACCTACATGTAAAAATTCAATCCCTTCGTCCGTTGTGTGGCACGTGGTACCATGCCGTCCTGTTGACACCACATGTCACGTAAGTTCAATATGGATCACCTTGAGCCACAAGAAATTTTGTATCATAGTTCTGTATTGCTCATCGTTGACGGTGTGACTTGCCTTACCAACGTCGTTTTCGAAAAAGTACGGACCAATGACGATATCGCGTCGACCAAAAATCCACAACAACCGGTAAATTTTTGAGGCTGAAGACTGAACTGTTATTGAAAAATGCTCCTCGTCGCTAAAGTTGACTTTTTGGCTAAAATCTGGCTACTTTTACCAACTTCTTTTTACAATAAAGTTTTATATTTTAAACTTGCCGTTCAATCGTCTAACTTCTAAATGTGATTTGGCATCAGTACCTATACGAATAATAAACAGATTTGACAGATGTCACCAAACCAACATGGCCGCCACAGGCCACCGAAATCTTCTTATGTCAAACGAAAAACCCTATACTAATGATTAGTTTTTGGTGCTGGAACGTCGCGTCGGCTAAAATGCCTACTTAAGTCTTAGAATGTCAAAATTTTGGTGAGAATTGTGTAGGGAGGAGCTAAGGTTAAGATAAATCAGCGTGCTTGGTTTTGGACCTAAAGAAAGAAAACTTGCTATTGGTTCAAATATATTTTTTGTAAATATTTGTTCTATTTGCGCTTAGGGTTAATATGCTTGCCCTAGGATTATCAAAAGTATTCCCCAAAGGATTAAATATTTTTGGGTTTGTGTTAAAATTATTTGATTGAGGGTTAAATTGATTTGCTATTGTATACAAGTTAAATGCCATTGCTTTATTAAAACTGTTCTTTTCTTCTTTAAAACAAAGAATTTTAAAATTCGATTTCAAATAAATTTCACCAACTCTGTTCCTTAATGTCCTCAATTTGAAAGAAAATTATAAATTTACATTAAAAAAAAAACTCTTAAGTATTTCAATAAATTCTAAAACACTTCAATACAAATACGAGTACAAATTGATTGAATGCCATCAATCGTTAAGAAAAAAAAATAAACAAATCTGATATCAAGCAATCTCAAAGTTTAATCTCTAAGCCAAAAACATAACAAACGACATATCAACAAATCACAGGAACACAATATCCTTATTTGTGCAACTGTATACATCCGTATACACAAAAAATCACTTCCTCATCCTCATCTCATACTTATATACACTTCCTCCTGCCAAAGACCATTCTTTATACAAAATCACATCACAGAACCATTAAAATCGACATAATCTCCCTAAACATAACATAACATTACAAAATATACAACAAATCCTTGTTTTTTTTTTTTTCTTCCTCAACATAATTTTATCTCTGTTCGATCGTGCACATTGAATTCCCATTTCGATTTGAAAAAGTACACCATTTTCCAAACAATTCACCCTCCATCCTCCAGTTTGGTATTAAAAAAAAAAAACTGTTTCATGTGCGCCCCATAAATTCCTAAGCACTCAGTTACAACGCCCAAAGGAGGACTTCCTCCAGTCAGACATTAAGCACAAACGTTTTCGATGATTTATGAACACTCTACGATGAATGAAGTGTAGGCCACGAGGAGAGTGTGTTGTTGGCCCTTTCTTCATTTATTCACTACCGAAACCAACACCAAAACCAAAACCAACCGCACCAATGTGCTTCCTTTTAAATGAAAAAAAGGCAGCTCCAACTACAGCACTATGCTTCTGCAGCTCTGTGGGGTAGGTTTGAAAATATTAAAAAAAAAAAAAAAAAACAAGTAAAAAATATATCGCATTCAACAAAACGTTTGATGGATATGAATTTTTGAATTTTTTTTTTCGCTCTCCATTTCATATATGAATTAATGCATCTATCCGTTGGATGTGAGTGGTGGTGCCAAATGAAAAATATGTCCTCAATCCTCCTTATGCCCCACAGGCGGGAATATCTTTTCTAACAAACAAACAAAAAAATCCTTCGGATGCGCTTGAGTTATTACAAGAAAGGCCTTTTCCTTCTTCAATTTTGTTTTCCTTTCTTTTTTTGGTGTCAAAATAAAGCTTCTTCAATAGTCCCATTAGTGTTGGGATGTGGTGGCTTTTGAAATAATTGTTATCTCCGTAGTATTACCATCTTGTCACTTTTAATGGGGCAAGTATTGCAATTGCAGATAATATTTTTTTTAATTTTCAAAATTAAAAAAATGTTGAAGTATGTTGTCTTTTAAATTAATATTAGAATGCTCATCTATGGACGTGGTGGTATTACCATACATGAACAGGATTAGCAAAACTTTGTGGTACCAATATCTTAGAAATTATTCAACCGTTTTCGACTAATCGAGTATGTTTGGAAAGCCATATAGTACCTACTGGAAATTAGGTGAATACACCTTTGATACATAGGTGCACAGTGCACACACTTAACTGGTTGCGCACAATGGTGTAGTAGCAGCAGTAGCACGTAGCAATGTCAAAGTAAATGTCAAAAAAGTAGCTCACAAAGCAGCATACACGAATACAATGTCCAGCATTGAACTCAAACAAAAATCATGTCTGCCATTTTGGTTTGTTGGTAATTTGCAGCGCAGCACATGCGTGAAGTTGAAGTAGAGTCGACTTATACTTCAGCTACTCTCTATGCTGCAGCTGCTACTTCACATTGTAGCCGTGCAATACAATTTACGTACATTTAACTTTGACATTGCTACGTTCTACTGCTGCTACTACACCATTGTGCGCAGCCAGTAACACTGTGGGTCATTGTAGTTAGATACGGATTTCTCAAGAATAATTTTACCGATTTTGATGAGTTTGGTGTGGTTGAAGAGTGTACATTTAAGTTTTTTATTGGAATGCGCGAATTAAAATTTTTATTTTTAGTCATGTCCATTTTAAATCCATTTTCAGTTGATTTCACGGTTTTCGAATCATTTACGATCCACGTTGTTTTACACAGTAAGATGTTTACAAAATAAATGCTGGTGTACCCCAAGGCTCTCTTATGTCAACAGGTCTCTTCCCTATTTTTGTCAATGATCTTTTGTTTAAGACTTCTATTCTACTAATCCAGGCGCTTTACATCCGATTATGTCAGGGTTAACGCTTCTGCTTCATACAAGATACAACAAGATAGGGATGATAAGGGTTTTATACAATATTGTCTTGTTGTATTGATGCCTTGCGAGGTGTGAGCCTTCAGAAAAAGCGACAAACAAGATTCATTGTTCGATTGATCTCTTCACTGATAAAGTCCTTGACTCCTTCTGCCCCTAAATTCACTACCAGTTAGTGGAATTTGCTTCGAGGAAACCGAAGGGCTTTGCATTTTAAAGTTTTTTTTTTTTATCGAAAACCAACTTCTCATATTTCACGGCCATAAAAATGCCGTAAAATCGCTAAAGTTACTTAAATCGATGTAAAAAATGTTTCCCCCTTCAATTCCGGTTCCAATCTACAACGTAAACATTCACCAAAAGCTTGTGTATAGTTCTCATTTTGTTTTGTTTTTTGCGCTCAAGTGGTGTACAGTCTGTATTATTTTTATTAGTCGAGCGATATAGAATTAGGATAGAATTAGGGAAAAAGGGAAAGGAGGTGTCGATGAACATTGGTCTTGAATGTTTGAAGATCAAAATGGCAAGGGAAAATTGTGCCAGGCAGTTCATTCCACATTCGTGTTGTACGGCTAAAGAAAGAATCCCCATATTTCACGGTACGTCCGAAATTGGGCTCAATTGTAAACTGATGAGCGTTCCTAGCAAGACAAGTGTTACGGGGAAAATGTTTAAGGGATGGAACGCAGCTGGCTAAATCGAGTGAGGATTTTTTTGTAAAAAAACCGGTAAAATAAGGAAAGATATGACATCTGATCAGGTGCTCCTGTTACACATTTGCATCTATATTAGATTTTTACGCAGCACTAAAAGAATGTAGTTTGCTTTCCCTGGCTCGATTTTTACTTAGGACGGGCTCAGTTGTAAGGGGATAGTTAACTTTTTATTTCAGCATCAAATTCGTTTTTTTGTTTGTCTGTTTACTTTGATCTTCTGCGATTAAATAAAGGCAGCAGAGAATTTGATTTTCCAAAATTAGTTCTATGATGCAGCTAATTAGCATTTAATTAAGACTCAATTATTGCGGGAATGTTTTTTTTTCTAAGAATAATAAAAAAAAATGTAAAAAAAAGCGACTTAGTGTTGAAAACATATCTTAAAAACGAACAAATCATTTTAAGCTTATAGGTACAGATAAATTAGCGTTTAATTAAAATTTAATTATGATGCGAATATCATTTTTTGTATATGTTGCCTGATTCTTGAATTTGCCTTGCATTCTTTATTTTAAGCTTTTCGCAAATAAATCACTATTGACAAAATTTTGAACAGTAAAAATGTCAAATTTTCATATTAACATGATTAATTTACACATAGTTAATGATAATGTAATTAACACCTAATTAGAGTAATTTCGTCAATGGCTTTGCTAATTTTTGGAGTGAAATTATAAGAAAACTATATCTGAAACCCTTCAGGCAAGATGGAGTTCTATGCCATAGGTAAACTCATACGACCTAACCCTTCAGGCAAGATGGAATTCTATGCCATAAGTAAACTGATACGACCTAACATGACACTTTTCTGCGTTTTCTATTCAATTTTATGTTTTTGAAAATGTGCGTCCATGTGAAAATAGCGCCTTACAAAAAAAAAAAAAAAAAAAAAAAAAACACACACACACAGACCACCCTCCATTGGGATTTTATAATCATCAAAAATATCCTTACAACACAGAAATTCATGTCAAGCACGCAAGGATATCATTTGACGATTCCTTCAGAACATTCCGCTTACAATATACGCCCAGATGAATACGCAATTGTAGAATGCATTTAGCAAAGTGATGATAAAGAGAGAAAAATGGGACATGCGGTAAAAATATTAACAGACTTAAGAAAAAACAAAACGAAACATCCTGTCCAACGACCTAGTTTCCAGAACAAGCAGCAGGACTTGAACAGAACACACTGCGCGGAGTTAAAAACAGGATAATGGTTTTATATTTTGAAGGCGTGATGAGGATTTTTTTTTGAAACCAGTCAGAGTGGGCGTGAGATATTAGGCCTGGCGAGTCGTAAGGAGATTATTTTTTGTCATCATCTGTAGGTGCTTTGCGTTGATTAATGTTGTGGCACTTTCAATCGCCTTAATAACAGCACAGCCCAGCAATTTTGATGAAGAAGATGACTATACACAACCAGAATTGTTTTGGGGTGTCGTATTTTTTTTTTTTTTTACTTTATTTTTTGAGGTCCTTTATGATAGGTGACACTGACATTGTATACGAGAGACTCGCCGTTATTGTGGTGATGTAAACGATTTATGGCGCTGTTTTTATCCGCGAAATATACATTTTATTTAATTTCCTTGATCATTTTGGCAAATTGAAAACGGAAAACCCAGGACTGAAAAAATAATGATACAAAAAAAAAAAAATAAAGAAATAAAATAAATTGGACATTGGGCTGAGTTCATAAACAATAACGACATTACCTTTTTTTTCCTTTGAGGAATGGACGTTCGTGGCAGATGAGGCTTTATTCCTTGCACAAGTCACAACAATTTAATAAAAAAAAAAAAATATTAAATGATTTGAGTTTCAAGAATTCAAGGCTTTGTTGGCTGGCTCTTAGCTCTTAGACAGGAAGTAATAATAATTTTGCTTTTCTTCGTGTTTAAATGCAATTTTGTGAGCAATTGAATTAATGGGAAGATTTTGAACATTAAAAAATAAAATGGTTTATTTTTTTGCAATTCTGTGTCACAAAGTCGGAAAATGGAAATTACTTTCTTATGCGCTTAAGTATAGGTAGGTAGTATAATTGTAAAGTGGTTATTTAAGTTGTATTGAAATAATAAAGAGATATTATGAAGTTTGCATACACACCAAAATACAACTTTACGAAATTTGAAAGACAGTCAAGGACGAACATCTGCGGTAAAAGTGTTTTTTTTTTTAAACACAAAAGTTGTATTAGGTTGATTTTTCTTAATATACTTATATCAAAAAGATCGTAGGACATGGGACCATTTTAAAAAGCAAAGGACAGCATCTATTTGAAATTTGATGGTCTTTGAAAGAATCAAGCCAGTGTGCTTGAAGAAATAAACATCTTCAAAACTAACTAGACAAGCATGTGGTCCTGAATTTTGAAATTTTTTAATTTGCTTTCATGAGTGAAACCGGTCTTTGGGCTTGAGCTTTAGAAAATAAAAATTAAAAAATTTCCAATGTTTTTCTGAGTTACTTACAAATTTTGTCATTTTCCAGAAGTTTTTATCAGCTAAAAAAAGGTTTTTAAAATAGTTAACAACTCAACAAAATTTTTTTTTCCTCATAAAAATTTGTTGGAAAATTTTAAAAACATACCATTATTTGTAAAAGAGTTTCCACGTTGAAAAATGCTTTCGAAAAGTAAGGCTTCTGGCTTGCCAGAAAATCTTATCTGTAAAAACCCGGTCTTTGGAACTTACTAGCATTATAAGACTTTTCCTGGAGAATCTATTCCTAAAAACACAAGGTTTGCTCAAAAACCACTTTTACTTTTAGAAAGTTGTATTGCAAATCTGCGTAGGAGAAATTTTTGAAGAAAATCATTTTTTTAAGTGAAAGTTATATGCCTTTAAGAGCTTGAATGCCTATTTCAAATACTAAATAAAACAATGTGTAGAAAGTTTTTTTTGAAAAACTTTTTGAAAAAAATTTTCAAAAAAAATTCAAAAACGCCAGTTCATAGGTATTGAGCAAATACATTTATTTAAAATTTTTAGGAAAAAATTTAATAAGCAGTTTTCAAAATATTAATTTTAAAATTTTTTTTTTAAATGCTTTTAAAAATACAAAAAAATATTTTTCAAAAATATTGGTATGCAATACAAATTGAGCTACCTACAGCTATATGTGTGTGAAATTTCAAAGGAATCGGTTGAGTCGTTTTCGAGATAGTCGAAAGCAAAATAAAACGGTCCTATGGAAAGTACCGTTCTTAGCCATTTTTTAAAACTTTTTTTTAGCCATATGATTGGTCTTACCTAAAAAGCAACACTGATTTTTTTTAAATCGAAATCGTTAGAGCCGTTTTTGAGAAAAATAAGCTTTAACGTAACGGTTGTATGGCACGTACCGTTAGTTTTTGAGCTAAAAAAAAAAATTCAATTTCCCCTTTGTACAATACCAAAAAAAGTCTATATACCAAGTTTGAAGCAATTCGGCCCACCCGTTTGGGCTGTAGGTGTCTATAAATACAGACAGACAGACGGACAGAATTTTTAGACCATCTTTTTTCGTCTTCGCTATCATCGTAATGTCATGTTTGATTGTTATCTCAAAACTTTTTTTTTCGACGAATTCATAACTTGCCTTATAGTACCTATAATCGCAAGTAAAAATACACAACTGGGTGGCACAAACTTTCTCTCATATGTTACAGTGGTCTTGGGGCTTTAGATTTTGGAAAAAAAAGCATTGCAAATCATATAAAATGTTATTTATCAAAAAAAAACTAGTTAAATTTTTTTTTGAGAAAATGAAGTAAGAAATCTGATTCCTTTAACTGTTTTGAATTTTAAGAAATAACATTTTCAAAATTGTTCAGAAAAAGTTTTTTTTTTTTTGAAAAACTTTCCAAAAACATATTCCAAATTTTGTTTGAGTATGCCCAAATCTACCAATTTGTAGTTATATACCAGAAAACCAGAAAATCAGAAATTTGAAAAAAAAAAAAAAATAAAAAACATTTAATTTTTTTTTAAACTCAAAAAATATTTTTTGAAAAATTTAAAAATTAATAATTTTTTGCTTATAAAAGAGATTTCACATTAAAAACTTCATAGAAACCCGTTCAGCGGTTTACGATAAGAAAGCCCTATGGGAGGTACCGTTACATGACTTTTCTTGGAAAATTTGTTCCAACCAAAACATACAAAACAAAAACAGAATTTAGACAGTTTTTATCGAAATCCGTTTTTGAGAAAAATCAATTTTTCGTTAAAAAACGTATGGCACCAGGTACGGTGAGTTTTACAGCTAGAATGCTAATTCCAAAAACCCCTCTGTATGACGTCATAATAATACTGTGTACCAATTTTAAAGCAAATGTGTCCTTATGCTTAGGCTGTAGATGCCGATACTGGCAGACGGAGGGACGGAATTGTCGGACAAACTTTTTCTACTTCATGTTTGACTGTTAGAATTTTTTTTTTTACAAATTCATTAAAAAACTAAGTTGAATAAGGGAATGACACCAGAAGCTTAGTATCATCCGGCGGCGTAGCAGTTTAGTAATTAACCACTTCGTGGTGTATATCATTGGAAATTAAGCTTAGCTCTCGAATTATGTTAGTTGAGTTCTTCTATCTATCTTAACTCAAGAAATATTGGAAAAAGGTCATATGGCAAAAGATACACCAAATTGAAAACAGCAGGTATTGGAATTGATTTTAACCTCTAAAACACCCCGTTCGAAACCACTAATATTCGGTTTCTTCAAGACTAATTCATCACACAAGAAATATGAAAACAGAACGAGAATCATCAGGGCTCCTACTTTTGTACCTATATTAAGGATACGATTATTCATTCTTCAACTTTGAAAATTACAAGAAATTCCATCTCATTACAACTGATTTTGAATCGTTACTTAGACCATGTAGTTCCAGAAAGACGGTTTGGTATGCAGTGTTTCGTATCAAAGAGGTTCCTTGAAATTTTTCATATTTTGTTTTAGAAATCCGGATAATTTAAACAATATGAACGAAGAAAGCTTAAAGTTACTACAAAAATTTTAGATAAAGGAGCCCTTGCTGTTTCTGTATCTACATTGTTGTTAAGAACACATCACTAAATTAACAAGCTTATACTTTGCTCTTTCTTTTTTTTTTCAACCATGTTTTATTATGGTTTGAGTAAAATTCTTTGGCAATCCTTAAGAGTTTTTTTATAATTCTATCACAGAAAACTATATTTTTACTGTTTTCAAGTTTTATGACATTAGCTTTCGCTTTGTATATTCAAACTTGATTTGACTTAGCTTTACGTTTGTTTTCAATGAATTTATAAAAAAAAAACCCTTACGAAGTACAGTTCCAAAGTCACAAACTTAAAATTTAGAAAAGTAACGATCTATCATAATTAAATTGCACAAATAAAAAAGACACAATCAATCTACTTAATTTCGTCAAAAGTGCATCTCTCAAAAATTATAATGTTTTGGTCCAAAAATATCTCTCTATACCCTCCTTTGCACCTCATTATAGGAAAAGTGAACTTTTACATTTCCAAGTGATCCCCTCAAGAATGAAGTAAAAGAGCTCAAAATAAACTTAGTTGTTTAAGTAAATATTGTTGTAGTGCCAAAAAGTTCTTCAAAGGACTTTACTACTATTTTTATTTTGTGTCCATAAACGAAGAACTTTCGAAAGTCTTTCGCTCTGACTTTCTCCTTAATTTGTTAATTAAAAACAACAAAGACTTCCCTGGGCATTTAATTAGTTTCAAAAACCATTTCCATTTCGAGAAATAAATTCCTTGCAGGTCTAAAAAAAAAACACACACACACACACACACATTTCACCTGCAATCATTGCAAACTGAATTCTTTTTGTCCTCTTTTTTGAATTTTGTAGATTTTCTTTTCTTCTTCGAGAGCAATACAATCGAAGAATTTTTTTAATTAAAATGAAAAACATCTCCTATGCCATTATTATTGGTCATCCTATGATCCTATCATCTCAATGAGGTATTTAATAAATCCTTCGAAATTCATTGACTGCCTTTATAAATTTGCTGTGTTATTTTCGACAGTGATTCGTTCGTTGGATGAAATACAAGGATCCTTTTTTTTAAAAAATCTCTCAGACTCACACATTCATTCATGTTTGTATATACTCGTATGTACCCATCACATTTTTATCAGAAATACAAAAAAAAATAAGACAGAATACAAGAATGTTGAAAAATCAAAAGAACAAATTAAGGACATTCGTGTGACAGTGATGATAATTATAATCTTATGTTTAAGGAGACGTCAGGCAATTAATCCTGATGAAATTATAAAGGAACGCAAAAAACAAAAAGTGAAATAAAGTAAAAATATCTGTTTCCGTCGAACTTTTTGTGTAAATTCTTTTTTTTTTTTTGTTCTTTCATTTTTAATTTGGATGACAAATTTAATTCAGATTTAACTTTTACTCTGAGTTGCGCTGAGATGAAGGCACACACAAAAAAAATGAAACTTTTTTAAAAGGATTTCAGCTTTATTTGACTGTTTTTTTTTTCTTTTTTTTTTGCTTTGAAATTTCCTTAAAAGTTTGCATTTTTTTTCTTTTCCTTTTCTTAAATGACAATTTCATTTCTTATCCAACATTGTGTTAAAATGTCCTCTACTCTCTTCTCAAAGCGTTAGGATAATAATGATTCTGTTCGAGGTCTATCGTAGTGGAATAAGTTACGCGGTTGGGTGAAAAGTTTTGCACTCAAAAAAAAAAAAAAAAAAAAAAAATGGAAATAACACGACCTACGACAAGTTTTTTGTGCCTTCTTTTTCCATCAATTAAGGAAGTTCTGTTGGATTCTACTTCGTTCGCGGTATTGTTAGATTTTTCTGATTTTAATTTTATTGAAAGATTGTCGATTAAATTTTTAAGTTGAATTTCATTAGTGAGAGAGATGTTTTCAAAAAGAAGTGGAAAGTGGTGATTAGGGATAATTATTTGCAAGTAATTTTGAATTTTTGTTTAACTTATAAAAAATACTGGAACAATGGTAAATCGCCCGATATTGAAGGCCAACTTACAGGTCCAAAACGGGAAATTATAACCCTTTCCAAAACTGTCTGTAATGAATCCATTAACGCACACGCTGTGATGCATGTTGTGCTTTTATGTTGAAATCATAACGCCTTCACATCAAAGCAAATCGATTCTGGAACGAAAAAGTCATTGTTCATGGCTCTTTATTGAACTCCATTCACAGAAACCTTCTGTCCGGGAAAGTTTTTAAAGATGTAAATACCAATGATTCCACCAGCCACTACAACACACCAAATTGTTAGAAGGGGATGTACCAGCCGGCGCGGCGGCGCGGCGTCTCAACAATGGCTTGAGGCTTATGCCCTCTAAATGCATTCAACCAAAACTGAAATTTTTTTTTTACTAAAATCAGGATCAACGAAAATCTTGTTTTTAACAAAACGATGTTTTTCGAAAACAATCTGCACAATTTGCAGACATTGTTCAGGCATCAGTCGATTCATGATGAAATGGCAAACCAAACTAAAGATAAATCACATGAAAGATGACAAAATTGTTGTCATTGGAAACAGTGCTGCCAACCTAAAAAAATCACAATTTTCTTGAACTCCAAATTTCCTCTGGTCTTTCGTTTTGAGTATTTAATTTAAAAGATTGATTTGCTAAACAGATGTCATCGTTATCAGTAAAGTCCAAATGGCTTAGCTTGTAAATCAGGTATATCATTTGTCACAGCACTCTTTCTGACTCCCTGTCGCGTTCCTGGACTCTTTTATCAAGAAATGACAAAATAACATCACGATCAACGCGGTAAAAGGCCTTTTTGAAAACGCTGAACATGAGGTAGAGCAGATTTTCATACTCAAGGATTATTCACAAGATGCTGATCTGGCGGAAGCAAAATTGACCGCTGCGAAACCCCTTTTTGTGCCTTTTGAGCATAAACTCGATCCTGGACTATCATATCGATTATTAGTCATTACTTTAAATTATTGATTTGTTGATTTGAAAAATGCTTTTGAAGTAGCAAATTAATCAGCTGAATAATTTGTCGTTTCTTCGACAAATACAATTATGCAAACCCACGTTGGGCGCCAATGTTGACAAAATCAATCAAAGACCTACAGCTTTTGAAAGTTACTACTTGCAGAGTTGGAACTGGAGTTGCTTTTCTCAGAACATCTTCTTTCATTCTCGGAGGGTGTTTTCGTTGTATTTTTTTTTTTTTTTTTTGTATTTTTAGAAATTCACTTTTGTTTTGAAGAAATGATGAAATTCCCATGTCTCTTTTAAGTCAAGGACTTTCCAATTAAATGCATTATTTAATTTCAACTCGATAATAATTCCAAGAATAAGACATACACACAAATACCTTATTAATCATTAATTTTAATAATTGAATTATTTTCCAAATTGATGAAACGAAATCCAAAACAAAGATCAGAGCAATCCTCTTGGGATGAAAATAAAATCATAATGTTGTCTTCCGCCTTCATTTCCTTCGAATGATTTATTTCTCAGAAATGTATTGGCAGATATTGTTTGTAATATAAATTCATATATTCCGGGTTCTATCTTAAGTTTCAACTAACGATTCTCAGAAATATATTAAGCCATCAGTAAAATAACTCCCTCAACGAGAAATACAAAATTTTGAAATTCACTTAAAATTTTTTTAAATACTTATACACGTGGAAACTGGGGGATTCATATTTATATTTTATGTGTAAATTGGTTGATAAGTTTATAGAATATATATAATTATTCCCTGATTAAAATGAATGATTTTGTTTCTTCTACTCAACGTGCAATATTTTAGAAGAATTTCAGAGTAATAATAAACACAATCATTTAAATCCTTTCAAACATCTTATACCTCCTTTCCTAAAACAGACACAATATTCAGCTGTCAAAAACATTTCTCACAAATCTGTAAATATATTATTTATAAAAGGGATATTCTGGCAAAAATCCAGCACTAATGTCTGGCTTGAATCAACCTTTATGTATACGAATTGGCCTTCTGTCTTTGACCAATAAATCATGCTAATCACAAGCCACGCTGAGCTGATGGCGACCGACGACGCTCGTCCTCACACAACATTATCGTTACGAAGTGTATAGTGGAATTTGAAATAAGTCGGATTTATACAAAGTACATACACACGTAAAAATAACACAACTTAGAGACTTTTTGCGCATAAACCTAATACCTGTGGAAAAAAGTACTTAATGTAAACGTCCAATCCACCATAATCCTGTCCCTTCTGAGTCTAGGGGATACTTTTCTTGACACATTTTTCGATATACGAATGGGTTCATTGGATATAGGGTGTTTCATAAAAACTTGTTACAATACAAAAATTTAAACAAAATCAAGCAAACCAGAGAGGAGTCGATGAATGAAGAGAATCTCGGTTATTACTCTTGGTTCCTGTAGCGTATTAAGAGAGGTTGATTAGTAGAAGTTTAAGAAGATTTTCATAGCTGGGCAGGATAAAAGCACCATTCCAAGACATAGTGCAAAACCACCGTTTTTGAAAAATTGCAATTGCTGAGTATGCTTTTAAGAGCTCTCGGTCGCATAATATGCTGAGGTTGCTAATCGAACCCGAGGTGGGTATGGGTTGATCAAAGAGAAAGTAGAGAAGCATCAGAGAATATTCTATTCGTTTACGTGAAAAAATGATAAACTGACATTTAGTAATATTTAGCTCTTAGCAGTTTTGAAGGCATTAAACTGAAAATAAGTTAAATAAGAGAAAGGACACTAATTGTCGAAGAGAGTAAGAATGGCTCTTTAATGGGAAAAATGGAATAAATAAAAAGTAGAAGGCCTAAGTTGCTGCCTTAAGTGCAGCCAGCAAATGGACTAGAGGAAACGAACATAGCTAAAAAGTTTATTTATACAATAAAAAATCAGATAGAAGGTTCAAATCCAAAAAAGATAGCTTATTGGTATAGACTTCCGACTTATGGAAACCCCACAAGAAAAATGATCAAATCACATGAATTCGGAAACAAAGTCAACTCTGTGTGAAATGATATTGATCTCAAATCACTTTTTTTTTTTTGATAAAATGGCCTCGTCTTTTTCCAATTTGCTTAACCTCATTTATTGAAACCAGGCTGGGGCCCTCTTCCAAATGCCCTAAAGCAAACAAAGAAATGACATTATGTATGGTTATAAATTTTGAGCTCCTGGGTGAATAGGATCTTTTACGGGTGCAGGAACAATTCCCGTCGAAAAATTCAACAGGCTGATTTCGGCGAAAGACCAATTTTATAGCACGATGATGAATCGGATGTCAATATCTTTGTATTCAAGAATATTTTTCTTTTTTGGGTTAAAGCTGAAAACCGTGGTTCTGATATGCATTCCAACTTTCTTGATTAGATTTCATAGAACAGTCAATGATCGCTCTCTAAATTGTTTTCTTGACGTCTGAAGTCATCGGGAAATCAAAGGTTTTTGAAAACAATATTGAAGAAACTTTCTTAAAGTGAGTCCACATTGAAAACGACCAATATCGTTTCCAACCATATATTCTGAGAATTTAACATAAACTGCTAGGTTTTTGAAAAAGTCACGAAGCCGTTATTCAAGAGGATGATTTCATTCAGGTTGGTTCAGTGAAAACAGGTTAAAAGTCCTTAAATTGCTTTGATCATAATTTCCTCTGAAATTTCTTCAGAAAAGTTGGTGAAGCCATTTTCTTTATGCAGCAGCTTTAAATGATTTTTGCGAAGCATCTTTTATCTGTCAAAATATTTAAAGCTTAAGATCAACATAAAGGATCAATAACTTTGCTGAATTTAGTTAATTTTATAGAATTTATAAAGACCACCCTATAAAAACCAACTGGCTGATTCAATATTTCTTTATTCCTTGTGTTAACCAAAAAGTCTAGATTTTATTGAAGGGAGGATGAGGCATGAGGGAGTGTGTTTTTGACCATTCGAATCGTGTAAACACCCCATTCATAACAACGTCTGTCATCTGATATTATCAAGAGCATTAACAGAAAATGGAATTAAACGATTTTGTGTTGTTGTTGTTATTTAAAAAAAAATAGATTCGTGTTTTCTTTGTATTTAATTCCAATCCAAATCGGCCTCCTCTTTTGCAGGATATAAAATTATAATCTTTTTTATATTATTGTCTTGCCACTAACAAACTGCTTCCTTACATTGGGGATTCCTATACTGGGGCTTTGGGAGGCGGTATAAGATATTGGCTATGGTCAGTATAATATGCTTGTCATGCCATTCAAAATTTATATTGTATCCGGTAGATGTTATTAATTAAAATAACGAAGCCGATATCATTTTCAAGATATGTATCAGCAAAAAAAGTTGAAATATTTTCTAGGAAAATCCTTTTGTCATAATATATTTGTATGGGTTGACATGTGTTATGGAAGCGCAAAAGTATTTATTGTATTGTGTATTTCTGGTTATTATGATGAACATAAGAAAAAAAAATATTAATAACCAACGATGAAAGGTATTTGTAATGCTGTCAAAAATAAAGGAACTAAGGACAATTTGCCACAGCCGATAAAAGAAAGTGAATAATAATTTTGGCCATTCAACATGGCATGTTAATTTGTCATGATTCTTCATTTTTGGTGGATGGGAATTTTTGTTTGGGGGATAGAAAAATTATTTATGAATATTAAAGGATGTTATTTAAATTCTTGGGTGATTGGCACGTAATATGGTCAAAACAAAAAAAAAGTCATAATCAATAAATTCTTATTTGATATGAATGAAGTGGTTGATAGAGATCCTTGGGAGAATCCTTAATAGAATTCATAATGAAAATTGTTTTTTTCAGGCCAATGATTCGAAGTTTCCTTATACTTTTTGATTAATAAAATGGTCAAGTACAAAGTAAATTTGAAACAAAAGAAGTTACAGTTTCTCCAAAATTGCAAAATTGCAAAATAACACAGCTTATTCTTTTCGAAAAAACATCGAGAGTAATCAGGAACTTGGTAACTTGGGTGCTAAAAGCTGTTCTGTACGGGCCAATCGACATGCCCCAGCCATCTTAGTTGTTGAATTTGAATTTGTCTGCCTAGGCTTATGTCGCTGTACAGCTCGTCGTTGTATTTTTTTCCACAAATGTTGTTTTGTCTGTTACCACTGACAGGACCATAAATCGTACGCAGAACTTTTCTCTCGAAGACACACTTGGCGACACACTTTTCATCCGATTGGGGAGAGTCCATGATTCTGCACCATATAGCATCAGGGCCGGGATGATGAGTGTTCTGTACAGTGGCTCCTTTAGGTTTCTCTTTAAACCTCTATTCCTCAATTGTTTATTCAGCCCAAAGAAATAGCGATTAGCAAGAGTTAGTCTACGTTTGATTTCAGCGCTGATGTTGTTTACAGCAGTACCCGATAGACAAATTCACTGACTACCTCGAACTCGAAGTTAAACCTGGATTGGACTTTTGTTGATGAAACATATACTTCGTCTTGTCCTCTTTTATTTTCAGTAACATTTTGCTTGCTGCTGACGCCATAGTAGTTAAGGCAAGGTTTACTGCTCGCTTTGTGCTTTTTATCACGTCAATGTCGTCCGCAAAACCAAGTAATTGTGTCGATTTATTGAAAATGGTGCCCGATGTACCGGCATGGGTGCTCCGTATTACATTTTCAAGCACAATGTTAACAGCTGCATGACAGAGCGTCGCCTTGTCTTAGCCCTCTGGTGATTTCGAAGGTTTCAGTAGAGTCTCTACCAACTTTGACGGAACAGCGAGCATTCTCCAACGTCATCCTGATAAGGCGTATCAGTTTAGCAGGGATTCCAAAGTTAGACATAGCACGATACAGCTCAACTCTATTAACACTGTCGTAAACGGCTTTAAAATCGACGAACAGGTGGTGGGTGTCGATGTCATATTCTTGGGTTTTCTCCAGGATCTGGCGTAATGTGAATATTTTTGTTCGGTCGTAGATTTTCCAGGTCTGAAGCCGAATTGGTAAGGACTTATAAGGTCATCAGCAAACGGCCTGAGACGTTCACATAAAACGCTGGACATGATCTTATAAGCAATGTTCAAAAGACTAAGACCTCTACAGTTGGCGCAGATTAGGCGGCCTTTTTTGTGTATCGGGCAGATGAACTGAAATTCTACTCATCGGGCATACTTTCCTCCGACCATATTTTACAGATGAGTTGGTGTATGCTCCTGACCAGGTCATGTCCAGCGTGTTTAAAAAAAATCAATCATTTGCCTAAGAACACCACATGCTAATAGAAATAAATGCAAGATCAATACGACTCATTTTGGATGCATGTTGCGAACCGGTAGGATACATGTTGCGAACAGGTATCAGGTATTTTCTAACTATGTTTTGATGATTGGTTGCTTAAAAATGCCACATGTTAATATGTGTATGAATTTTAAAAAGGCCTGTTGTCATTTTAAAATCGACGTCATTTCTTACTGAGACATGTTTCCCAAATTGAATAGCCACCATAATAAAATGTAAGGCTTTTAGGAAAATCAACAAAATTATTCGTATGTTGTACTCATGTTATGTACATGTACATGTGTCTTAACATAAGAGCCTCCTTAAAATGGGTCTCGTATCATAACAAAACAAACTTATCCATTTGGTACTGGAATCCTCTGCCCTAGGCATATTCCATATTTCCTTGGTCATGACCAAAAAACACTTCTTAACAAAATACTTTAATCTCAAAATTTGTTTTTAAAAAACAACATCTTAAAGTAAATCCCTTTATCAGTTTCTGGCTTTTATTCCAATTTTTATTATATCCGCAAGTAAATTTGAAAAAAAAAAAAAAATAATAGATTTTCACAAGCTCTTATACTTTGGCCCAATATCCGCCTGCCTCATTTTAATGAACCCGAAAATAATTTTCACGCCATTTGGCCCTTGTCCTAGTCGCGATCACCCGCCTCCGCCTCTGCCTTTCCATGCCTTGGTTCCTGCTATCCTGCTCTATAATAAAACCGGACCATAAAAGTTATTGCTCCCAAGCAGATAATAAAATCTTCGAGTTACGATTTCCTCCAAAAGAATGGAATAAATGGATCCCATCATCGTTGTTAATATCCGTCCCGAAAAAGAATTTGCATACCAAACCTCACAATATTTTCCGTTGTTCTTCTTCTTTTTTTCTTCTTGAACAGGACTCGCATTACAAGGGCGAATGAAAAGGATGATGATGAAAATGATGGCGCAGCGGCGGCGTTAGTGCGAAAGTGAAAAAGAATGTGGATTTTCAATTTCTTCTTCGCGCGTGGTGAGACATCAGCAATGGCACAATAAAATTGGAGAAAGGATTTGCACCTTATGACACGACATTGGCGCCAACTGAATAAATTATAATGTCAAACCAATCGCAGGCGTTGAAAAATGTCGTCGTATTCGTCGTCGTCGCCGTAGTCGTAGTCCTTGTTGCAGGATATTACAACACTATAGTTATTGTTGTATGTAGGTGTTGATGGTGTTTGTTGTGCTGTACCTAGCGCTAGAAATACTTTATGTATATTGTACATTCCAGGTGCTCATCGCTCTTTGCTCACTATGCTCACAGCTGAAATGGCGACTGCATAAGAATTTATTTTGACGAACAGCAGCAGCAGCAGCTCTTGGATGTGCCATGCCGCCTCCTTCAATCTGTTATTTATTTCATCGATATTATTATGCAGTAATCCTGTAATACCGTAATATCCTCCTCGTGCTTGTTGAATATTTATTTTGCTTTATTTTCGCCACGTCAAGTAGCAACTTGGGATTAATGGCTGAAATTTCATTCATAGTGGGTGTTAAGCGATTTTCTTCTTTTTTTTTTTTTTTTTTTGCCTCCATTTTTCTTCTTCATCTTTTTATTTTTAATGAATTATGAGAAGCCGAAAAGTTTCTGGGAATAAATCATTAATCGCGATAAAGGACTTTGGTCAAGGATTTCATTTTCGGTTTACTTTTGTATAAAGATTAATGGGATTTTTTTTTTGTAAATAAAGGAAAAAAATTAAGTAAATAAAAATATTGGGAGTGGATATAGGACACAGAACAGGGATACATAGGGTTTTTGTCTTTGATGTCCGTTGCAGAATCAGATTTATTTGAGAATGAGAAAATATTTTTTCTTAACTGATTTTCAAAGTGGAAATCTTATTATTTATTCTTCTTGGTAAAAAAAAATGATTAAAATCGGATAACGAATACAAATAACGGATATTTTTTAAAGTTTGAATGAATTTAAAAATCCCAAACAGCCGAGAGTTGGGCTTTTTCATGTCTGGTGCTGGACCTTAATTGAAAACAATAAGATTTTAAGGCCAGTTCTTTGGTCTTACCACTTCCAGTATCGCAGCTTCCAGATTTGCTGGCACTGACCGCCGCGCCGCAAAAATGGCATTCCTATTAAACAAACTTAAACTGGGTTTGATCTTTTCCATTTACTCTAAATGTCCCCCACACTATACTACATGAGCCATTTAGTACATGTGATTCTAGTTAGAACTATAACACCATTCAACCCTGTTCGACATACGTTTTTTTTACACATTCAAGGCCAAAAATCTGAAAAAAGATCCGATCTTCGCTTCGTCAACGAATCGATTTGTAGTGAGAGTGGGGCTATTTGTAACAGGGGTAAGAAGTAACAGCTAAGAAAACAGGCTCCTAATAGAAGCCCCATATAGATACCGGCACATATTTTTGGATTACCTTATATTTTGTAAAAATCCATGACGGGGCTAGTTGTAACATTTTTTTAGGATACTTGGTAACATGTTAAAACATGGTACAATACTAATCAGCATCATTGTTTATTGGACCCACCGCTTTTAACTTCTTCGGCACCTCACCGAGAGTCAAACCGATTATAACGCTTCTTTTGCTCCAGAGATCTTTATGAATATAAGGAGAATCAGAAATTTCACTTGATTGTCTAGACCAGCATACGATTATCGGAAGAAGAGAAAAAGTTTCAACCACTTTCCTGCTGAATTTTTTATAAAGTTTAGTAATAAAATAATTAAAATATATAGTTTTCAAAACTATGTAGCATTTATTTCATTCAAGTAACAAGTTTGTTTTATTTTTCAATTTTTAATAAAAAAAAATGTGTATACAACTAATCCCGCTCTATTTGTTACAACTAACCCCATACGATGGGTAAGTTAAAAACAAATCATTACTGTTATAAGTTTTTATGTCGATATTTTCTGAATAGGAATTTATTAATATTTTTGTAGACTTATTGTCAAAGCCTCAGCCCTACTCTCCCCTACATTTAACTTGAATAATACATTTATGTAACTATTTCATCGAAAGCTGCAGGAATAGCTGGCAAAGCCTAGAGAATAACGTCCTCAATCATTGCCATTAAAACTCTATCTATAGGAATAAAAGAAATCAGTGATGGTTTTTTCATGTCAAGATTTAATCTCAAAGGATTTTTCACCTCCCAGTGAATAAGCTAAAAATATTTATCACAGAAAAATTTTATCAGGACATTGAGAATTTTAAGAAAAACTGCGATTAAATGGCCATCGCAATATAAAACAGAGGTACGAAACATGCACATTAAACCCAAAGCAGCATGTTTTGGGATGTCACAGGGTGTTCACATATATAGCAGGAGCAGTTTTCTAAACAAGAAGTGGTGGCTCTTTACTATAGATATTTGTGTAGCTGGAAAAAAATCAGTTCCAAGATTATTTCGAGGACCTAAATTTGAATAACTCTAAACCTGAATCCCATAGTCGAAAGTTTGTTTTTGACTGCAGATTGCAGATAGAAGAGAAAATTGTGGAAAATGGTAGGGGGTGTAGGGCTAAGCCCTCAGATTTGGCATTGCTGGTACAAAAAATGCTTTTAAGCCGAGTCCTCGATTTCTTTGGAATTAAGTTTGAAAGTTGGTTATAAAGTTTTATCGGACAGCGTTTTAAAGGCATTTTTTTTTCTCAAAGAAAATATTGTGATTAAAATTTTGTTTTAAATATGAAATCCAGAATCGTTAAAGAATTCAATTTACTATGAATTTTATTTGAGGACGGTTATTGAGTAAAAAAAAAGTATTGAATATTTGTGTTCCCGTTGTTAAAATGTTATTAAAACCAAATCATAAATAATTTTTCTGATGAATTGCTCAGTTTCGAATCAAAATAAAGCAGTCATAAAATTCCGCCACCACATATCACTTTTTTTTTGGTTCATTCCCACAATTGAGAATGTAATCAGCGCTTGAAATTACCATTGCAACCATAATAAAGCCGTAATATAAAGTAAAGGCTGTTAACAAAAAAAAAATGCCATTTTATACGTCCGAGATGGGTCAATATCACAGTAGATATAAAAAAAAAAAAAAAAAAAAAATATAAAACAATAACGTCCGTGGCGTATATAATATAGCTCCATTCATTATTATGTCCTTTGCGTCCTTTCCTTTTGAAATCTCCGTTGGTGTCGTAATAAATGTATTGCCACCGTAGAAATATAACTATACACAAACACATAACGAAACCGACTATTATTTTTATATTTATTTTAATTTTCAATAAAAAAGTATTTATTCAGTTATTGCCCATGCTCTTGCCAGCAACAACGCCAACATATCATATGGCTGATACTAGGATATTCCTGGCATTGCCAATTTATATGAGAACACACACTCCTGTCCTGTCAAAACTTCTGCCAGCTATATGAGAAAAATAATAATACACATCCGAATTTAAAGCTATATATACCATAATTTCCTCGAAATTGTTTTTATTTTCAGTTTTGTTTGATTTTTTTTTTATTCTCAATAAAAAATTCAGCCGGAAAAAAGACACTCTTAATATACGACCACACTACCACCTCTACCGTATAGAACAAATCTATATAATAATTTTGCAATTTTGTTTATTGCCAGGCATCAATTATTTTTGTTTTTTAATTTTTTTTCGTTGGAATAACTCCTGCTTCCCGCTCCATATTGTTTTTTATTTTTTTTTTAAATTACATACCAACATAGGGTCAGAGTGCGAAATAGTCACTCATTTAAATATGGCTTTAAAAATATTGGCATAATATGGTAGGAAGCTAGCTACTTAACGTAGTTTTTTTTTTTTTTTTTGATTAAAAACCAAATAGTATATGCTATAAAAATGTCCATTGTTTTTTTTTATAATAATAATGTAAAAATTGTGGTTATTGAAAAATTGATTCCAAATAATATTGTGCGGGACATATTGCCTGAAACAATTAAAATAAGTCTTTACAAGGACAGCTTACATGTTTGAACGTACGCAGAGCACTACGTTTTTGATATAATTGCAGTAAACTTAAATAAATTGGTTTGATAGTGTAATAATCCGCTTTCAAAATATTTATAAAAATCAGTTATCTTAATGAAATGGAGAAGTTATTTATTTAAGATTTCTCTTTTTGTCTCAATAAAATGGTTAAGTAATGTTTGAAATTTTAAAAATTGAATTCGAAACTTAAAATTAGGATTGTAATTTTCAATTATTTTCTGTTTTTTTCTGTTGAAATTTCTATTAAAAATTTTTTACCAAACACTGTGATTGTTATTTAGAAGTCCTTAGTGTAAATTTTCAAAATCTCTTATTGCTAAAATATAGTAGTTTATTATGAGTGCAAATATTTGTCGAAACTTATTTCAAAAATTTTCAACAAAGTTTCAAGGAAATAGCCTTTAAGAATCTACAAACTTTTTTAATGGTAACATTGCAAGAATCATTATTTGTTAGGCTGGAAAATCAATTTTGAAATCTCTCTGAACCTTATGTAAAATGCCCTACTCTAAGGGAAATCTGCCGTTTTTTGTGATAGGTGACGTTTCTGAAATAAAAAGGAACAGACAGGCTCAATTTTATTTCTGTTGCCATTTTTGCGTGTTTCTCTACATTTGATAATTTTCTTATATTTTTTTTAGTAAATCTATACACTGTCTTAAACTTATTCGTTTAATTTGGTATTTGGTAAAGACAAGCAAAAAATGATCTGTAATTTCACCCTTCGGTAATTTCACCCTACGGCATTTTTACTTGCGATTATAGGTACTATAAGGCAAGTTATGGATTCGTGCAGAAAAAAAAAATTGAGATAACAATCACACAACATGACATTACGATGATGGAGAAGTCGAAAAAAGTGGGTCTGGAAATTCCGTCCGTCTGTCTGTCTGTCTGTCTGTCTGTCTGTCTGTCTGTCTGTCTGTGTGTATGTCTGTTCGCGCCTCTGGAGGCTGAACGGGTGGGCCGATTTGCTTAAAATTTGGTATTTAGGATTTATTTGGCCGTCCCTCGGAACAAATTTTTACTTGCGATTATAGGTACTATAAGGCAAGTTATGCATTCGTCCAAAAAAAAAGTTTTGAGATAACAATCAAACATGACATTAAGATGATAGCGAATACGAAAAAAGATGGTCTAAAAATTCTGTCCGTCTGTATGTCTGTCTGTCTGTCTGTCTGTCTGTCTGTCTGTCTGTCTGTTTGTATGTATAGAGACCTACAGCCCAAATGGGTGGGCCGAATTGCTTCAAACTTGGTATATAGACTTTTTTAGGTATTGTACAGAGGGGAAATTGAAATTTTTTTTTTAGCTCAAAAAATAACGCTACCTGCCATACAACCATTACGTTAAAGCTTATTTTTCTCAAAAACGGCTCTAACGATTTCGATTTTAAGAAATCAGTGTTGGTTTTTATGTACGACCTATCATATGGCTGAAAAAAAAAAATTTAAAAAATGGCTAAGAACGGTACTTTCCATAGGACCATTTTTTTTGCTTTCGACCAACTCGAAAACGACTCAACCGATTCTTTCGAAATTTAACACACATATAGCTGTAGGTAGCTTAATTTGTATTGCATACCAATATTTTTGAAAAATTTAAAAAAATAATATTTTGAAAACTGTTTATTAATTTTTTTTCTAAAAATTTGAAATAAATGTATTTGCTGAATACCTATAAACTGGCGTTTTTGAATTTTTTTTTAAATTTTTTTCAAAAAGTTTTTCAAAAAAAACTTTTTTTCTCAAAAACCGCTCCACAGATTTTTATAAATTTATTCTCATAAATTCAAATTTATCCAAGAAATAAAATGGCGTACATTTTTTCAGCTCAAATTAGTTTAAGTAATTATTTAAGAATTTTGAAAAAATTATTTGTTATCAAAATCTCAAGCCCCTAGACCACTGTCACACATTAGAGCAAGTTCGTGCGACCCAGTCGTGAATTTTATTTTATTTGGCATGCTTGCACAAATAAAAAGATTATTTTCGTCAAGTTTTGTGGCCTAGCAAATGCTTAAAGTTTTACTGGAACTTTTTGTTTAAACAAAATGCCATGTGTTTCTAAGAACTTATTTTCTGAATTGTGTATCGAAAGAATAGTAAATTTTTTTTTTTTTTTATTATTATTTTAAAAATAAACTATATGCCTTTCTGGACACCCTGTAATCTATTAAGGGAAACACTGAGAAAAAATTAAGTTGAAAGGAAGTGTCGAAAGCTGGTGATTTTAACGAGGAACTATAATTATTTCAACAACATTTCATTATTATTTGGGTATATTTATTGAATTTTGAAAAAACGATCTGTTTTTCGAAGCGCCATATCTTATTAGTAACGAATTAACAAACAACAATTTTTGAAGATAAAAACTATAAGACATTTAATGTTCTACAATTATTTTAGTTATTAGTTTTTGGCGTAGGACGTAAGGAAAAAAGTTATTGAGCGAAAACTGGAGCAAGGCCAAACATTTTGCAGTGACCCCCACCTGCTCTATTCCACAGGGCCTTCGAGGTCAAAAACTTAGCAAAATATTGGTAAACTTTCCTTGAACATCTTCTCCAAGTTTCTGTCTTCTGTTTCATTAACTTTGAACCTTTTTCAACCTAAATCCACGTTTTCCGACCTGTAGACTGGACTCTGTCATGAGAACGTTAAGTCACCTCTCTCAAAATAAAAATTCATCTAATGTAGTCAATGGGTTGACGGCTTTTTGAAAAAATAAAAAAAAATTACCATTGCATTATTATTTACATTACACCGCATTATAACATACTCTTGCAGGGATCATACAAGAACTAATTTTTCTATCCCTTGGGAGCAGTTTTTTTTTTTTGCAATTAGAGGTACCTATACCTACTCTATGTCCTTTTCTGTACCATTAACTAGCTATTTTTGTTTACAAAATTTATATTAATAGCTAGGATAAGGATCACAATCCATCACAAACTGTCAACAAAATTTCTTTCCTGGAGCCGTTCAGCAAAAACTGACAGTTATGCTACCAGAAAAAATGCGCCATTCTTCCCCGTAGATTTCTCAAAGTATTTAACGAACCTTAAACCAACCTGAAGCCAATTTGTTGATATAAAAATAAAAACATGGATATCATAAAGTCGGGTTGCCATCAATATCCGCATCTATGCTTTCCAACTTTCATAACAACTCATCTGTCTCACCTAATACAACTCGTTCGTTTTCCCTTAACTTATCCATATTTCTTTTTTTACCTCAACAATGTCCTTGTTAGCCAAATGTCAAAACTTTTATTTACTTTCTGACTAGGAATACCATACAGAACAATGATGGCTGTTAGGGCCACCCTGTGGCACTTTGCATTTGCTGTGCTATCCTGCACAACACCTGATGTTATCGTGTCATTTCAAATGCAAAATGTTCTCTCTGTGTATTTACATTGGTTTTTGCAATTTCAACCCTTCGAGGTCCTGATTTGAATGTGCATTGGGGTTTGAGCGGCTGTAGATTGAAATTCAACTCGCATATTATATAGCACTGCTACTGCTATGCTATCTATCTGCATATAACTGTATATGAGCCATACACCTTATGTAGGTCATGAAAAATGGACAAAAAGGGAGAAAGGGAAAGGGGGGCTATGGATGGGAGCTTTGGCGGGAAAACTAAAATCCTAGATTGCAGATGTTGAGTGGGAACGGAAGTGACATTGATTAAAATTGATTAATATTTACATTAATTTAGTTTACCAGTTTATTTGAGCAGAGAATTTTCATTGCAATTTTGCTCGTTGCATTTCGAAAATGGATACCGTGCTTGAATAGGTGCGGCTGGGGTATGCAGTTGGGGGTTTTTAAAAGGGTGGTGCTAGGTGCTGGTGGTGGTGGTGAACGCACCCTTGAATAAGTGGTACGAGTATATGCAATTTGCAAATGTCAATTGGGAATTAGATGGTACCTCCTGATAATATTCAACTGCTTCGTCGATGTTTTGATTGTTTTTGTTTTGTTTATTTTAATGTTTGTTGGTTTTTGTTTGCTAACGACCCGGAACCCCCCTCCCCCCAACCCCCTTCCAACTCACAGTATTTAAAAGTCTGATGAAGGGTAAAAAGGGAGAGTTGATTTGAGATAACAACTACTCTCTGCAATTGGGAAAATGAAGTTTCCGTAGTGATTGGCAAAATGTTTAATATTTATTTGCACTAGTTATATTGTGTGCAAGGATAAAGTAAATATAATCAATGGTTTTCGTGGAGTATATATGTATATGTTATTGTTTGGTTAAAATTGTGTTATCAGAATTTTATGTGTAATGGCCTCTTGAGTTAAGAGTTATATAGATGAGTATCAATTTTTAATTGTTAGTTTGACAATTATTTGCAAGGGGCAATTACAATAAAATGCACGACTGGGACACACGAACTTGCTCTTAGCTAGATAATTGCTTAGGAGATATGTGTTTTGAAAAAAAAAAAATAGAAAAGTTTACTGATTTGATATTTGGGCTTAATGATCAATGAAAACAATGCAATTAATTAATTAAAAAACTAATTCATTTTTTCCCAACGTTTCTCCGGTTTTTTCCGGCATCATTAGGGGTTCAGATTTATTAGTTCTTGGAAAACGAAATACAAAAAAAGTAAAGAAATATAAAATCAACACAGAAAAAAACCTCATAGACAAAGTTATAGACATCAGCGACACTAATTTCCATAAAGCAAACATAACAAAAACAAGAGAAATTCTTCAAATGAACAATTTTCCAAATAAAATTATAAACGATATCATAAATAACAAAATACATCAAAAACAAAATAAAAATAATCCTAACACAATCACAAACAACAAACCTGGCAACCCTAGATACTTCTCACACAAACCCAACTCCACACTACGTACAATATTCACCAACACCAAACCACCCATCAAAATAACCGAACAACATGATGTTGTATATGAAATCCCCTGCAAAGGCAAACTAAACGAAACTTGTCAAAAAATATATATATTGGAACAACAAAACGTGCACTAGGAGTGAGGTTGTCAGAACATGAAGCCGATATCAGGAAAAAAGAAGACAGCTACAGCAATCTTACAACACATGCTAGGACCATCAACACAACGCAGACTTTGACCACGTGAAAATATTAGACAAGGAAAGAAGAATGAACACACAGTTCACCCTGGAAAGCCTTCGCATCCAACAAAAAATAAAGAAAACGATGAACCACAAAGAGGACATTGATGACATAAGCGCCATTTACAGTGTTGCCATATCGGAATCTAAACTGTGATATTAGTTCTAAAAAATTCTGTTTGTTAGTAAGACGTGTTTTAGTGTTTTTGTTTTTTAAAATGTTTAACAATTTTTTAAATTTTATTTAAATCAATAGTTCATTCAAATGTAATACAATAGTAAAAGAGTAAGTGCAATAGTTTTTTAATTGTTAAAATTAGTTAAATCATAATCAAAACCTACTATGTTTTATTTACTTGTTTGATTTAGTTAAAACTTTTTTTGTATTTCGTTTTCCAAGAACTAATAAATCTGAACCCCTGATGATGCCGGAAAAAACCGGAGAAACGTTGGGAAAAAATGAATTAGTTTTTTTAATTAATTAATTGCATTGTTTTCATTGATCATTAAGCCCAAATATCAAATCAACAAAATTAAAACATAATATATGATCAAATTCCATAATACAGAAAAGTTTACCTTAATAAGACAAAATCTGAAAAGTCCATATAAACCCAAAGAATGATTGTCCTCAAAAAATAACTCATTTAGGGTGGTATCCACCGAACACTATCAAACCGCGCGTAACTTTATGCGCCTACAAACTTAAGTTTTCTAACTGTATCCTTCTTCGCAAACTCACCCTGTCAAACTTCCTTTCGAAATCAATAACCAATCGTATCGTAATTTCGAATAGTGTCTATTCTCACGCAGCAGTCGTACAAAAAAAAAACTAATTTGCAGACCCTTTTTTTCAACTTTGGGGTGTCATGAACGACTTTCATTTCAATTTTTTTTTCTGGCCCGAATCTATAACTTGCCTTATCACCATTCATCGGTGAATTTTGGCAAATTTTGAGAATTTCAAGGTCATCTGGTAATACCTTCTAACTAATGACGGTGATCTGGGTTTGCTTATGTAAATAACATTGATCTTACAAATTTATTGATATTGAGGCAAAGGGATGCAAACTGCAAACCTTAACTTCCAAATCATCTACGAATATCGACACCGCATCCTACATAGCTCTAGAAATGTACACTACTTACAAAAAGTCTTCTCAAAAATTACACTGACGCTGGGCTGTAAGGTATGGTTGCATTCTGAAAGTAGACTCTCTCAAAATGGCTACTTCCGTTGATTAAAATAGTTTGAGAAAATTTATTGAAAGGGATTTGTTAAAAGGTATTATTGTGGAGCTGCTACGGAGAGGCTATTCTTCGAGTCTTCACAAAAGAGACACTAAGCGGATTTAAATCATGTGTTTGGTCGCTTTAGCACCCAGTGTACTATAAAGGGTTTTCGAATAAAAGGTGTTATTTTGATATTGAAAGCAAAATGCCAGTTTTTGAGATAAATGATTGGATGATTATTTCAAGGTAAAAAGGATGATGTCTATTAATAATGGAAAATAATATCATACAAATGGCCGCCACGGCTACGCTTACACAACAATATCCTTTTCATGAAATTTTCAATCACCAAATCGCAAAGTGGCTGGTGTAAGCCCTCAATAGCTTCACGAATTCCATCTTTGAGAGTGAAGAAGTCGCAAGGTGTTAAATCAAAAGATCTCGGTGGCCAAGATCACCTCTTCGAGAGATAACACGGCCCGTAAAATTTTCCCGTAAAACCTCGATGGTTTCGTTGCTTGAGTGGCACGCAGTGCCGTCTACGACGTTGTCTAGATAAATTCCTTCCAATTCCGTCCCTTAACAATTATTAATCATTTCTCGATATTGCAATCCATTAACGTAGATGTTCCTATTGCCTCATTTTCGAAAAAGTAAGGTCCAATTACAACACCGGCGCCGGACCATAAACCGCACCAAACAGTTACTCGTTGAGGATGGAGAGGCTTTTCAACAATAAATCTTGATTTTTCGGAATTCCAGATGAGACAATTTTGCATGTTGACGTAGCCATCGAGGTGGAAATGGGCCTCATCAGTCAAGATGATTTTTCGATGAAATTCCGGATCATTTTCATGCCGAATTTTCATCATTTTTATAATGAATTTTAATCATTTCATTTGCGTTGGTGAATCGTACCTCGTTCCATTTTTAATAATAACGTAGTTTCAACTTGTCAAATGTCAAAAAGTTACAGCTTTAAAAGTGACAACTACTGAAATAGCGGGCTATTCAAAATAATACCTCCTATTGGAAAACCCTTTACTATAGAAGATTCCACTCAGTTTTAGTTAATACCATTCCTTATAGTTGTAGATTTTGAGAAGGCCATAGGACCAGGTGAACAGAGGAGTTCACCCATCAACCCACATACAAATTTGTTTAGAATAATTGATAACACTCTTATTCTTTCGAAATGCAATATGGCGTGACACAAGTTTGCGTTCAAACCCCTATCATATCATCACTGCTGGATTTAGGAATGGACAATGTTAAAAATATGAACTGGACATTTAGACTAAAATGCCCACAGGCCAAAAGGGTGCAGGATGGCGCCAATTTGAAGAAGACCACCTAATTGATACTGAACTGGAAGTTTGAAGCAAAATTGAATCTTTGATTCAAAAATTCTGTCAAATCTCTCAATTTTTTCCCATCGGCTTTTTTCATTTATATTTCTCTTCTCTATGAATGTGAAGTAAAGAATAAGAATTGCTTGATTATCGATGGAATTTCCAACCACTGATTGGCCCAACTAATCGAAAGATGAATTTTTTTAGACTTATACTTAAATAGAGTGTTTTTACCCCAACGTCCTAAAACTTCGAATTTTCGAACTGACCAAGCACTATGGTTGGCTTCAAGTCCGTTTGCATGATATGCATGTGTTTTTGTCTATTAAAGGACATATAGCTCTCCTTGAAATATACATTTCCTCCATCAGCTGCGTGGTATTAAAAGAAATCTCAGTGTGTCGGAGTGAAGATTACTATAACATTTTAGCTTTGATGAATAAAAATGTTAGTAACGGCAATGTTGATGATAGACCAAATAAAAAAGTACTCTCTTCTATACCCTTTTTATTTTATGTTCGAGTGTTCATAAAGATTTTTACAACTTAACTACGAACATAATACTATATAGACTTTTTACATAAACAACCAAATGGGTTGGGTGGTTCATTACCATTAACACAAAATAAATTCATTTACCAAATAATGTCTTTTGCTTTTGGAAGAAAGTTTATTCATCTTTCAATACAAGAATGAAGAATCTGACATTGTGGGTTGTGTTTACAGTTAACTGCACTGCCAATTTCTTATTATTCTGTGTTTTTGGTAGATTTCTCTCAAATTCTAATTTGAAGAAGTTTTATCCTTGAAGCGCGTACCTCATACTCTTTTTGGCCGCTATCATGCTGTTCCATGGACCCTAACCCTCTTCCTTACATGTATAAGGACGATATAGGGTATGGTGTTGATTATGCCGTGACTTAACGGAATACAAAATTCCAGTCTGTTATGTTAACCAGGTTGTTTAAGGGTTCTCTCTGTGTATTCGTGTGGAGGCAGTTTTTGTTTACCCAAAGTATAAATTACTAATCACTGATATAGCACCAAATGATGGCGTCAGGAGCGGATTAAACAAATTATACAAAAAGGGCACACGTAAAAAGATCGATAACTAGTTCATTCGTAAAAGGTCACCATGACAAGATGATAAATAAATGCCCAATATGAATTCTTGATTGTTTTTGATTGAACTGGTTTCTAAAATATTGGGCTATTGTTATTTGAAATCCAGAAGAATTAATTCAACAAAAGCCTGTGTAGTGCACTGAATTGAGGTTGTTCTTCATATAAAATGAAAACTTTAAAGTCTTAACAAAATTTTTTTTAAATCCTGATTACACGAAGATATAACAATGATTAAGTAGATGTTCGATAAAGTGAACTGAAAAGAACATAGCGTGTGCACTGAAACGAGGTTATTTTTTTAGATCAAGCAGGAAGCTATTAAGATTTACAAAGTTGAAATTGAAAATCCTACTTAGACTAAGATTAAACGATGGTTACATTAAATGTTCGATATAGTGAACTAATAAAAACCATAGAAATCAAGCGAATTTTATGTATGGTGATTTTAAAATAGATTGAGTAGGCAGCTACAAATATTTCCAAATAAAATTTGAAAATCTGACTAAGACCATAAGAAAATGATTAAGATAGTTAACGCTTGATATAGTGAACTAATAGCAACATAGAATATTCACTGTTATGAGGTTGTTCATTTTATCGATTCTCCAAAGATGAGTTTTAGATCCTACTTGAACGACGATTAAACACTGGTTTCCATTCACCCTCGATATTGTGAACTAATTAAAATCAATCCTGTTCACTGTATCGAGGTTGTTAACCATATCGAGAGGGAATTTGTAAGACTTGCCAAAAATGAATTTGAAAATTTTGCTTAGATGGCGATTAAACGATAACTACAGCTGCAGACGTTCGATGTAGTGATCTAATAAAAATCAAGCCTGTTCACAGTATCGACACTTTTGACCATTTAGGGTGGGTAGCTAAATGCACATCCAAAGTTTAATTTGAAAATTTTTCTAGAACCAAGAATAATTAACGCTTATATCGTTGAAACCATGCGTGCTCACTTTATCCAGGTTATTCGCTTTATCAAAGCAGGAAAAGCCTTTCCGAAGTTGAGAAAGAAACTTGCTTAGAATATGGTTGAATGATGATAACAGTATACGCTCGGTATAGTGAACTTTTTTACAAGTACAAATATCTCAAGAAAATAATTCAATGACACTGACTTTTGAATTCTTTGTAATTTTGTTTAAATAAATTGCCAGGCCTTTAAGACAGGCAGATGCCACCGTGCCCAACCCTACCCACGCCAACCGACAGCCACTCACCAAAGTTGTATATGAAAGCCTTTCATGTGAAGTGGCTTTGCCTGGCTTCATCTCTGGGAAACTAGAGTTTTTGCTGACTTTGTGCAACTTCAACCGTTAGGATTTCAAATTTTTTCTTCTTTTTTCCTTTCTCGCAATTTCATCCTATGTAACATCCTTTTGGATTTTTTGTTTGTGTGTATTGTGCATGGGTATAGTTGTTTTCTATGTTTTCTTCGTGTATTTAATGTTCCACCTACACTCTCTGTATTATTCTGCTGGTGTAGCATTTTAATCTGAAATCTGCACACAAAAAAAGGAAGAATAACCGACAAAACAAAAAACTGGCTCCTCACAAGCTAAGCAAGAGAAAGAGAGTGAGAGAGGGTGGGGGTGGGGGACAAGGATGTGTTTGGTTATACCTCTGTGCATTGGATTAATTTTAACCTTCAGCTGAGCCAGCCACATATAGCCAAGGAACAAAAGGGTGGTGGCCTTTTTGACTCTCCCAATGCCAGCCCAAGTAATATTGGCTCGAATATTGTATAGCTGCTGTAGCTGCTGCTGGTGTTATCCCTATGGTCTGTAGGTCCATCGGTCCATAGGTTCACAATATTCTGGAAGAAAATCCCATGTTCAATATGGAATTTATGTGTAATTAGGCAGGACTTAAATTGCAACTGCTTATTGCGGCTTTTGTAGCCTGGCATTGTGTTTTCGAGTTCATTGTGATCCTGCCATTTTTTCTTCTTAATTTTTTTTGCTTTTGTTCGTCCTTTTTTTGTGTGGTTCCGTAGTCGTCATCATCGTCTTCATTCTTTGTGACGACAACGACGACGTCGACATAGTATAGTCGACGATGGCAACGGCTATGGCGTTGGAGTTTTGTTTTGGTTCCCTAATATTGCTGTTTGGTTTTTGTAGCCACGTTTGTGCCAACACTTTGTCCAGCAAAGCAACATACAAAACTCGTCCTGGACAATGGCCTCTCCACCACCACCGTCCATTTGCCACACATTGGGTAGTTGTCGAATCGAATGCCCTAAGTAGCCAACAAAACGAAAATACTTCATTATAAGCTCTTGCCCTGGCGCGCCCGGATGTGGGGAATAACCGGAAAATGAAATTACTTTCATTAGGGGTTGAACACAGTGGCATCAAATCGAGTAAAGGCAAAAGGGTGCTCCGTTTCCGCCATTGAGTATATGGAGGAGCTGTTGTAGGTAGTATATAGCATGTGTGTGCAGCACTCGAATATTAAGGTATGAACAGTTTTTTTTTTTTTTTTTTTTTTTTGGTATTTCGTCCCTTCACATTCTCGAGAATGCTTTTTTAGACTTCTAATTTTTGCTTGCGGTTTTATAGTGCAATCAACATTCATTCTGAGGTTTTTGAAGTTAGGGGGTGGTTGTGAATGGCTAGAAAGCATTAATGGAATTTACACAGATGGTAGCGAAAGGAGTGCATTATTGGGATCGAGGTAGTTAACATAAATTCCAGTGGTTTTGAGGTAAAATGAAATTAAAAAAAAAAAAAAAAAAAAAAAACATGGTTGGGGATAATTCCATTAAATGCCTTCATGGTGTTGGTTTTGAAGTTTTGGTTAATTACCGCGGATCTCATGAAAGGTTTATAAATTAAGGATGGTAAAGTCGTTTTTGTGAAGGTGCTGCACAATACACAAGTTAGGTTTTGAACGGAATTAATGATCCAAATAGTAGGATTCTTGGAAATAAAGTGCTTTAAAAATGGGTTTTAAGTTCTTGAGATTTCTACTTCAAATCCGTATACCCCCAAGTCATCAAAATCTGGCTATCGCAAATTCCTCAGTTTATGTAGGTCGAATTTTATCAGGTTTTTAAACTTAACCAACAGTTTATACTTAATTGATAGGAGTTTCCTTATAACTTCCGTTCATAAGTACTAAAGAAGCTTTAAGAAAGCTACGTTTCCCTTATGCAGCTAATGGTTTTTTAAATGTAAATTTTATGGCATTATTTAGAAGAATTTTTTTTTGTTATTGTGGATTGATATTTATTTCTCTGGTAGCATAGAAATAAAGCTGGGAGAATGGGGAACAATTACTGCCCAGGCTCGGGCTCGTACCCACAACTCTGGTCAAGCAACAAAGCACTACATCCACTGTAATGTTGTCACCCTATAAAAGCTGTATTTTGTTTTTAACTCTCAGTTAACAAGCTTAGCAGGCTTTATGGAAGCTATTTTGACATCGAATCAAAAAGGGTTCTCTAAAGCTTGTGTAAGTCATTTCGACGATTTTTTTAATTTGATCCTAAGCAAGAAGTGAAACTGTTGAATGGAATAAGACTTGTGAACGACAAAGCCTTCCAATGAACCGTATTGGAAGGCTTTGTCGTTAACATTTTTTTTTTTGAGAAAATTCAAGGTATGTATATGAAAACGCTGCCTGACCAAAATATGTTTTAATTTTTTGGAGCTAAATGGTTCCACTTTGTAAAGTGGTCAAAATGGCACAGTTGATTAAATCAAATCAAATCAAATATACAGTTTCATTTGAAATTATAGACAAAAGCGAGCCCCTAACAGTGAGACACTATTACTAAATGACAGTACATTTTTAAAATTGGCTTAAAAGTGAATTTACCCTTGAGTGAAATACATATTTTGATAAAGAAATTACAAACAAAACTATGTGTCTATCTTTAAGAACCTGCTGTCTCACTGTTGGCCCATGTAAGCCTACAATAAAAAAAACTTAACCAAAAGATCCAATTCAGTTTTTATTAAAAGCGAAAACAAACTTTGTCACTTTGATAAAATTGCATTTAATTGCGTTTCCTAAAAATCCCTCACCAAAAAGAATGAATGTTAAAAATGCAATTAATTGAAAATCTCTCTCAAAGTGCCATTCTGTTTTCCACAATATGGCGCAAAAGCCAGAAGTGATGAGCAAAAAAAAAAAAAAGTTCATAGAACAACTTTTTTGTTTATAAACTTCTTTTTCTCGGAAATAATTCATCATTTACTCTATAGCCTATACTGCATCCCTGGTTAGTTTGACTGTTTATACCTAAACCTGCACATAACCTACACCAATATAAAAAAAACACTACTTTGGAGGACATCCATTTTTGTTTTTACCGGAAGGGAATATAAAATAGAAACTGTCAGTGGAAATTAGGAATTTAATAAAAGAGTGCAATGTCAAACTGACTTCAAGAGAAGACAAAAAAAATCCAGATGCTAGCTATTTGAAGTTATTCCCGAGAGTTATGGACAGACACACGAGAACGACAGCCACAGCACATTTTATATACGGAGACCGAGGACAGAGGACGAGGACACCATCTTTGCTTTTGAGGTGCTTTTATTTTTTTGGTTTGCCTCCAAGCTGAACTGCAATATAGCTCTTTGTGTTTCTTGAATCTCTTTTCGTCTACAAAGCTGGACGTTCATTTCTGGTTCGGTGGATATTTTTCCAAGTGGAAAAGAGGACATATTTGTACAAAACACTGAATATGGTCAGTTTTCTAACAACAGCTGCTGTGCTCCCTTGTGCTCCTGCTAGCTGTTGTCCAGTGGTTTCGTAAAAGTTTCATGAAACATTTTTCAATTTTACTCGTTTCTGTGTTGTCGGTGCCGGTGTCATCGGTGTCGGTATCATCGTCGTCGTTGTCATCCTGTTTGTGTGTTTGTGTTTTGAGTATTCGCTCACGTATAGGAAACACCAAAATTACTAATTACTGTTGGCTATCATCAGGAAACAAACAATTTAATTTTAATGAAAAAGTATCAACGTACCTTTGAAAAAAAGAAAGAAAAAAAAAACCCCAAACCAAAAACCACTAAACGGACGTTGAAGGACATCATTCGCTATTACTCGTCTCTGCAAAGGAAGTATAGTGAAAGGTGTACAATTCCTGGCACTGGACTACAAAACGACAAAACCCCCACATCAGTCAGTCACTGGAAACCGCTACAAAGCAACAAATGCTAATATCCTAGGCGGACGGATTGCTACCTTTACATATATCTTTTCGTCCAAAAAGTCTAAAAGCAAATAACAAAAAGTTATGGACATGGCAAAGTGGCTGGCAGGAGTTTCATCATTGCAGGAAGGACAATATGTTGCTTCTGGATATTTTGTCGAGTGAACGACAATTACTGGTATTGTGTGCTGTCCAGTACAACACAAGGATTACTCGGTAATAGTGCGTTGTCCCAGTCCCAACTCTTTTAATGGGAATTCGTGGAGTTTTTCTGTTTATCACCGTTTAACCATCAAAGCGAAGAGCAAAACATATTCCAGTTTTTAGTGAATGACCCACTTTGGGATATTTTCAAAGATACCTGTGCTAGTCCTTTTAGTCCTTATAGCCAGTGTTGCTAATTGCAATTGAGCGTGGAGCGGGTTTTATATGTTTTGTTTTTCGCAGGACTAACATCATTTCAGATTGAATTTGTTGAATTTTTGATATTTTCTACAGTGTTGGTGATGGGAAACTTCTATATGAAGCCTGGGTCCTGTTAAAAAAAAAACCCGGACAATGACGTCAGGTAATAACTGATAGGAGGTTTCGAGCATGGGAACCCTTATACTATACTCCACAGAAACACTAGATTTTAAACTGCATTTTTTCTCCCTGTTTGGATTTAATTAAATTAAGGGCGAACACACATACCTATACATACATTTATATTTTTGTTTTACAAAAAAAATATTGTAGACATAGCTTTATAAAATGAAAGCTAAAAATCAAAAATGGCTCCTGACTGTTGTAGATACCTATACCTTTAGAGTATAGACATAGGCAGGAGCTAAATTTTTATGACAGCGAGCGTGGTTTTTTATTTAAATTAAATTATTTATTCAAATGATGGTTGGAAATTGATTTTTTTTTTTTTTTTCAAGGGATACAATTTTTTGGTTTTTCGGTTTTTTTTTGCTGGAAATTGATGCGGATGTGGAATTTTGTTTCAAATGAATAAATTTTATGGTTGCTTGAATAAGCTGGAAAAAAAAATCACTCAATTAAATTTAATCAATGGAGTTGGCTTTTGATGTGCTTATTCATGCGTTTATTTTTTTATGATGAAATTCGTGTGATTTGAAAAGGATTTGATCAGTAAAATTGAGAGGAATTTTGTTTACTTATTGGAACATGGAAAAGGTGTCCGAAAGAGTGCCAAGAATTTAACAACAAACAAATTGAATTGCTTACGAGCTTTTTGCAATTTACTCTTTTTTTTTATAAACACAAAAATTGTTTTGCAATCATTCCTTTTTTCAAAATTAGAATATGAAACGCAATAAATAAAATTATGTCCTTCTGTTTATCTGTATAAAGATGTATAGACCTATCATATATGACCAAAAGAATGTTACCAACAATAGCTGAGAACGGTAACTTCCATAGCACCGATGTTCTTGCTTTCGACTATCTCCAAAACGACTTTACCAATTCTTTCGAAATTCTACACACATATAGATTTAGATAGCTCAATTTAAACTGCATACCAATAGTTTTAATAAATATTTGTTTGTATCTTTAAAAGCATTTTTTAAAACGTTTAATAATTTAATATTTTGAAAACAGCATATTAGTTATTTTTTTTCAAATTTGACAACCATATAGGCATATGCTGAATACCTATGAATTGACGTATTTAAATCTTTTTTGAAAAATGTTTCCAATTTTTTTTTTTTTTCAAAAATAATTTTATTCTCATAAATTTAAATTCATCCCAGAAATAAAATGGCGCAATTTTTTTACTTGCCATTAAAGAAGTATAAAGGCAAGTTATCCATACGTAAAAAATAAAGTGCACGACTGGGTTGTACGAACTTGCTCTTATGTGTTAAAATGGTCTTGGGGCTTGAGATTTTGGGAAAAAAGCGTTGAAAAAATCATATGAAATTTTATAAATCACTTAAAAATCAATACCTAAACCGTTTTTTGGAGAAAATGAAGTAGGTAAGCCATCGGGTTTCTTTTACTTTTTGAATTTTTACGAAATTTTTTTTCAAAACCGTTCGACCAGTTTTTTCAAAAAACAGTTTTTTTTTTTAAAACTTTTCGAAAATATATTCCAAAATTTTGTTTAGTATGCCAACTTCTAGCACTTTCTGAATAGTGTTTTATGTGCAAGCTTTATGTTTTGGTTGGAATAGATTTTTCAGGAAAAGTCTTATAACGGTACCTCCCATAGGACCGGTTTTTTGAAATCCGATTTTCTCGTAAGCCACTTGAAGGATTTCGATAAAATCTTCGATGTAGAAGCTCTTTTATAAAAGAAATAATATAAGTTCTTAAATTTTTCAAAAAAAGTTTTTTTGAATTTTTAAAAAAGTTTCAACATTTTTATTTAATTTTTGTTTCTTCCAAAAACGGTTTAATCTATTTTTTTTTATTTTATTTTTCTGATAAAAACCACAAAGTGCTAGAAATTGGCATACTCAAAAAAAAATTTGGAATATATTTTCGAAAAGTTTTTCAAAAAAAACTGTTTTTTGAAAAAACAACTGGTCGAACGATTTTGAAATTTTTTTTTTGTGAAAATTCAAAAAAGCAAAAGAAACCTGATGGTTGACTTCATTACGAGTATCTCCAAAAAAACGTTTTAAGTATATTGATTTTTAAGTGATTAGTAAAATTTCGTATGATTTTTTCAATGTTTTTTTTACCAAAATCTCGAGCCCCAAGACCATTTTAATACATTAGAGCAAGTTCGTACGACCCGTCTCGAAACAGAATGTTTTGGGATGGTCAATTATGACATGCATTGGAACGGGATGGGCTTTTGGATGGAATGCTACGCCTTGGTATTGGTTGTCTTGTTTTGGGCTTTTCTAGAATAACTTCCTTTGGGCTTTTCTATCTTCAGTTGGGCTGTCTTAGAACAAGCTGGCTCAGAATGGGCATAAGAGGGTTAAACTCTGTTGAGATGGGATGTTTTGGATTGTTCTGTCTTGGAATGGGCTATGTTGCAATTAACTGCTAGCTTGGGATAGAATGCTTTGGTATGGTAGACTTATTGATGTAATGAGGCTATCTATTTTAGAATGGCATACGATGGGCTGTCTTGAGATGAGTTGTAGGCTGCCTTCAAATGAGCTGCTTTGGGATAGGATGCCTTAAGATGGGATTGACTGTTTTGAGATTTGCTGTCTTGGGTTGGGCTATATCATGGGATGGAATGATTTGATATGGTAGATATTGGGATGGACTGTATTGGGATATGGTATGTTGGGATAAGCTGTTATATAAAATTTTGTCGTTTGGAATGATTTGCGAGTTGAGCAATTAGAAGGAAAACTAATTGGTTTCAGACTCGGTCAATAAAATAAACTATCCATCTGCGCTTGAGCTCATTATGACAATTTTTAAGAAACATATATTCACGGAAACGAGAAATAATTTTTTCAAGGCTTATAGCCTGATGCGTTACATTAAATTGACGACTTTTCCAAACACCAAAATCACATTAGACGTAAATAAGGTGCAAGTGTAAGAGTAACATTTTGACCATTTCCATTCTCGGAGATCAATTTTGAAATGGTCAGTAGTACACATATATAGGAACATCACATTATGAGATTTGAAGCAAATTACAAAAACTTTATTTTTTGCCATGCCACTTATATGGTGGAAATTTTACATCTCCTTCTGAGCTGGGAGGTGGTAACGTAAACTGGCAATATAATTGTAAGAAGTCATCAAAATGTATGATATGTCCTAAGTCAAAGAACTTTTTCTAAATTCTTTTGGATACAAGGATTATTTTGAAAATCCCAGAACTTCACAGAAGCTTACAGAAATATTACCTTTCATTTAACAACATTTTTTTTTGCCTCGACCAACTCCATAATTAACTTTAATGTTCACTTTTAGAAGCAATAATTCCAAAGACAAACTGTAACTGCGTTTGAATCTTATATGGAGCAAATTGTATACTTTATATAGTTTCTTGAAGCTTGCTATTCAAGACTAAGTGCAAAATTTACTTAGAAAAACATTTCACGGCATGTTGGATCCTTGAGAAGAACCCCTAACGAAACTAATGTCAATAGGATATGCAAATAGTAAGGGAATGCAAGTTAAGCTTGAAACATGTCTCTCCAACTCCAACCCCTTTTCTTGTCATCATTGTCGTCGTGTCGTCGTAGTTGTAGTTGTTGTCGCTGTCTTTGCCTAGGTTGTGATGTGATGTTACGCTCCATTCGGTTTGCTTTAGCCAATTCCAGAACTGTCATCCTCAACAACAACGATGACGACATAGTCAGCAGAGAGTCACCTGGTGGTGTAGAAAAACTTCCATAGCAGAACCTGGAGACACAGCAGGATGCAGCAATGATAAACGTTTTTCTATACTCCATTCAAAGCAAGATTTTCCAGGATTTTTTTTTTTGTTCGCTTCTCCTGAGCCCTGACATGGTAAATGTTTTTGTTTGTTCTTTGTTCATTGCTCTGAGCTGTGAGGGGTTTGAGTGAAAGGTGTGCGGTGTGTTCAGACAGATAGATGTTGCCTTGATAAATGCCGTTATATAGGAAGCTACAAAAAGGATAGAGAAAAGGAAATATTTTAACTTTCAATTCTGTGTTGTACGTAGTTTTTTTTTTTTTCTAGGGATTCTAGGCAGAGCCCATTCACTCATTCACTTTATCCTTTCTGGTGTTCTGTAGATACAGGTGTGAAGTGCTGACTTTATCCGCAAGGATTCACTAGCCTGATTACGTTCGATGTCGGAGCATTTAAAATTGTTTTAATTTTTTTTTTTTTTTTTGTGCCTTTATGTACTTTGTAGTTTTTGACGCAGAGCCGTGCCGCCAGCCGCCAAAGCCGATACCAAAGCTGATGCTTTGACGCTTGAGTGTTAAAGCTTAGTGTCAAATGGTGTGTTAAAATGTGATGCTTGTGCTGTGCTTGGCGAGGTGCGAAGGAGTGTTCTTTGAAGTTGTCTGTACACAAACATTCAAAATTATTTCTGTGTTTTCATCAAAATTACCCATGCTTGGAAATGTTACGACTTTTAAGGCTTGATATGAAAACTTTAAGGACAAATCTTCATGAACAGAGGCTTGAATTAAGAATCAAGGTTATAACAGACAACTTGATTTAAGGGGAAGAAAACAGGGATTCATTTGAAAATAACTTCAGGGTATCTAAGGACTCCTTGTTTTTATAACGAGCCACAATCCACTTAAGTTGATAAATCGAACCAGTGGCTGTGGCTGTTTATACAATCTTTTGTTGGGTTAAGATTTAAGAAACTAAAGATCTAGAATCCACCATAACCACCCTTGGGGTTATCCTTACACCATTTTGATTGCTCTCGGAAATAATCGTTTTCTTAGCTCACTTAAGCGCTACTTGAGTAAACATTGCTGTAGGATGCTCCAAACCCGCCTCTCTACTCCTTTCAATTTGATATTTTTAATGAACCACATTAAACTTCTTTTGAGCAACCCGGTTTTTTTTTGCCAGATTTTCTGCAATTTGCTGTTTGTCTTAACATGGTTTATTGTATCCTTATTCTTCCTTTTTCGCCGACTCACACACCCATCAATCCTTTTTTTTTCATGTGTGTGAAAAAAAACTCGTTTAGCAAATTTGTCAAAAGCTATGTTGTGTAAGCCCAAAGCTTGTGTGTGTCTCGACGATATGTTGTATGTTTGCGTAGGGGAAGTGCAACAACTATTTGTCTTGTTGCACGTTGTGTACACATGCTTGTTTCGGCTTCAGCTTCAGCTCCGGCCCCAGCCCCAGCCCCGACTCTCAAACTTGACTCAGCTCTTCGTGTCGTTTGGTTTGGCAGTTGTGTTCCTCTGTTTGCATATTGCATCTGAAATTGCCTTAGAATACTCATTTGAGCTATTTCATTAAAAATTTAAATATACACGTATCTGCAGAAGGATATTGTATTTTGTATACCAACCACCGTTATACCTTCAACAACACTACTGATGTAAGGAGGTTAAGAGTACTGCACTTTGGTTGAAAGCAACCATTATATTGCAAGCTTTACCTAACTACCACCCTCCCTCTTCCTTCCCCCATAAACGAACGTCATCGTTAAAAACGAGACGCGCGTTATTTTGTGCAGACTGCAGACATGAAGGCATTTTTTTTTTAAGTCCTTGTTTCGTTTCCTAGGAATGGTGTTGTTGAGATGATGGTTTTTTGTTTTGCTTTTTTTCACAACAAACCTCGAGTTATGTGTGTTTAAAGTCTATTTTGGCTTGGCATGGGAGAGCCCATAACAAATAGCTGCCTGTGTGTATGGTTGTAGTTGAACAAATAATGTTAAATGTGTCTTCTTCTAGTGACAGTTACTGAAAGTCAGCATTACTTACGAATCCTACAACACTCTGGAAAACCTAGGGAATTGTTTTGAAAAAAATGTGTATACATTTGATGAGTTTCTGGAAAAATATTTATGAACGTTGTTAAGATTCTTGAAGTGAAAACGTTTTCGTTTGCTTTTCTAAGGGGTTTTTGAAATATTCTCTTATGGGAAATTTTATGTGATGAAATCGATATTTTGATATTACTCACAATATTTTTATAGATTTTGAAAAATACCAGAATACTAAATATTCTTTGAAATTTCCCTTTTATAAACACATTTAAATAACGTTTAAGTCGAAGGAAATAATAAGAAAAAAATACCCGATTGAGGTCCCACGTCGGGTGCCAATTGTAGAAATTTTACTCTTTGTTAACGTTTGAAGAGAAAAAAAACTTTGTAGATGACTTTTTTAAAAGGTAAATTGAAATTCGATATAGGACGAACAGTGCTAATGCTCACATAGGGTTTTGAGTACATAGCAAGTAGGTATAGATGCAGTTTCGGAGGTTTTCGAAACTTCAAAATTAAAACTTCATTCATGGCAAATAACTTCAAAATGCAAACGATGTGAAACAACGGTGACGTACCCCTGTGTTAATTTTACATACAAAAATTCTAATAATTTATTTTTTAATTTGTTTATCCTTTTGAACAGTTCGTTTTACAAAACCTTAATATTTATGGTAATCCTGAAGTAATTCCAATGATGTGTAATACAACATTAATGGTAAGTATCTTTTATTTCATATATTTATCGTATATTTTAAATTTATTTTCAATTGCATTTTCAATTAATGATCAATAATTTTCTGATTTCTAATTCAATTATTTATGTCAATTTTGATTGTGTTATTTGATTATGATAATTACATTTTTTTTTATTCTCTGTATCAATATTTGCATTAACCCTAATAGACACAGTGAATTTTTCGGAAAAGAGATTCGTAAGCCGAAATGTTGATTACATGTTTATAATCTATCTAGTGCTCTAAAACTATACATATTTAAAATAGTAAGTGTTTTATTTTGCTCTGCCAGAGTAAATAAGTTTATATTGAGCAAATAAGTAGATACATTAATACACAGTATTGTAAATGGAAAAATCATTAGAAGTACAACAAGCAAATTGGACCGCGAAACAAAAAATTCAATGATTTAAAATTTTAATTAATATAATTAGTAGAGATAATTTTTGTTGTTATAATCAGTGATGTTAAAATCAATTAAAAGCATGAAGCCTTTATGTTTTTCAAGAGATTAAATGGTGTATTAAAAAAAAAAAAACATGAATAGATGCTTAGTTGCAGATGTTTTGACTAAGGATTATATTGGTAATATTAAAGTGGAAAACATGAGTTTTAAATCAAATTTGAGAGAGCAAAGGACGAAAAACTCGGTTTCAGGAGAAAATTAAAGCTCCTTCCACTTACAATATAAACACGAAGAGAAAAATGTACAATATCATCTATCTAAACCTATAAAACCTCCCGTATATACGTTAACTCTTTCTTAACCGCGCAACAGTTTTTGAAGCGGTTTTCACCATCATGTAGATATTTTTTTCCACAAGGTTTAAATGTGTATAATGTAGTACTTTGTACCCAGAAAATAAAACTGCAAGCCGTAGAAATATACAATAATAACATGCGACCTACAATCCTAAAGGTATGCAATACTCTTCATTGAGTATACGGGAACGATCGTTTAGGTCTAAGAACCTACATATGACTTGATCTTCCATTGAAAGTTAAATTCGTATTAATCGTGGCAGGGACCGTCATTGCTTAAAATGCACTGAGAGCCACTGGATTGTACATTTAACGTGAAGTTCGTATCAGTTGTGGTAGAGATAGACATAGAACTTAAAGAGCTAAGGTCTGAAATCTGAATGCAGGCGCCACCTATGGTGTTCACTGTTTTAGTCGAGTATAAATAGTGCGAAATAAACAGCTCACCGGGGTGCAAAGTCTTTGTAACTTACACGCTAAGCCTCTTTTATTTGTGCGTCGATAAACTGTGGGAACAGAAGGGACCTATAATTTATCGTGGAATATATAGGTATGGTTGATAGATAAACCAATTTTTGTGGACAAGTATCACTTTACTACTTTTAGGTAGAAATAGTACCTACCTTGGACATAAAAATTGTAAAATTAAATTGTAAATTGATCAAAATTTAAAACTAGAGTGAGACAGAAAATTCAAACAGTTTCAAAATGGCTGGTTTTCCTGTGGCAGGGACCAGGGACCGTTGTGTTCATCAGGTCTAAGCATTTTTACCAATAGAAGACATTGGAGCTGTGAATGGTAGAGCACAGCGTTTAAACAAACGACATTAGTTTCGCAGGAAATTTTTAAACGTTAATCGTGAATTTCGTCACTGCTTCAACATCCACATAAATCGACCTGTGCCCACTCAAAGCATTAGTATTTCTTCCTTTTGTTCAATAGTGAGGTGTTTCGATGATCAGAAAACCAGAGGAATAGATGAGACATTACACTTTAATAGGAAAGTAGAAAAATTTGGTGAGAATATTTAGTCCACCTTGCCAACATAAACGAGTTTTTAGTTTTAAATTGAAAAAAAAAAAATTCAATTTACCAGTTTCCATAATTTAAAAAAAACCCAATTTTATTAATTTTTAAATATCACTTTTCGATAAAAATTACGAGATACAAAAATCGAAGCGGAAAAATTCATTCTAACCCGAAGACAGATTGTTTTGATAAAACGAAACCTATAAAGTTTCATCAAAATCCTTGGAGCCGGTTTCAAGAAAATTTATTTTTTTGTTAACGATTGCATATTATGTGACAGTACCACCACTGCTGGCTTGAATGTAGTCCAATGTTGAAGTTCAATTTTTAATCACTCTGCAGCATCGGGGGTGGTATATGATATGAACCATGATAAAATGGCAAACCAAACTAAAGTTAAATCACATGGCAGATGACAAAATGGCTGCCAAATTAAGGTTGTGTACCTCTTAAAAAATCTCAGTCTATATTTCGAGCCCCAAAACCAGTTTTAGGTTCAATTTTAGGTTCCATAGAGTGGGCTCTTCGATACAAAAAAAAACTGTTACAAATAGACTTAAGCAAAAGACAGCCCTGATAAAAAACACAACTGAAATAAATCAACAACAAAATTTGTTAATATTTATAGTTTTGTAATAAATTTTTTTTAATAAGCGGCCGGATGGAGCTCTCTTTAACTCTCAACTCTGTAGGATCAAAATTACTTCAGAAATAATAATTTAAGTCAGTAAATTAAAATGTTTTATGTGTGTGCAGACGTTAAAGTTAAATAATTTGTTGGTCCTTGTAAGCTGATATAAGGCATACATAAGAACAGAAGACCATGGACTTTTCTTGCAATTATAATAAATCTGCCGGCAGGGGCGGCAGAGGGCGCGGTGTTTTTTTTGCTGCGATTTCAACCGATATCTTTTAATTAAATTACAAAATCACTTCCCGATTTAAATGACACTAAAGCCATATAGTTTTCAAGTTATACTTATGGTCAAAGGACTATAATCGGTAAAAAGGATGCCAAGAATTAAGCTCAAAGAAAATTTAATAATGCGAACAACGCACACCGCACAAAGGACATTCAACAATCAACCATAATACTTAAGGTTTTATGAATCTTTTCACGCGGCACTTTCTCCCACCGCAGCAGCAGCAGCGTGGTGCCACCACAAATAACACCTCCTTTATAGAACGAATGGCACCTGATGTACCGATGCGGTGGTGCCCCTTCACAAAATGGCGACGCAAAAGAATAGAAGAGAAGAGACCGCATCATTATTTCTGTACGTCGCGTCGCCGTCGTCGTCCTCGTCTTTGAGCTTGATTCTCACACCATACGCATTTATGTACATATATAGAGGTTATTTCTTCCAAGGACCTTTTGTTCTCTTTTTTTTTTTTGTTTTTCATTCCACACAGTCATACACGAGTGTAGTATGCGATTGAAGCGTTAATGTGTGAATAATTATGAGGTGGCTCTAGCTGGCGATGGCGGGTGGGTGGGTTGTACCTAGTACTCGTATAAGGAAGGGACTTTCTACCTCTTTTTCTTTGTTATCTCTGTGGTAGTGGTATACAGCATGCGATTGTGATAGGCCATAATACCCCGCCACAGCCGCACATATCCTTTCAAATCTGCCTTCGGAAGATCTGATTATAATATTATTCTCATTTCTGCATGAACTCATTCCAAGAAATGGCGAGGGAAAGAAGCTTTGTGGCAGGATTTCTTCATCTACCCATTATCCTTTGGCAATTAAACAGAGATTTGAATTAACTTGGATTTTTGCACTTAAGCTTTTAGGAAAATTTATGTGTTGTAGCACTCACATGCAGCATCATCAGCTCAGCTCAGCTCTCTCTCTCTTTTCCCTCTTACTAAGTAAGAATAAGCCAAAAAAGGAGCTCTTATCATGTGGAAGTTAAGTGGTGTTGCGGTCATGTTCGTGCGAGAGGGTGCTGATGTGTGTTGAAAGGATATTAGCTGCAGAGAGTGAAGACTACGACGACGAGACGTGTTTGGCGGTGTAGTAATCATATGGCTTTGAATGTCGGTGTTGGTCTTAAAGCGAGAAACTTTTTGGTTGAATTTAATTTTTGTATTCCTTTTGATGACGATGAGGGGCTTATGTCAACCTGATGGGATGTGTTATTTTTCAATATTATTTATTTTAACTATTCCTTGTGAAAAGTCCTTTTTCGAATCAAATTGATACTGAAATTCAATACACAAAATATCTTTAGCTAAGAATTGGGCATGTCCATGCACTGTCCAGTCCATGTCTAGGGATATCATAGAGACGCCCGCCAAGCGCTTGCCGCTGGTAATATTAGATTGTTCTTGTGCGTCCGATATTGCTTGTGGGAGGATTTTGTTATCGATTCATTGTTTGTCCTTATTTAACATGACACTTTCGTCGGGACAATTATGTGTTATCTTACTAAGTACCTAAGGTTCTTCGAAAAGGAGATGGGCACACAGATTAGATATTTAATTAGGACAAATTATTGATGGTTCATAAGAATGTGGGATGGAAGTATTACTTTGAGCTTTTTGTTAATAATCTTCGACTTTAGAATTCCATCTAAGATAATGTCCTAATTGTTTGAACTGTAAAATTATTTAGTTGCGAACATAAGCTGTTTCAAAACAACCATTATTTTAATAACATAAGTTGGCGCTAACAGTCCAATGTGGAACTCGGCCTTAACCGATATATCTCGCCAGCTAGTCCAATCAGTTAACTCCAGCTACGCTACTAAGGCGGCATTGCTAACCTTGACGGAGCAAATCTAGTTCTCCATAGTCATCTTGTACAATCGAACGATTTAAGCAAGAATGATATGGTTCTGTATAGCTCGTCTTTATTCACGCTTTCATTGGCGACTTTAACATCGATAAAAAAGTGGTGTGACTGTCAAAGTGTGAAAATTTAATCGATGGTTGACTTACCCGGCCTAATACCACACTTATTGGGGACAATCAGTTCACGCGCGAAAGGGTTGAGAAGTTCTTTCGCACAGACATATAATATGGCATTATTTTTAGTCTTAGGTTCGAAAATAAAACTTATTTTCTTTTACTTTTAAATCAACTCTTCTATCTCTATAAATCAAACTCACTTTTATCTAAGTTCAAACTCTTTATTTATTTAAATATCTTAGCACCACTAATTATTCACCATTTAATTGTCACTACGGTTAAAATCAAACTGTTCCTTTTCAGTTTGAGATGTCCTATTTATACTGCTATAAGGTTCTCCAAGAAGCTAATACTCGAACCATTCAGAACATTTAAGAAGCTTTTAAAGCTTGCAGAGCTTTCAAGTTTCATAAATCATAATGCTTAAGTACAGTCATTGTATATATACACTATAGTACTACCACCTGAATTGTGCCATCTATCGACGAAAAACTAAGCTCAAGAATACCATGGGAAGCAACAACAATAAATAAAATGGTGGAAATTGTTGTTGTTGCTTCCCATGGTATTCTAGAGCTTAGTTTTTCGTCGATAGATGTCGCACCTCAAGTGGGAATACTATAGTTTATATATGCAATGGTACAGTATTGGTCAGAATTAAAACAGCATAATAACTGTAGTATAATTTTGGGCGAATTGTAACCAAAGACAAAAACTATTCATATAACAATATATTATACCTCTGTAGTTGGCGCAGTAAATTTCTTGTGGAAAGTGTTCATGTTGCTGAGGATCCATTTTTTGTCAGGCATATTTTCAGCCGACCAGATTATCAGATGATTTGCTCCTTACCACGTCATCTCTTCCTTTTTTGAAGAGCTTTGCTCTCCAAATTCTGGTGGACCTTGTTCATCATAGTCAAAACCAAATGGATCATTCTTCCTGACAGCGATAAGCTAGTTAAATATATTAATGGCGCCGTTTAACAGTCTGCGGAAGTGTTTTTTCTTTTCACAGCACTGGACTCTGAATCTTTAAGACCGTATCGAAAGTTTTCAGTTCGGGCTTTTCCCTCCTGGAAGAAAATGTTTTCAAACATTGTCGATCGCTTAGTTTTGTAGCTTCCGAACCTTGAAGCATCAATAAATTCCTCCATAGTGAATCTTCTATATCAGAGCACACAGCCATACCGCCAACTCTTTATAATTTTCTCTCTTTGCCTACCCTACCAGCTTGGTGTGTATTTTATTCTCAGTATTTTTAAGCTCTCTCTTAAGCTCTCCCGTGCATTTTTAATAGGAAACCAATACCCGAATAAAATTAAATGCACAGGCAGAGATATACATTACATAAATACGGTAGTGAATAAAATAATTTGAGGGTGTTTAAGGCAAGAGGAGTATTAGTTGGCAGTCTGTATCTGTATGTCTGTGTCTCAGAGTATAAAGATATAAGATAAGCAACATTTGAATGAAAATTTGAAAATGACGGTTAGGTAAAAACAGGTCACGTGATTTCTGTATTTGATTGGTTATTAGAAACAAATAACTCTAATGTCTAGACCACTTTAAGAACTCTCAAAACACTACTTTTGTAACTTTTCTTATTTCCTTCTCAAAGCCAATTGAATTAACTATCAAAAGATCATATGGCAAGGCAAGTTATAAAACTATCAATGTTTACTGAAGTTCTTTAACTTCCTTGTCAATTTGTCTATTTGCTATAGACGGGTTGATAAATATGTTTATACAAAAATATATTCACAACACTGAGTGAAATAGATTGAAATTGAATTTGACCTTTTTTTGGAAACTGTCCAAATTGCAATTATATCGCCTTTACTTTTCGAATTCCTAAAATAAAATTGCAGCAAAGCCTTATAGAAAGTTATGAGGTAGCTATATTATGTAGGTTAAGATACATTATACATATAGGCATACATGAGCTTCATAAAGCCGTTTGCTGCTGAAGGGTTCTTCAAATAAAATGAAACCAAACACAAAAGGATACTTTCCTGGTACATTAAGCTGTTATATGGAAGAATATTTATTTTTATGGCTGAAATTCTTCAACCTGGAGGAAGAGATTGAAAAGTATTTGTTGTGGGGTTTTTTGCATTACTTATAGAAAACGATGATGTTTTCACGATGAACTGGAATGACAAGGGAATTTAAATTGCTTCATTTCTCTTAAATTAAAAAATTATCTTTAGGCTTGTTTTGGTTGACACATTAAAAGGCGAAAGGATGACCTCAAATAATTATCATTAGGTACCTACTCTGTTGTTATTGTCCAGGCACTCACCCAATATCCACTGTTAACTATTTGTGCTGGATTTTCTCTTTGACCACTCTCTACAGTTTTTTTTTTTAACACTTCTTCACCTATGTCAACTAAACCAGCAATGGAGTTTTCTTTTTTTAAACGACCCTATTTGCCACTTGAATTTTCCCATTACACTTTTTGTCATTTTGCCTCGGCAGTGTGTGGTCTACCAGAAAGAAGCTATACCTTTGACATCTCTAGGCACTCACCATATATAAGAAAAGAATAACATTTTAGTTTGCATAAAGTCAATTTTTTTCCTTTTTTGCAACCAATAGCTTGTATAGAACTTGTGTAGCACAGACTTTCGCAAGTCACACATTTCAAACACTGACAATGGGCATTGGAAATTTTTATCGTTGAATTTTTTGAATTTTTGTGCAAGTTTTAGAAATTCATTCGAGGTATTAATTACTTTCGAGGTGTGACATACCATTTCTTTTTCGATTCAGACTTCAGGAAAGCATCACCAAGTACATCGCAATAATTGGACTCATAAATCTTTGCGGTACTCCAGGTTCGACTTCAAACCCATCCGACAGCATTTCCGAACCAGGGGGTATACTTTTGTAAAAATCGACTGAATCCACACATGTCTCTCTGAAGATGGCATTAACGAACTTATATCTCTGCTACAAATTTTCATCAGATTTCAAGCACTGGTTACCACGGACTTCTCCGAAGTCAACTTATTTTGTTCCTTTGACTTTTGGAGTTGATGTTCCACCAAAATCAGCAGTGAGCTATTTGCGGGTGCTGTATGCTCTGGAAATCGCTTTGAGCTGTTCAAATCTTCTACGAGTATATGCTGCTGCAGAATTTTTGTTTTTACTTGCGATTATAGGTAGGTACCTACTAAGGCAAGTTATGCATATGCATGCCTAAAAAAGTGGGTCCGACAATTCTGTCTGTCTGTCTGTCTGTCTGTCTGTCCGTCTGTCTGTGTCGGCACCTACAGCCTAAACGGCTCAACCGATTTGCTTCAACTTGGTACATAGTATTATTATGATGTTCTACAGAGGGATTTTTGGAATTAGCATTCTAGCTCCAAAACTAACGGTACCTGTCATATGATTTTTTATGAAAAACTCATTTATCTCAAAAACGGCTCTTATACGATTTTGATTAAACTTTTTGAGTGGTGTTTATTGAGTAAACTTTATTTTTTGGTTGGAATTAATTTTTCAGGAAAATTCTTGTAACGGTACACCCATAGGTACAACTTTTTCATAACAGATTTTCTAGTAAACCACTTCACGGATTTCGATGAAAAATTTAATGTGAAATCTTTTTATAAACAAAATAATATTAATTCTTTTAATTTTTTTTTTTTTGATTTTTTTTAATTTTTGTTTTTTTTTTAAAAACAGTTTATTCAAAATTTAATTTTTTTTTCTAATAAGATCTTTAAACTGCTAGAAGTTGAATAACTAAAAAAAATTGGAATATATTTTCGTAAAGTTAAAAAAAAAACGTTTTTTGAAAAACTGGTCCAACGATTTTAGAAAAAAAAAATTCCTTAAAATTCAGAAAAGTAAAAGAAATCTGATAGCTTCCTTCATTTTCTTCAATGCTTTTTTCCCAAAATCTCAAGCGCCAAGGTTTGTCTATGATTAGGACCGAAATAATTGCTGTAAATGAAACTTTGGAAAAAAATTGCTATAGTTTGGAGTTCGAAAAATGTGTAAACCTGAAATTTGGTTTTTTTGGGACATCGATGAGCTTACCTGAGCCTCGATACAAAAAAGCATTACAAACTTTAGACAGTGATTTCAAAGCATCCAAATGGTGGTATCTTTTCGTACTACTAATTTCCATAATACGACTTGTATACTGTTGTTGACTACAAAGCTAGTCTACGAGTAATATGCAAAAATTACACCCCCAATAGAAAGGTGTTTGGGCTATCAAAAGTCTACAAAAAGTTATGGATTTGACCACAAGCTCAAATAAAAACACACATCAATAGCTCACAAAACACACTGTTAAAAGCTATGAGTAGTAATTAAACTCAATAGTAAGTTCCCGGTTTCTTTTTAAACTTCCCCGCTTAAAGGATTCTATTCAGGACTTTCATTGAACTCACTCAACAAGTTGTTTTTAAGCATACAATTCTCAAGAAATTACACACAAAATGTATTTTTCAAATTGTCTATCATTACTGCAAAATACTTTTTCTTTGAATGGACCCCGTAATAGCTAACAGAGTATTAAGACTTATCCTTTTTTTGTCGTAAGTAGTAAATAGAAATAAATAATTTCTCAACTCAAAGGAAACAACACAATTCTTTGGCTATTCATGAATACACAAGACGGTTTATTTATGATCCTCAATATAAAGTATACATACATACAAAAAAATTCTATAGAGCCAACAAATTACTTACTTCTTATACGCTCATGTACCTACAGTATTTTCTTTTTATATTTTTTATTTTATTTAGCCATTTTGACATTTGTCTTCTTTTTTTTTTGTCCTTCGAGCCCTTTCATCTAATGACTTAAAAATTCCTTTAAAGTGTTTCGAATTTATACTGCCAACTGCCAAATACAAAGCGCATCGGCATCATCAACCATCACGATGACGAACGTTCGCAACCTGCCTTGAATAATTCTCATAAAGGAATTTTATGTTATGAATTCAACGCACATTCCCTTTTTACTCACTACTTAGTACCACACAGGACAGGAACACACAGGACCTCACTGTGAATAGACTTACTTGCTGGAAGTAAATTCCATGCCGAACATAAAGTTTTCTCGGGTTTTTTTTTTTTTTTTTTCCTTTCAACATGTATTTACATTCTAAAACATATCACCACATATTCCATTATACGAATATACTCTTGGTATAAGGACATGGTGCTTTTGGAATTTCGTTGTTGTTGTTTATTTTTGAAAGGATAATGACAACAAAAATATTTGCTTGTATAATACTAAGCGGATTGCTAAGAAAAAAAAAAGCAAAAAAAGCGACAGATTTAAAGAAATTTCATACGTTAAGGAAAAATTAAGGGGAGAGGGGGGAAGAGAGAGAGAGTTTGAGAGAATGTACGGAAATGCACTTCAGGCAATTTTTCTACTTAATGTTTAAGACCTCCCGCTTCCATTCATTGAAAATGACATAAAAGTTTGGAGCAAAAAGGATGGTAATGGTGGCGCTTTCGTAGAAGCTTTCGTTCCTTTATTTCCAACTGAACTCGAACTTTAGTAAAGTCAGTTCTATACCAGTTTGTTCTTTTCAAAGGACACGTTTGTGTTTTTGTAAAAAAAAAAAATTTATTTTATTGCTTTGTTTTATGTTGTAGAAGAAGCAATAATTGCTGTGACCAGACCACCACCACCACCACTATACCACCGTCATACAATACAATGCTTTGTGTGTTGTATTCTCATGTTTAAAGTGTGCCAAACAACAACTTACTCCACGTGTCCTAGCATAAAAACAAAATAATTGTTGGTAATTACAAAAAAAAAAAAATTAAAAAAAGAAAAAGTACTTTGACGGAAGTTCTATGCAAAGTCATTAAGGATATCCAACATTTGTGTATTGTGTAGGAAGTGAATAATGTTATTTGGCGGAAATGGACGAGGAAATTATGAAAAAAACTTATTTAATAAAAAAAAAGGAGATTATTTACCACAAAAAAAAAAAAAAAAAAATAGATGGAAAAAATAAAGTTTAAAGAGGAAAGCTGGATGTCCATTCGTTTTTTGTTCCCAGTTCAATAATTATTCTGAGATCCTTATTAAAACAGGGCATTCCAGAGTTTGATTTCGGTTCGTCTCACCATCTCACTCGAAATTAATATAATACAGCTGAGTGTGAATTAAACAATCGAAGTCTAAAATTTTATTTTTGTACCATCAGCTGTGTATCGGATGTTAATTGGTTTTAAATTGATTAAAATCCTATACACAGCTGATGGTACAGAAATAGAATTTTAAACTTCGATCGTTTAATTCACACTTAGTTTTACAAGAAATGTGATATGGGAAAGTGTATTGGATTGTGGGTGGCAATGGTGCAGTAGATGTACTGCTTGGTTGCTTAACCTAGAGTTGTGAGTTCAAACTTAGCCTGGGCAGCAATTTTTATTTATTCCCCAATTTCAATTTAGATAAAGAATACCTAAATATCAACCCCTTGCAACAACAAAAACTCCTTTCTATCTTTCTATTTTTCTTCTTTCCTAAATGCTAGCACATGTTATAACATTAGTAATGCATAACGTGAATCGGCAACCATCTTGTTAAAAATGACAAAAATGTACTTTTTGTTTAACGATACGTTTATTTGAGAAAAAGAAAAATAGCTTTGTTTGTTGAACTTTACCCAGGGTCGCCCTGGGTTTTCCTGACAACTCCAAGAGTTGTCAAAAAAACCTGGGTTTTTTGGTTCTCAAAAAACGAATGACGGCTGCTGATTGTATATTTTTCACAACGCACAAAATCAAAAGTTTCCATTTTGCTTTATTTGTTCGATTTGTCAAAATAAGTGCATTCACTTGCATTTCATTTAGTTTTATCGAAAAAAAGACATGAAAAATCAAATACAGAAGGAAAATACACAAGAAATGCTTGACAGCAAAAGTCACTTCAACAGCTGATTCGTTACCTCAACTCGCCCCAGCTAAATAGCAAGATCGACTTCAGGGTGACTTCAGGGCGACCCCAGGTTTCAAAAAAAACAGAGAATTTTGTATTGAGGGAGAGTTGAGGTAATTCAAAAAACGCGCAGTGGCGACCCCAGGGTGACTTCAGGGCTCAACAAACAAAGCTAATAATTGATGACATCAAGTTTAATTGGTTAAATCCATCAATGACGAATTGATGCATATAATTTTGTGATCGTTCTATGACCGCAACTTTATATTGACTAAAATTAAATTTAATTTTAATAAAATTCGATTTTAAAAATAAAATTTTTTTTTATTTAATTTATATTGCTGATCGCAAAACATCTGACTTCAAAATGGAGATTCCTTCTTCAATGTTCTCTTTCAAGACTTGGAGGGATTTTTAGCTTGTTATGGTAAACGCCAGATTTGAAACAGTTTTGTTTGACTATCTGGTCGGCCAGTTTAAATCTCCAAAACGGGAGAACACTCGGCCCGGAAAATGTTGTCTCAAAATCCCCATCGGTTCCCCGTGATGTGTGAGCAGTTGATTTGTCCTGCTAGAAACAACAATACTCGATCCCTAATTTAGGAGCTATTGGAAAAAATGGTTTAATTTTTGTCGTTAACATATCCATAAAATGGCCTTTATTGCTCATAAGCGGACTCCATAGTTAAGGAAGCTATTTATTACTCTGGGTTTTACCGAGACCTTTCTCCAACTTGCGAATTTGAGACAAAGAAGTATCCATTTAGGTACACTAAGTCTTCAATGTTCTTTCTGTCTTAAGTCAGATTCAGACTAAGGTCCCCATTATGGGTTCAAATGTTTAATAATAACTCAATGGTTATGTTTATAACTTATTACTTCGTAAAAGCAATATTAAAACCTTAAGAAATGAAGATTTACAATTTCGAAGCAAATACCAAAGTTTTTCGCAGATGTTTCTGAAAATGGTGAGCTGTATCAATCTAGACAAAAACCAAAAAGTCCACATATCGACCAAATTCCAAAAATGATATCATTTCAACAGCATTTCGTAGTAAATTGTTTTGGATAATTTGTTTTTCTGGACGAGTTTTTTTAAACATTATTTAGCTATTTTTTTCTGTTAAATGACTCACAAATCAAATGTAACTGTCAGGTTCAGATTGCGCCATTTTTTCTAAACATTAAACAACCATTAATCGCTTTACATCGAAACAAATACATTCTTACAATCATTATTGTTGTCTTTGACACATTGTTCATCAACGACAAATATATTCCAATGATCTGGTTGAAGCGGTAAGAAAGTTTATTGGCGAGAACTCATATGTGCATATCGTAAAGTAACCGAGCTTAGCATTTTGGCCTCAAATTTTGACTCAAAAAATTCAATTCTAACAGACCGAACTTGTCACTTAATCTGGTATTTGGAAGTTAAATTAATGACCAAAAATAGGGGCCTACTTATACTCTCTGCAGGTGTGCATACGAATTCAATGAAACACCATTGCATCACCTACAATATTCTCATACCGACGAAAAAAAAGAAACACCCTGTTAAGTATGTTCTCAAGAACAGCTTTAAAGTACCTTTTTGTTTAAAATATAATTTCAAGCGAAATTTATTAAAGGTGTTCCTTAAGCAAACTCCACTTAAGTTTTGCGACTAATTGGCTAAATGATGCTTACAAAAACGATGATTATTTCACAAGAGGTTAAAAGGCTTACCCATTTTGTATGGAACCTACTTGGTTCTGTTGGAATTTTGTGAAATTTTTCATACGAAATGTCGATCGATTTTTCAATAATTGTTAAAAGCGATTCAGACTTCAATAGAGCTTTATAAAAAAAAAATCTCACAGTAGCTAGTATTAAAACAGTCGGTTCCCTTTCCGTTTGCACATTATGGCTCGAAAAAAAAATTAAATAAAAAATGATATCAAACGTTCAACGTTCTTTCCAAAAGTGTCTACGTCAAGGTTATGTCTTTCTTTTTTATCTAAGATAGTAAATAACAGTATACTATGTGCATACTCATTCAAATGAAAAATAAAATTAACATCTTTCTCCGCAACGAGTTCGCTTTTTTTTATGGCTTTCAATAAAAAAATAAAAATATTCTTCTCTACACATTTTGAAAGTCATATCATGTCCATATATGTACATATTTTTTTCATATTTTTTTAAGGTACCTACTCAAAACGTTTTTCATTTTTTATTGATATAGCTAAGTGAGGCTTTTAAATAAAGAATTTGTTTTTATGTTTAATTTTGTATGTATGCATTATGTTTTTATATTTTTATTTTTTATTTTTATATTTTAGTTTGCAAGTAGCTACACATTTCTAATTTCGTTTTCAACACTGCTTTTTTTCATGTACCTATAGCTAAAACGTCCTGAAGAATCCATCGAAGCCAGCGGTGGGGATGAACGGTTCTCAACGGTATGATCTGTTTTTCTTTTTTTTTTTTTGTATTATAACATGCCTATATAAATTTAAGATTTAAGCCTAGTACACAGTTTAAGTGAAAATCATATTTTTGAATGTTCCTTGAGGTTCGAAATAAAAAGTATGGGTTGGAAAACTTTTTTCATTTCATATAGGAGGTGAGTATCCTAGGCTATAACTAACACACAGAAAAAATAACTTTTATTTAAATAAAATTTTGAAAATGGTGACATGTTTCAAAACGTATTGAGAAAATGTTGGGAGCCTAATAACTTGAACTAAGCTTTTAATTATGGTCCAAAATATTTAGAAAAATTATTAATTTAAAATAAAGTTGCTCATATCTCCCTTCAAACATCTACCGCCTTGAGAAAAAAAAAATTAAAGGTAAGAACATTTGTATCATAGATAGATAGATGTTAAAATTTTTAGTTAAATATTATTTTATTTAGATTTTCTAGTTATTTATTTATTGTATTTTGTATTGTTTTTTTTTCATTTATTTAAATTTTGTTTTCTACCAGGACATAGATACTTTAATGGATGACGGTTTTTTGGATGGTGATGAATTTATCCCGGTAAGTTGTATTTTTATTTTCTTATACTTTATTTTTATTTTATTCTTTCTCGTTTTTTTAAGTTCTTTCGATTTTTCCACAAACTTCAAGAATATTAAAAAATTAAATTCTTTGTTTTCGCACTGATCTTCATAAAATCATTTCAATTTATTCCTTGAAAAATGTATGGCCGAACCAAAGTAGCTTTGAAAGGCTGAAAAACAATTGGCAAAGCTAAGGGGCAGTCAACAAATAATAGTTATTGAACAGTTGGCTAACAGCTTACGGACAGTTGAAGAACAGTAGAAAAACAGTTGCAAAAAATTGGCGAACAACTGGCAAACAGTTTATGAACCGTTGAGTAGTTGATGAAGATTTGACGAGTTTGTCTTTTTTGTCAGGGCTTTGATATTTTTAGATACATTGTTATAACAGTTTGAAAAATCTACCAAAGCCTATATTCACAAGATTTTGAAAAATGTTGGCTAGATTGTAGTAAGGAATGGGTTTTGAGGCATATACAAAATTGTATTGGATCAAACCAGGAAGGTGCACTGGCTAGCCTCTTTCAATGTAAATACCGATCTTGACAAAATTGTCCAATAAGGAATCATCAACCATTGGGAATTCAATGCTTCAAAAACTCAATAGGCTCTTTTGTGTCACTTTCCATTATCGTCACATGCTTCAAGAATAATTTTTTGTTCTACGCATATCTAGCGCTGCCAAAAATGTCGCGAATTGTTAAGGCTTCCTAAGCCCTATCTAATTTGGCTACAATGACAATCTGTAAATCATATTTTTGCCCAAAGCTCGAATATAATTCTCATATCTGGGAAGGAGTAACTGTTCCACAATTTTCGTATATTGGATAGGATTTTGATATTGAAAGAAGAACCATTACGGAGATATTTATTTCACTCCAACATCACCAAAATATTTCTCACACATTGTTGTAGAATGTTTTCCATACCTTACCTGTTATCTGTCCCCTAAAATTTATGATTCAAGACACGAAATAATTAGAATCGACTAGCTTCAAAACACTCTGAAAACTCACTTAATAAAATTTAGCAATGATTTTTTTTTTCAAACACCAGTCAGCCATGTTTAAAATTAAAAGTTGAAGTTGACAAAATATGGTGGCACTTCAACGTCCGTACAATTTCTAACTTAAATAAGGCAATGATTGTCAATCTAAATCTCTGTATTGGAGCATTAAGACACAACATTTTTTTGGTTATGTAACTTTTTCTCTTAAACTTTTTGTTTATCAATCAAAGACGCATCACACAAAAGGAAACAAAATACAAAAGTAAAAGTGTCATTAATAATTCAGTACAAAGTCCTCAATGGAATTATGTAATTTAAATTTTTCAATAAAACCTATACATGCAAGCAACTTTTGTGTCTATTTTTCACGTTTGCCCTAAAAGTGCTATTAAGAGGATATAAAACTTATGAAGCATCAAATAAAGACATTGCAGGTAGGATGAAGAAAAAGTCTTAGAACCGAAAAAGGACACTGCAAAGTGAAACAACAACAAGGAACACACACAGCTTATGTACATATGTACACAGTAACTATGTACACAAGTTTGTATAGCAAATTTTGTTAGGAAAACTTTCGAAAATACAGAAAATAGGGCAAAACTTTTTGCCATTGAAAATTGAATAAAATAAAAACATTTATGTATGTATTCACATGGGAAAAGAAATAAAAATGAGATTCACATGGGAAATACTGTAGTTCGTTCTCCAAAAAAAAAAAAACAAAAACTGTCCTACTAAGCCACAGAAACTTTTGAAATTTCGGAAAACGCTTACCGATAACTTTCTTTCACTTGATGCTGTTTTTCGGTCTCATTTGTCGTCCCAATTTAATTGAACTTCATCGTCTCTTAACTGCTGCTCGTTACTAAAAGACTTGTGCATTTCGATAAGGAAATTATTTCAAATAAATTTTTATTTTATTTTTTTACTTACTTTAATTTTGTACGTATGTAGGTTTTTTTTAGTTTTCTATTTCTAGTACATGTAATTATTATTTAAAGTTTGATTAGTTTGAAGTTTGAACACATGATTTGTTGTGTAAACTACAAAATATTAAACAGTAGATAGTAGATTGCTCGAATTAAGTAAAATGCATTACTAGGTCGCACGAACTTGCATTTTTTTTTTTTTTTTTTTTTTTAATTAAATTAATAATAACAATAACAAGTTTAAACGTTTAAAAAAAATAAAAACGCAGTAAGCTATCTAGTTTCTTTTACTGTTTTTAATTTTGAAAAACAAACTTCCAAAATCAATCGACCAGTTGGGTTTTCTTAGAAAAACTTTTCGAAAACATATTCCAAATTTTGTTTGAGATGCCAACTTCTAGCACTTTGTAAATTTTATCAGAAAAAATTACATTTTTGTTTTAAATTTTTTTTTTTGTAATTTAAAAAAAATTATATTATTTCGCCTAAACATTCAAAATTTCATCAAAATCCATAAAGGGGCTTACAAGAAAATCTGATTAAAAAAAACTTTAATGAAAAATGTATTCTAACCAAATAATTAAGTTTACAAAAAAACCATTCGAACGAGTGGTTTTTGAGAAAAATGAGATTTTCATTAAAAGTCATATGGCAGGTACCGTTAGTTTTAGACCTGGAATGCTAATTCCAAAAGTCCCTTTGTGGGCCGTGGCCGTCATAATAATACTGTGTACCTACCAAGTTTGAAGCAAATCGGTGCAGCCGTTTAGGCTGTAAGTGCCTAATTTTTGGATATTTAAAAAAACAGTTCAATTTTTTACTTGCGATTAAAGGTACTACATAATGTAGCTATAAGGCAAGTTATGCATTCGTAATTTTTTTTTTTGACAATCAAACTTAACATTACGATGATAGAGTAGCCTAAAAAAGTGGGTCTGACAATTCTGTCTGTCCGTTCGTCTGTTTCGGCACCTACAGCCTAAACGGCTGGACCGATTTGCTTCAAACTTGGTAGATAGTATTATTATGACGTCCTACAGGTGGGTTTTTGGAATTAGCATTCTAGCTCCAAAACTAACGGTACCTGCCATGCGATTTTTAGGGAAAATTGATTTTTCTCAAAAATGGTTCCTACGATTTTGATAAAACTTTTTAAATAATGTTTTCTGTTCAAACTTTATGTTAGGGTTGGAATAGATTTTTCAGAAAAAGTCTTATAACGGTACCTGCCATAGGACCGGTTTTCTTAAATCAGATTTTCTCGTAAACCACTTGACGGATTTCTATGAAATTTTTAATATAGGAGCCTTTTTAAAGACGAAATAATATAAATTGTTAAATTTTTCAAAAACAGTTTTTTTTTAGTTTAAAAAAAAATTAAAATTTTTTTTATATTTTTAGTTTTTTCCAAAAACGGTTTGATCTGTTTTTAAAATTTTATTTTTCCGATAAAAACTACGAATTGCTAGAAGTTTGCATACGCAAAAAATATGTGGAATATTTTTTCGAAAAGTTTAAAAAAACTGGTTTTTGGAAAAACTGGTCGAACGACTTTGAAAAAAAAAAAATTCTTAAAATTCTAAACAGTTAACGAAATTAGATGGCTTACTTCATTTTTTCCAAAAAACGCTTTAACTATTGATTTCTAAGTGATCAATAAAATTTCATATCATTTTTTCCCTGCTTTTTTTTTTTCCAAAATCTCAAACCCCAAGACCACTGTCACACATTAGAGCAAGTTCGTGTGACCCAGTCGTGCACTTTATTTTTCAGTTTTCATGAACTCTGGTAAGAATGTGTACGTTGTTCTGTAACAATTTTATACTCAAAAAAGGTTTTGGGATATTGTTTTTGAAATGTTTTTTTTTAACTTCTCTGTAGATTTTGAAAATATTTTTTCCAAAAATACAAAACATTGAAAATAATTAGATGACTAACTATATTTTAACTTTAACCTAGTGGTTTTTAAGTGAATATTATTTTTTCGATTCCATTTTTTTTTTTTTTTTTTTCAAAATTTCAAGTTCGTGCGATCCAGTGGGCACTCTTTTTCGGTATGTTCTGAAATTGCTCTTCCGATTTTGATTAAACTTTTTTTTTTTTTTAGAGAAAAGTAAGTTTTTAGACTTAGCTTTAAATGCTAGTTTCGAGGCTTTGCTTTAGAAAAAATATTTTTTTTATTTATTTATTGAATTCTAACAAGTACATTAGACTTTTATAGAATGCATTTTAAACTAAACACTTTTAAGGTGGCACTAAAGGTTTTTAAATTAAAGTTTTCTGAACGGTAGGTAGCTCCAAACGAACCGTTTAGTTTAAGCCTACGTATTTTAGTTTCTACTAATTTTCTCAAAAACGACTTCAACGAATTTGAATAAACATTGGCTGAGACCTTAATACACCAAAAAGGCCCATTATTCACGTTTCTGAACGCAACGCATAAAATATTGAAAATGTTTTGTTCTAAGGGGTGTATAGTAGAGAGTGTCCTTTCGCAGGACACACGATTATATGTTTTTTGTATTGATTTCAATCAATGGAGTTGTTTTAATCTACTAGTTACATGGTTTGAAATTTTGACGAATTTTTGAAACGTTCTACAGGGGTAACCAAGCAGCAGTTGGGAAGGGAGTAGATGTTTTCAAATCGATATGTAACCACGTACGGATTAACACAAGATAAGTAACTTATGTTTGAATACTACTCCGAAACGCATTAACTATTGTCAGGTATGGAACTAGGAAAAGTAATTTTGTGCGACGAGCCTAGTTTTTCTTTGTATTCTTTAAAATGACTTTAAGACTTTTTACGGCACCTTTCAGTAAAATCTACTTTGTACGTGATTTATGAATATTAATTTAACATCATCACAAAGTTTATAAAAACTGGAAGTGCAGAATATTGTTTTCATGGACATGAATTATGATTGAGATAGAAAAAACGCTTTACATTACAATAGTTCAAAATTCGTATTTTTTAAATGAGTCGCATTTTTGGTGCTGCATTCAAGTAACAGTTTTCCATTTTCTCATCTCGATCTCAGAATTATTCAAAATCCATAACGCAATAAAATATTTGTCAATTTAATTGAGTACAAATATTGCAAATGATGTTGTCAAATTTAAGAAAATATTTGTCAAATTAAGGTTAAAGCCTCAATTAATTTTGATGTAGAGTTCCCTTCTGTTTATGCTTTGGTCACAATAAATTTTAAATTTGATTCATTAGTGCTGCCAATCTATTCAAATTTTTGGGCATTGAGTTTTTTTGGTATATTTGATATGTTTCAAAGACAAAATATTTGTTTTTTTCATCACAAATAATTAAAAACTTTATGAAATTACTGACAATTAGTTTCCCAAAATTTTCATTCACAAGAAAATCACAATTCTTATATTTATTTCATAAGCTAAAGGATACGTTTGATTCATTTTGTGCATTCAAGAAACAATATAACGAGCTTACAAAAGGGACAGATACCTATCCCGAAATGACAAAACAAAAATTAGTAAAATATAACATCCTTAAAAGCCAAAGTCTTCCTAGAATCCAGAAGATCTAGTTGTACTTATGACAAGGGCAACGCATGAAACCTTTTAGATTATAAAAGACAAAATATTGCTCACAGACATCCTGGGTATCACAATATTGCTAAAATTGAATTTCAAGTCTTTATTGTATACGCATACATGAATATTCTTGACAAAAAACATCCACACAAACCCAAAATATAATATAAAAATACCTACACGATACGACAGAGTCATCTTGACGCATAACCAATCTAAAAATATGGGAATTCAATAAGGCACATCGAAACGTCCACTTATGTTTGTTGTACGAATCGGTGCTGGTCCTGGGTGATGATGTAAACACACATACCATATAAACCAGCTACATATATGGAAAAAGGTTATACAACGTTAGAAGAGCACACAGCGAGCGTGTTTACACAAATTCTGGTCAACTACTGCAGGATTCTCATAAATTTCTTTGACAGGTTTATTTTTCCCATTTGAGTTTCTATATAGGTACGTACAACCCACTCCCTACTCCGCATTTTATCCCATACCATTCAATATAGTATGAAACCATGTCCTTGATACGGCTTTGATATTCCCAGATATCATAGAAAATACAATTTGTCAAAATGTCAGGTAGCATTGCATGAGCTACTCTATATGGACTCAGTATCAAGTGGTTTCGTTCGCTAGCCACACACAAATATATGTAGCTACAAGAGTTTCACTACAACTCCAGTTAGTAGTGTGCTCTAAAGAAGAGAAAGGACATGAATTTCAAATCGAAATTGATGTCCTTTCCTGGGATTTCACAAGAAAAAAAAAAAAAAAATAAAGAGAGACTGAAGCGAAATAACTTTCAGATGTGTTTAGATGTGTTTTGACCCCGATCTGAGGGTAGCGATAAGAATAATTATTATAAGTGATGAGTGTTGTTGCTAGCTGTAAAGAATAGAGGAAGGACATTTTCTCTGAATATCCTTTCCAATTCGAAGAAAAAACAGAAATAAACATCATTTCAAAAAGAAACATCAGATCCAACATTTTTAGAAGGGAAAAATGATAAATTGATTTTGTAATGTAAAATGTAATCTAATACAAACATCCTGCGGCAGGAATCTTATATTTACTAAAGCTTTCCTTTTTTCATGTTATTATTTTATATAAAAATATATACATACCTAGTTTGCTTGCTTGAACGTTGTACACATAAACCAAAGGGAAGTATTTTAGATTTTCTGAAAAAAAAAAAAAAAAAAAAAAAAATATGATGAACTTTACAAGGGATAAGCTTCTATAGAATCAGCATAAACCCCGATAAAATGCAGGAGTTGAATATATAAGAAAAAGAATTCATTGAAAATTCGAAATGAATTATCCTTCGGCCAGAGGGAAACCCATCCTATTTTACATATATATATACATAAAAGTTTAAGGTAAGACCCAGAGAGGGATAGAGAGATACATATTATAATGATACAAAATCAATAAACTATCAAAGGATATTGAACTTCACAATCGATTGTGCGATACACTACAACCCACTATAATATATACACAGAAAACTGAAAAGGAAAGGAGAAGGAAGACTTACAGATTTTGTACACAAAGAGATATCTGGCTCGAAGGACCAAAACTATAGTTTCCATTGAAAATCGCAAGAAACACAATTTTCGGAAAGTAGATATCACTTTATTTCTTTTCAATGAAGATAAAAGTAACAAATCGAAGAAGTGCAGAGAGGTTTGGAATGAAATCCTTGGTCCTTAAAGAGGATATTTTATTCGTGTTTATTCATTTTATCGTTTGGTGCAGTGATTGTTTGACCTAGTTTTTGAGGGTTCTACAATTAATTTATTTCTATCTTTTTTTTTTTATGTGTCATGTTGTCCACCTATTTTTCATATCCCATTATAAACTTAAGTAGGGCGGGAAAGATTGAAGGACAACTACAAAAAAAATGTAAAGGACCATTATGAACAGGATATAAGAATTAAAATACATAAGAAACAAAAATTATATGAATAAGGAGCAGGACTCTCTAATAAAATGTTAAAATAAAATTTAGCTAAAAGCAGCAAACTTTTAAGGAAAAACGAGAAAAAAAAAGAATAATAAAAAATGTAACACTTTTGCATGGCGATGGCGTAAGGAAGAACAACGCGAACTAACAATAACACCAAATACAAAAAAAAAAAATACAAAATTAAAAAAAAAAAAAGTATGATGAAAACAAAGTTGTTAAATAAAAACTGTTCATTTCCCTGAACGGTGAAGCTCTGTGAATGAGCGAATAAAAGAAAGAAATTCATTTAGTCCTGTGCATGCTGTGCACAATATCCTTTCACCCCAATGTCCATCGCTCTCTATACACTATACCGCGCACTCATACAAACGCACACACATAGATGGAATTTGCTACTATATTTGAAATTACATGCGAATTGTAGAAAAGTGTTTTGAGATTGTTCCTTGTTCTGTCTGTTGTTATAACAATTGTGTAGCAAGGATAATAGAATATCATCCTTTTCTTTGTTTTTTTTTTTTTTTTTTTGTTGTTCTTGTTTCAATTTTTTGCATAGTATATATTTTTTTTTGTTTTTATTTCTTGTGCATGTCCTTTACGCTTGTTTCTCTGGGAAAAGTTTCTTTGTTTCTTTTTTATTTTTGTACTTTATGCAATAATCATTTTCGTGAGATGCTACTTTTGCTCAGCAGTGTACTATACAATGGGACAGTGGGAAGTGGATGTAACATTTCTTTTCAAGTTTTTTTTTTTCTAACTTTATTTTACAGGCGGAACCTACTTTATTCTTGTGGTTAACACAGGAAGAGCAACTGTTTTTCATTTGAATCATAATTGGAGGTGTTCTATTTTAATTGGACAGTTTTTCTTCTTTTTTAAATGAAACAAAAAAAAAACTTTAATGAAATAGTTGAATAAGGACATTTCATTCAAACGTTGTTAACCTAAAACGAAAACTGGAAATTGATCTAAAATTAGTTTAACGATGCGAAAGGCTTTGTGAATTTTAGAGAATGATGAGTGTGTGATATATATGCAATAAGGACATCAAATTCTAAATGTGGAATAAAAGAATCTTTTCTTAAAAGTAGTTTTGAAATCAGTTGCCACAAAACTGGAATTCAAGGGGCATTTTAAAAGTCAATTATTGTTCGAAGATTATAAAAAATCAGAAAAATCCCAACAGTGAGACATCTATAAAAGCTCCTTGTTTTGAACTTGTTTTATTGTTCGGCAGTTAGGTATTTCAAGCAAAATAATTTTATAAATTATAATGCGGTTTAATAAATTACTTAAGCTCGGTTTAAGGTTTAATAAATTAATACAATGTCATTTTGTAAGATATTAAACGAGCGTATGGCTTTGACACAAAAATATGATTGTGACAACTTTTGTGATAGCCTTACTTTAACGTAGATTTTTGACGTGATAACGTCTAATAAATCGGTTTAGAATATATGGGCGGCACGCACAGAAAAATGTCCAGTCACAGTCACAGTCACACTGACGTTACCTAGCTGCTTTGATAGCCTAAAAAGTCGTTAAAGTGGGAGTGGAGGGTGTTGGGTGGTTGGTTGGTTGTGGTGGGAGTGTATGTGGGGCAGGCGGGTGGTGGGGGAGGGGGGGGGGGGGGTATTGGTAGTGTCAGGAAGAGGAAAAATTGTCAAAAATGGTGGGTGGTTGTAGCTGGTTTGGGTGGTGAGACAAAAATTGTCAAAACTAATGGGTGGTTCCTTGGTGGCTGTAGGTAGGATGGGTGTTTGGAGTTGGGGGTATTTGGTATGATTGGGTGAGGGGGCGGTGAATTGGCAAATATGGTGGGTGGTTGGTTGGCGGTTGTAGGTGGGTTGATTGGTTGGCAGTTTTGGTGGTGGGGATGGTTGATTTGATGGGGTGCGATCAAAAAGTTGTCAAAAATGGTGGGTGAGTGGAAGGTGGGGTAGGTGGTTGGATTTGGGGGATTTGGTGTTGGGATGGGGTTGGGGAAAAAATTGTCAAAAATGGTTGGTGGTTGGTTGGTGGCTGTAGGTGTGATGGGTGGTTGGCGGTGTTGGGTGAGTGGTAAGTTGTTGTAGGTGTAATGGGTGGTCGGATTTGGGGGGAGGGTGAAGTGGAGGGAATTGTCAAAGGTTATTGTACTGGGGGGGGGGGGAATTGTCAAAAATGGTCTGTGAGTAGCAGGTGGTTGTAGATGGAGTAAGTGGTTGAATTTGGTGGTTGGTTGTTGGCTGTAGTTGGGATGGGTGGTTGGTGTTGGAAGATTTGGAAGGGGGGTGAGGCAAAATTTTCAAAATTAATTTGTGGTTGGTTGGTGGTTTTAGGTGGGGTGGTGGTTTTTGATGGTTAGTAAGATGGGATTTATTGTGTGAAAAAAAGGTTGGTGAGTGGCAAGTGGTTGTAATTGGAGTGGGTGGTTGGATTTGGGGGAATTTGGTGTGGTGAAGGAAATATCAAAAATAGTTGGGGTAGGTGGTTGCTGGTGGTGGTTGGGGGGGGGGGGGGGGGATTTAGTGGGGGGGGGGCAAGGAAAAAATTGTCAAAAATGGTAGGTGAGTAGGTTGGATTTGAGGCAGGATTTGGTGTTTGGGAGGGGATTGTCAAAAATAGTGGGTGGTTGGTTGGTGGTGGTAAAAGGAAGGGAGATTTATTGTGTTGGGGTTGGAAGAAAAAATTGTCAAAAACTGTCAAAAATGGTGGGCTGTTGGTTGTATCGTGGGGTGGGAGGCCGATGTTTGAGGAGAAGGTGTGAGAAAAAAAAAATCAAAAATGGTGGTTGGTTGTAGGTGGGGTTTGTGGTTATTGGTTGTAGGGATACTACCTACATATGAACTGTTTTGTGAACCGGTTATCACGTAAAACTATCGTCCGTAAACCGACTTTACAGACAACCAATTTTTTTTCGGGATAAAGTGTCCTAATAGACACTAACTTACAGTGAGACATCCGAGTTTGAAAGTGTTTCTTTCTCTCAGCAATTAAATATAAGAATTAACAAACATTTCCTAATTTGTTCATATATTTAAAAAATGAAGTGTAATGAAACGCCCCTTCCGCCCCATTATTAAATTGCGAAATAAGCAATTCCGACCGACCACCGCACATTAATTGAGGATTTCACTCCTCCCCGACCGTGCCATATTATATTGCACAAGCAAACACTCGATTGCACACCAACAATACCAGCCAAACCAGTTTCGCCACCATAATCCATTTAAAACAAACAACAACCAATGGCAAGCTATAATTTACTTGCGCTTTGCATTGGAAGAGATATAACATACATTTTTGTTGTTTGTGTTATAATTACCACTGTCTTACATGCGAAAATATGCATAAGAGAGCCAGTTTCACTCAGTACAATTTGAGTCGGTTGCCGCCAGTGACCGCGTACCAATCTTGAGTACAGTGCCGAACTCCAATATTTTGTAAGCTTTTGAAGAGAGTTTTAAAATTAGTGTCCGCTGCTACCTCAGTACTACCTCAGTAGAGAATTTAGTATTTAGTGTCCACTGCTACCTCTGTAGATAATTTAGTGTCCACTGCTACTTCAGTAGAGAATTTAGTGTCTTGTGTTTGATATGATTGGCTGTATGTAAGTATTTAGTCCATCTGACTGACAGCCTGACTGTCTTTCTGTCGGTTGTGTAATGTGTATTTAAGTTTTTTATAAGTCTTTGAGCTGAACAGTATACATTTATTACTGTTTGCTCTGTGTAGGAAACAATAAAGAAAATTGAAAAAAGACCGCATCTGAGTCGGAAAATTGTGGCATAAAATCTTCTGGGCTGTTGTTAACATCGGAGTTTCTACCGGCAGTAGGTTTTTCATCCGTAATTTTAAGTTTCTCTGCTGCTGCTTCCTCATCAAATTCCCAATTGACTGTAGTTAGAGCATCAACAAATCTTTCTTGTAATATGTGGGATATACTTTATTTTGTCATGATTTTTAGGGTTGTTTTGGGCTTTTAATCCCACTTAAGATTTTTATTAAATCCAATCGCCATGATGATTTCATATTAAAAGCCAGCCAGTGAAGCAACACAATCATTGTCTTCTATTGGAGAAAACCCAAATACCCCTCCTCCCCGCAGCCCTGATTTATACTGTCATCCACTTCCGAATACTTGTACCAGAGGAATAGGCACAAAACATTCATCGAGCAAAAAGAATTACACTTTTACAGGTATTTTTCCTTTTTGTGTTATAATTCACACATTCTTTCTACAGAAATATTCCACAAGTAAAGGTGCAATTTGTGTAGAAAATCAGACTTGACCTCTCTGCCATTGGAAGAAGATTCTATTTCAAATAGAGTACCGGGAATAGAGATCTCAACTGAAGGTACGCTGCGGGGAATACCAGAAGAAAGCTCACCGATTTTTGAAGTAAAGGCATAGGCCAACCGTTTATTGTCGTGGGGTTGCTGCTTCTGTAAAGATAGATTCAATAAAGATAGATTTTGAAAAAGGCTTCCTGATATCAAAATCGATATTGTTTCACTCTTACTTAAACATTCTGTAGGTACCATTTCCTATAATCGTTCCAAGTCTCAATATATTAAAACTTTCAAAACTCCATGTCCAACATATAGATTTATATCTGTTTCGAATAAAATTCAACAAGACTTTCCTATCTTTCAAGTAGTTTACCAATGAGTGGCAATAAAAAAAAAAAAAGTTAATTCCCTGAACGAGAATTTCTAAGTTCATAAAAGGCTATCGACCGTCCAGAGGCAAACCGAAATAGGAACTTTCTTATGCTCTCTGTCACAACATGCCGCATCCTGTAGATTCAACTACATACTCTTAGGTACAACGTACAAGAGTTAGGTATGTGAATTGAACTAATTGCACATATCAAACGGTTATATTAAAACGTTTCATTAAATCCCGTGTCTGTTCTTCCGCAAAGAAGACCTCCTTCAAATGACCCAGAAACTTGGTGTGTGTGTGTGTGATTTTGTGTGATGTGGTATGGTATGGTATGGTGTGTTGTGTGTGACTATCATATCAAGGATAGCCGCCGCAATCCCTACATCAACGACATCTCTAGGTATGTTTTCCTCGTTTAGGAAGAGTGAAATTGCAATTCCCAATTGGAATGTCTCATTAGTTTCACATCATTTCAATTGACTACGATGACGACGGACGACTCGAACGTCGAACCATAACAACAACAACCAAAACAAAAGATTCTTTGAAACTATGAGGGACCTAAAAAAGGACATGTGTGGTGCTTTGCTGTGCCCGTGCCCTGTGCTCTGTTGTACACCTGAAGCTCATGTCAGTTCTCTATACTCGCATGTTACTTTATTGACTTCCTTTTGAATAGTTATTATCATTAGGAAAGGAGTCGACTCCAGCGTTTTGTAATTGACGTGATTCTAACTTGTGTTTTGTGCAATTTAAAAAAAAAGAGTACGTTACATTGATAAGAAGACGTCAACATGGTGGTACCGGTGAAGGGCCAGCAGGACTTTGTGTAGAAATAACGGTGACCGTATCTTGGCATTTGCCAATGAAATCATTCAGCCAAAGGGAAATATCACAACAAGTACCTAACCAGCAGCATCATCATCATCATCGTCATAGTTCTGAATCCTCATAGAGATTCTCATCAGGAGCAATAGCATGAATCCTTCTCCATCAACAACATTCCAATTTCTTGGCTTGGCTTCCTGATGATATCGCAATCGCACAGAAGATTGGCATGTTGTATGAAGCGGGAAGGGGACAAGTGACAGACGAGCTTTCAACCATAAAACCCCCATATTCGATTGATTCGAGCGACAGTAATCCTTGTTCGTTGCCTGTTTCAATAATCGTGCTGAATCGAGCTTTCTGTGAGTTGAATTGACAAATTGTGTAGATCCATAACGACGACATCAGAGCGAGTCACGGGAAGCAATATAAAACCATCATTATTTAACGTGGTACGAGTTGTATAGAGGTGCTTCCTTTTGGCTTATGTTACAATTTGATATGTAGTTGGAAATTTTGTATTGCTTTCTTTCCAACGGTCGTTTTATTTTTTTCAATCTTCCTTGTTAAGGAAATAAGAGTTTGACATACTAACGAGTTTTGACATTTTGTACAAATGGAATTGTTGCTGTTGTTTGCAAAAATTTAACTTATTTCAAACGATTGAAGATTGAAAATATCAAGAAAAAGGACCAACTCACTATGGACTCCATCATAGCATGTGTGTTATCCGAACTAATATTAGTAATGTGAATGTGAGTTTAGACTTTCACGGCTTAGTTACTCAACCGATCATCAGGGAATTTTGTACACATACAAACATTGTGAAGGACATTGGGTATCTTTTATCCCAAAAACATAATTCACCCAAAGGATAGGATAGAGGTAGAAATTACGGTTATCTTGATTTGAAAAACTCCTTAGAAACCCAATTTGCTCAGAAGTGCTCCATTTTGTTACCATAACTTAACGAAGGAGTAAAAAGGTGTAAGAGGATGATTTTCGTCTGATGTGTGTGGTTGGTCAGGTTACGGCGATTAATCTGCCGGACGATCTCCTAACCAACAATATGACCATTTAGTCTTCCGATGTTATGCAATAACTGTGTTTGTCAAAGATTTGGCTCAGTAGTGGGATCAGCCTAGGAGTTCTCCAACAATCATGCTCCGCTAACTAGCTTACTAACTCTGCCATACCTTTGATTGTTGAAAGAGTCAAAGAGGGGCAGGTTCCCAAGAGAAAGAAAAATTAGATGAATATGAATGACGAACGACTCGTCATGTCAACTCGACTTACCACAGAAACGCATAGCTTCCTGCCAGTATTTCGAAACGCTAATGATAGTTCCTATATTAAATAACAAAAACAGAGATCCTATAATAATAAAAAAAACTCTAATATCGGGTCCGTGAGGCTTAAGACTCCATTATCCTCAAGATCACCAAAGTTTTGTAGTCTTGCATGGTGTCTACAGATCTTCATCTTTACTCTCTAAACGATTTTCTTCCTAAGATCCCCGAGTCCTCCAAGATTTCGAAGGTCTCCAAGGCCTATTATATTTGGCTTTCTAGATCTCCCAGTTATTTCGGTGCTCTTATGCCCCCTAAGCCACTCTAGTTTCCTAAGTCTCCTAAGTTTAAGTTGCTCAAGTCTCATAAGTCTTGGAATTTTCTGCGAGGTTTACAATGTCTCTTCTGCCTCTGAGGCTCCCAGTCAGATTCTAAGTTTTTTCTGTTCTCCGATATCTCCGAGTTTAATAAGGTCTCAAACTTCACTGGCGTCTTCTATACGTCTCCTAGGAATACTTACCTACCTTAGTACTTCTATCTATTCCCTGGTTTTCTAGATCTTTTAGTTCTCCTTGATCTCTTTAGTTTCTTCGACTTCCTAGGTCTTAATGGTCAGTTACGTCCCTAGGGTCTCCTAAGTCTTCTTGATCTCCTAGATCTCTTAAGTTCCATCGACCTCCTAAGTCTCCTAGTCCCCCTAGGTCTAACATAGATCTTGTAATTAAGTTAGGTCTTAAAGGTCTGTTACTTTCTTTAGATCTCCTAGGGCTCCCTGACCTCCTAGATTTCTTAGGCTTCCCAGATCTGCTGGTATTCATGGGTATAATTAGCTTCATAGTTTTCCAATTACCAATAAGTACCTATCATAACCATGCCTTATTTTCTAGGTATGGGAATGGTCTTAGACCTTCAGCTGAAAAAAAGCTGAAAATTCCCCAACAGCACAAATCGAAGCCAAGAAACTTGTCGAAAAATTGCATCGGTGCAAGCTGTTCGGATCCAGATAACAATTTTAGGGCTCTTCCATTCCTGCAGGATATCAACGCACACGAAAATTGAGAGTGTAAGTCTCAAGGTCTTGGCTGTTGAAGCTGTAGTTTTTGACGTAATATTTATTTATTTGTTTTAAAATATGGAGGCACCTAGGTTCTTGCATATCTAACTATTAAAACATGTTCCCAGTTCAAGACTTGTCTCCCTATTGTTTTAAGCCTAGGAAAACACCTTGAAAATTCCAATTCGAGTAGAAACATCCTTTGTCCTAAATGTTGTCGTTTTATCTTTTTGATGTGAGCATCTATCATAGTATTGGGTTGCAATTTTTTTTTCTTAAGAAAAATTAGATTTGACAATTTTGTTGTATTGAACAGCTTTTCTTGAATAAAACATGACTCTTTAAGTGTTCCGTAGAACACACATCAATATTTTGATAAGATGCGTACGTCCTCCTACGTATACCCATACTCTCCTTATAAATGTTCTTACTTCCCTTTTCTTTCCCAATACCACAAAATACCACCTCACAGTATTGCTGTGATTTATATCCCTTATTTACATCAGCTGTAGCCGTTGACAGTATGGCAAAAATGTAAATATTGATTCACCATTTTGTTTCTTCCTTTTCCTTTTCAATGTTGTTTATTTTTTATATTTCCCACATGGTTATTGAACAAAAAGAAATTATTTTGTAAAAGAATTGTCTCTTTAAGACATAATTGACAGAACCTTCAAACAGAAAGTGGTTGTTCACTCTGTTCGCTGTTCACACTGTTAGACATTTTTGGTGGCTTTACTCAAGCCACCATTTTGTGAAGAGTGAAGGATATAATATATACTTATGCATACTTAAACAATTTACGATACACAAGAACAAGCTCACAACTTGTACGAACATCAAGTGTACCCTCTTGAGAAATGAATAATGGATTCGATGAAAAAAGAAAGGAAATTGTTCGAATTTCCGTGACGAGGTTATGACGCCTTAATCGATGGATTTATGTGTAGGAAGCAGTGTATATGTAGGTATATGTAATTTGTACATGTAGGTGAACACTGAACAAATATATTTATTTTTCTTTGTAGACATAGATGGTTAAGTAAACACTTTGATACTTTTTTCTGTTGTTTTGTTGTTGAATTTATTCCACAGTCGCACAGTCATATAGGAAGTATTATGTAATGGGGAGGAAGAAGAAATTTCCAGGATATCCTTTTAAATTTTAAACAATATTAAGCAGTTTAAAGAAAAAGCAGAGCTACACAACATTATTTTGTTAATCTCTGATACAAAAATTAAGGAAATACAAATTTAATATTTGATTTTTTGTTTTCTTTATTTCAGGCGACAGAATATGATGGTAGTGGATCACATCAGCCACCACCATATATACCTCCACTTATACCACCGGGTAAGTTTTAAACTAATATTTTGTTCCTCCTTTTTTCAAAACTTTACCCTAGTTTTTAATTTGATAACGATGCCCTTGCTAAAAATTGATGGTAGGCCAAAGCTCTTACAAATTTGGAACTTTCGGAATTTAACCTATTAGTATATATATAAATATAATTTACGAAGCATTTCGGTATCAAAAACTCCGATTCGGTTGGTCCGGAATCGTCAGAAAGATTTCCGTATGTAATATCTGAAGAGGACTTACGAGTATACTTGTTTTAAGTAGTTTATGCATTATGACAGTGAAGCCTTCGTTGCGAAAGTGACGAATCTTTCAAAAGTAATTTTTGTAATGAAGAAGTGCGTCTCTGCTTCCCAGAGATGAATTGTAGATCCCTTCCATTCTTTTCAGTTATCAACGCAAACATTAGTTTAGTGTAGAGTTTTATTCACTCGAACACCAGCTTGGAAAAAAGATGTTTTTGACAAGGCTAGGTATTTTAAAAGTGTATGTAGTTTCTTAGACGTATACATGTAGATGTATTATGATTTTCTTTAAAAAAAAGCGTGTTAATCTTTTCTAAAAGCAAACTAAATTTTAGTTTTATTATTCAAAAACTAAGATTTAGGTGAAACTTCTTCCTTGTTTAAGAACGATAATGCGTTTCGCCCATATTCCCAAACTAATTTTTGAGTTGAATTAGCGACCGTTCCCAACCAAAAAAATTAAGAATACGCAATATTTGCGCCGTCGTTTTTGAATATTTAATTTTAAAACAATTGTGTGATGACCTTCCTAATGAACCTAGTTAAAGTTGTTCTATTCTTCAACCAAACAAGTTTCCTGAAAGGGCAATTTTACACGCTAGAATAAAATCTATTGATTTCGTTCTAAAAACATCCCTTGGAAACAAAATGCCGAATCCAGGTTTTGGTAAAACAAATTATAGAATATTTCACGAAAAATTTTCGGAGACCCAAAAAAAACTTCTATTTCAACCTGAATGGATAAGAAATTTATCAAAATATTGCAAACTGGACATGATTTTAAATATACATTAACATATAGATCAGAAGTAACATTTTAGAACTGCTGAAATCCAAATAGAGACATTAACTTCTGACACCAACTTCTTCCAACATATGAAATAAATGGGTTTTTCATTTTGACTTTAGTGAAACTTAAACAAATTAATATAATGTCGCACCTCCGGTGTAATATCGACACAATTGCAGTTTTTTTTTTTCTGAAATTGAGTCAAAAAAGAAGCAGGTGAAAGATATAAAAGAAAATAATGTGAACTATATCTCACTGCAGTCAGCTATTTTTAGGACTCTTAAAGTCGATCCTCTAGGCCTATTTTAGGGCGTTTTTTGTATTTTGATTTAGCAAGCAAACTTTAAACGTGATTCCTCAACATTTGAGAAAATTGCAATTACGTCGTTATTACACCGGAGGTGCGATGTATGTACTACGATTGAAACCAAAAGATTTAGAAGATTTTAGGTAAACATGAAAAAAAAGATTCGTCTTATGCAAAATTTGTCCGGTAAAAATTATCAGCACAGGGAAGATAAGCTATTATTACCTCACTCTGGTCTTTTTGCTATAGCTTGCGTAAATATGTCCCTCATTAAACTTTGTCGTAGTTTGCATCACAGACCAATACAGACCGCCAATTCGTACTCCTCTTACCTAAAACACCCTCGAAATATTTGTTCAAGTCTGTGGATACGTGTACATCTCTGTCTGTGCATTTTGTGATGGCAATCATCCCTGCGTATGCCATTTATTTTTGTGGTGTCTTTACTACTCCCATTTAAAAACGAAGGGAGAGCGTCACACTCTCAAAATAAATGGCATATCAGCTGATTAGCTTGTAGGAAAAAAGAGAGACCATACAGTGAGTTGGCGGTCTGTATCTTATTGGTCCGTGGTTTGCATGATGAATCGGTGCATATTGGAGAGAAGGACATGTGGTTAAAATAGTTTAATTTATTTTTACTTAAGATTATAGGTACTACAGTAGACGCTCGATATAGTGAACTAATAAACACCAATTCTGTTTACTCCTATCGAAATTGTTCACTATTTCGAGGGGGAGTTTTAAAATGTTTACCAACACTAAGTTTCTTTAAAATCAATCCATTATCTGGCAGATTTTTTCTTCGTAGTTCCAAAAACTATTTGTACAGCTTAGTTTCCACCTCCGGGATTTCAGATGTATTAAATAAATGTCTTTTCATACACTTATTTTTTAACACACTTCGACGTTTTCCTTGAATTTACTTGCAGGACTTCAATCTGTATCAAAAGCAAAGCCAAATCAAAAAATTGTTTGTTTGATTGTGAAAAAACACACCGATGAATGGTAAATTGTTCAGAAAAATACGAGTAGTTGACATTCACAGGCGCATTGCATCAGAAAATTTTTCGTTGAACATCATCCAAAAAAATTAAGTTCACTTTATTGAGATCCTCATAGTTCATTATTAAGAGAAGTCTTGTTAAATTTTGGAGGTTCACTATATCGAGCGTCTACTGTCCAAGGCAAGTTATGCATTCGTAAAAAAAAAACAATCAAACATGACATTACGATGATAGAGAAGTCGAAAAAAGTGGATCCAACAATTCTGGCAGTCCGCCTGTCTGTATCGGCACCTACAGCCTAAACAGGTTGAACGATTTGCTTTAAACTTGGTACATAGTATTAAAATGACGTCTTACAGAAGGGTTTTTGGAATTGGCATTCTAGCCTTTAAACAAACGGTACCTGCCATACGATTTTTAGTGAATAATACATTTTTTTCAAAAACGGCTCCTACGATTTTGATAAAACTTTCTGAATAGTGGTTTCTGTGCAAATTTTATGTTTTGGTTGCAATAGATTTTTAAGGCCATGTCTTATAACGGAAGCTCCCATATTACCGGTTTTTTTAAATCAGATTTTCCCGTAATCCACTGGACGGATGAAATTTTTAAATGTAGAAGCTTTTTTATAGATGAAATAATATAATTTTTTTTTCCAAAAACGGTTTGATCTATTTTTTTTTAATTTAATTTTTCTGATAAAAACTACAATGTGCTAGAAGTTGGCATACTCAAAAAAAATTTGGAATATATTTTCGAAAAGTTTTTCAAAAAAACAGTTTTCTTGAAGAAACTGATTGAATGATATTGAAAAAAAAAAAAATCTTAAAATTTAAAGCAGTAAACGATATTAGATGGCTTACTTCATTTTTTTCCAAAAAAACTTTTTAACTAGAGATTTTTAAGTGATCAATAAAATTTCATATCGTTTTTTCCTGGCTTTTTTTCCAAAATCTCAAACCATAAGACCACTGTCACACATAAAAGCAAGATCGTCCGAACCAGTCGTGCACTTAAATTTTTTAAGTCAAGTCAAGTCGCCAACTGATTTATTTTAGGAAGTCACAATGTTTAGAAAACAAATCATAATCGTTCCAGCCAGCAGTTAAAAAAAAAACAATTAATGAAAAAGGACAAGAAATAAACCGTCAATTAAAATGTCATGATTAATTAAAAAAAAATGTTTGACATAACGAACAAACCAACACATTCAGCAAAGTCATCAACACTGCTTTTGATACTCCAACATTTTTGTTTTTTTTTTTTTTTTTAATGCAGCATTTTGTGTCACCTGTTCAAAATCCTTTATGATTCATTTTAAAGGCTTCAAATTTACTTTTCAGAAAACTAAAAGTACGCTTATCTTGCGTACCAACTATATAGTCATAGGAAATTTCGCAACTACAATAAACGCTGATTATAGTTCAGGTTCAGGAGCTAAGGTTTTATTTCGCAGAAAAGTTTTTTTTTATAGGTTGGCATTAGCTGGCCCCATTGGTAAAAGAAAAAGATCCCCGATAAACCCTGTACCTACTGACAATTTTTCTTGAACAACATATACAATAATTTTATATGGATGTTCTGATGAGCTACAAATTCCAAAAGTTTACAGATGCATAATATTTGTTTCTATTTTTTAAAATTAATATTTTTTTTAAATTTTGAAGCACCCTGCGTACTTTTTTTTGAATTTGCTTTGAAAATTTTCTTAAAAGCTTATTATTTTTCAATGAAAAAAAAAAAATAGTTTAATACCACTTTGAAGGTCACTAGCCTAGCTGTTCGATGTCTGTTTGGATATGCTGATCCTTTGAATGTGTATTTGTAGGTATTCTTCCAATCCTGTTGAAAACAGTTATTTAAATTCATTTAACTTTTTGATGCGAAATATTTATATCCTTAAAACAGACTAACTAAGTTTCACATCACATTTCTAACAGCATACCGCTTCTGATTTCTACTACCTTTTTGTTTTTAGACAAAATCCGTTTGAATCCATTTTGGCTGTTTTGGTGATATTTAACGTTTACATGAAGAACAGGACAGTTGAATATGAATGAAAATATAGAAGATGTCGATTTTTTTTTTCAATGGGGAAGTGCGAGGAGATATGGCACGACGAGTAAACTTGCAGAAGAAAAATCCTCAAAATGTTCATAGATTTCCAATAAATCAATTTTTAAAATTCAAGGACATTTTTATCCAGGCAAAACTCCTCAAAATTTTGTAAAAAGTTTAAGAGATCAAACTGTCTACAAAATTCATGGGATTTAAATCTAGAACATTTAAGGTTGAAAAAGATAATAATATCCTTTACAATTGTCGTCAAAAGAAACTAAATCCTTTCAATCGGTTGCACAAGATCCTTTAAAAAAAAAATTAACATAAATTACTTTTTCCAAACAAAGTTTGTTTCCGCAATTTTTTTTTTTGATGACCAACTTAAAGCAACAACTCAAATTTGTTTAAAAACTTTGTTGCATATATTTTTGTTCTGGTTCTGGAGCCATTAATATGGCCTGGTCGTTGGTAGTGACCATGCTGTTATACGCCCCAAAGTTCCGTCAACTGCATCTCATTATTTTTATTCTGCCATCGGCACTTCGGCACATTCACAGAGGAGATGAGAGAGAGTATTTTGATTTTCATCTTAAAATGTAATTAGCAGCATCACACAGCATGTGGGCAGATTACCAAAATTTTAATTCACAAAGTTTCATATCGCCGAAAGGAAGTATAAAAAAAAAAAAAAAAAACTATCACCGCTATCATAAATTTTCGCTGAAAGTATTTCATATTCCAAAAAAAAATTACCGCCTTTTTTCCTTTTTGACAACCTACAACAAAAAATTCGAAACAGATACTTTAGAGGCAGCAGCAAAAGCAGAAGCAGGAGCAGGAATAGCATCATGCATAAACATACTCAATCACAGCTCCCGGTCCTGCTAGTTCGGTTTGATAACTTTTTCATTTTTCCCGTTGCTGACATTGTTGTTGTGGTCCATTTTCTACCATTAAACTTTGTCTATGACATTTTACCATTTTACCATAAATCGGTACAATGAGGATATTGCCATCGCCACCACTTTGGAATGGGATGTATGGGAATAAGGATATCAAGGCATATAGCACAATGTTGTCGTTGTTGTTGTTGCTGTTAAGGCTTCTGCCATCAGGGCGGGACTTTTTGTTAAAAATCGGTAAAAGTTTTATTAATTTTTCCATCCGTATATAGGGTGCGCAACATCCTTTTTTGTTGATTTTCGTCCTTTTTTGTGTTTCCTACTTTATATGTGTATATGTTGTGAACACTATCAGAATTGAGGAATGAAGGTTGTTTTATTTTTTGGCAGAACTGCTGAAAGGGCTTTGTGAACTACTGTCTGTCTGGATGGCTGGAAACGGTTGGCTTTTATGATGGCAGTGCTGTGTGTATGTTGGGACCACAATATTTATAGGAATATTGATTGAAAAACTTTTCAGCTTAACTGACATAAAATGATCTGTAAACAAAAAAAAAACCATTAAGCCAGCATTATAACCCTCAGTTAAAGTTTTGGTATGTGCAGTACCTACACCTATACGGTAGTTAAAGGATGCAAACATTACAGCTAGAGCTACACTCAAACATCAGCTTCACTTCACTCTCACTATCTTCCTCTATACGAGGATGTGTGGTGTGTGCCTACCTACTTAAAAAAAGGATATACAAAACAAAATGCATCATCATAACGGATATGTGGAGCAATATAAGAAGAAAAAAAATCTTTGTGTTAGTGATACTGTTGAGTTATTAGATGTAAGTGTATGTGTGTGTGTGTGTGAATATGTACCACCAACTTTCATACAATAACCAGCAAAATGGAGAATGTATGCTTGATGCTTATATGCAAATATGGGGCATATCTTGTAATCAGGATCTACGGTCTTTATCTGCTTTTACGCCATTTAGAAGAATTCCCCAGCTGAATGTTGGGATAAGCCAGTGCAACCACAATTAGACGGGGGATCTGGGGGCTCGAGCTGGCTGTTGTGGTGTTTCGGTGTTAAAGCGAAATATTCTCAAAAGCTTGTGTTTTTACTCTTGTTTTAAGAACAAAAAAAATGTTTTCTTTCTCACTTCCCTTGGGAAGAAAATGGTTGTGTTTTGATACTATTCTAGTTCATATAGTTATATGCTTATGTTTAATGCGGAAGGTAAGCTTTTAATTTATTTCGTTTGAACAGTTTCAAGATTCAAAAAGTTGCTTTTTGGAATTAATTATTGTTGAGACTTGAGAGTAGTTTTAATGATGCCAAAGGCCAATGTGGAATTGTAAAATTTGTGGAAGAGCTTCATACGATGATTACCCTTAGGACAGCGATAGGAGTATATGACATAAATGTGGTTCTCGAGATAACACAAATTCATTAAATTAAAACACACGCTATGTTATTTGTTCAAAAACAGTGACAATGGTAAGGATGTGTTGGTTTTTTAATTCTTGACGGGTTGCGGTTTCTTTGAAATTGTACACACATGAAAGATGATAAAGTTTTTTTTAAGATACTATTTTAACAAGATTCAAAAGATTTTCTAATATCTATTCTTTGGAAATTCACTATGCTTCTCACAAACTCTTACTTTCAAATCGAATTCAAATTAAAATTTTAAGAAAGCAGGTTGGTGGCCAAAATCACTTATTTTTTGTCCAAACAACCCAAAAAAACAACGATAATTTTTCGGCTGTCACGGAAAACAACAATTTTGACTTTTAACAAAAAACCAATTACTTACTAAGAATATGGGGTTCTTTATAACAACACATGCTGTGGCATGTGGAGCGTTTGGATGAATACACACCTGCCCAGCCTGCCGAGTTTTTAAAGGTCCAATGCTCGATACAGTGAATCTCAGTGGAACGACAACTACAGTATATTGAACACACACATTTTTGTAGAGACTACTAACAATAAAAGTCTCGATACAGTGAACAAATTGTTTGTCTTTTTTTCCTCCATCATCAACTATTAGGCAGTTTACCGTCTCTTCGTGTGTTCTTATTTTCAATGTGTAGTCGAAATTGTATCGCTATTCACAAACTTTTAGCTGTCACAATTATTTCGAATTGATTTCAACCGAAGAGAATTTTGTCTTTGTAGCTTCCTGTTTAACATAGTGAACAACTCCGATACTATGAACATGCATTTTTTCAATGAGTTCACAAAATCGAGAATCTTGTGCTTGACTTCTTATAAATAGTTTTTGATCAAACAGAAATTAGAATTTAACGTGGATTTATCCAAGGATCACAGGATTCATACGACGTATCCTAACTTTATTCATTATTGCCCCTAGCTAGGTCTCTGATCGCTATCTCGTTAAGGAACGTTTAGCTCAACAACAACCTTAAGATTGTTCGTTATTTGTAGAGTCATACAGTCGCAAGTTTTTTTTTTTTTTTTTTTTTTTTTGTTACAGGCCGAAACGGTTTTAGTTGTCTTAAAGTAAAGTTTTTGGGATCTTAACCCCCTTTCCTTTCACTTGAACTTTGTCCATAGCCAGACTAAATTGTACCACAAGGTGATTTCTTAACGTATTGATCATTAGCAGTTACCCGTGCGTTTCTTAAGGCTTTCGAGTTGATTTACAGGGCGACTTTATAAAACTAATTCTTTCTCCATCGGGAACATTACTTTTCAACATAAAGGGGTACATAAAAGGACATAGGGTATACGTCATTTTAAGTACCCATCAGTTTCATGATGATCGGTTGAGTAGTTCAGGCGTGAAAGCGTGACAAAGAAACAAACTTACATGTGTCTGCCATACGTATACTATCATTATTCATTGGTCCGGTCACCTGGCACCTGTTCAGCGGTGGGGTGAGAGTGGTAGGCCAAGGCCAACAAAAGTAAAAAAAATGGGGTGTTTGTTTATATTGACTTATATTTCAAAAACAGTCATTTTTAGACAAAAACATGATATACAAACTTATAGCTTAGTAAATTTCAAATAAAATTGCGGCCGATAGTTTTCGCATACCATTTACCATTTAGAAGTTATAGGCATTACTTCAAAATTTTATTTGGTTCCCAAAAGTATGCAATTGTACTTTTCCCAATAAAAACGCCTGGCAATGTTATATTTAAATTAAATATACTTTACAAGTTATAATACGACACCAAATCTAGATCTCTCTAATTTGTTTGACAAATAATTTTAGCAGTAAAGCACCTTAAAAAAATTGCATACTTTTGGGAACCACATACAAATTTGAAGTAATACCTACAACTTCTAAATGGTAAATGGTATTCAAAAACTTTCGGTAGCAATTACATTTGAAATTTACTAAGCTATAAGTTTGTAAAATAAGTTTTTTGTCTAAAGCTCACTGCTTTTGAAATATAAGTCTATATAAGCAAAAACCCAATTTGTTTGCTTACCACTCTCACACCCACCGCTAGACAGGTGCCAGGTGACTGGATCAGTGAATAATGAAAGTATGGCAGACTAACTAGAGGGATTTTATTGCTCTATAAATAGAATACTATTTTACGTGGCTAGCTTTTAGACTATTACAGTGTATTTCTTTGTTACGGCACTTCGATTCCTCGGGAACGGTTTATTTTTTTCGGGATAAAAGGTCCCCTTTGTCCTTTTGTTTGCACTGTCGGACAATATTTTTACGAAATCGCATGATGATAGATTGAGTATAGTTAAGGCATAAAAGCCGAACAAGGAACTAAAGGTGTTTGGATGCGTATACGGAAAATCTACTACTATCACTGAAAGTTTGATTGTCTTCAAAACCCCATCCACAATTGAAGCGTTGGGAGGAAGAAGGGTGTAAGTGACATTTTTGCCTTTTTCTATTTTTTTCCAAAAATGCAAATTCCAAGCAAAAACTTAAATTTCTGTCTGATCTTCGTCACTCTACGATACCGAGTTTCTGATTTAGCCCTTCAATTTTCGGTATAAAGGGGTTAATTGAAATAAAAAATCGAAAGATTAAAGTGGAAGAATGAGTTAATATCACTTAACTCCTTTCTGCATTGAAATATACAAAAAAGAAACAAGTTTGATTTGTATGAAGGGGTTAAGTGCATAACTTACCTCCTTGATGAAAAAATTATAATAAAATTAAAAGGTTTTTTTGTAAAAAGGAGTTAAATGCCAACTTCAGAAGTACAGAGAATACCATACAAAGATGTAGGATTCAGTGTAACTTATTGGAGTTACATCAATATGTGTTAAATTATGTGTTTGAAATTTAGTATACTTTACTAGAGTTCTATTAGGCAAACTGCGTTGTTAGTTATTGGCTTAAAATGCAAATAACGGAGACATGGTCTAAACACTCAACGGCTTTTTTTCAATCGACCATAAATTGGCCACGGTTGTATCGAATTCACTTTTTTGGCACAGTTCTTTACAGCTTCATCTAATACGTTGCATTTTTTCAGTTACTCTTTTTAATCAGGTGGCTCTCATATACTACGAGCCACTAGGTCGTAGAAATTTTTTTGGTTTTTTCAAATTTGTTTAAAAGTTTCCTTTAATTTTGTGTTAACTTTGTATGCGATATATACCCAGAATATTTAAAAAAAAAAATGCGTTTGTAGTATTTGCTTTATACGCAACATAAAAAATATTAATCACAAAGTTTAATCAAAATCGTTAGAGCCGTTTTTGAGCAAATTTGAAAAAAACCAAAAAAAAGTTGGAACTATGTCAAATTAAGTTTAAGTCAATTCGATCAATTCGTCCATCGTGGTAGTCGTCAGATACGACACCGACTTTTATCATCCCTGCAACATCATTGAACAGCGGAGCATTTGACTTTACCTTTTTGCTCGGATTTAGGGGTGCTGTTGTTTGAACTAGACCTCCGTCTTTTGATAGCGGCCTCGTTTGCGTTTGTGAGATTGATTTTTTCTAGCTCTAGAGTCTTTTCGGAGTGCGCTCCAGAAGCTTCGCAGCTTCCTCAGTTTTCAATGGCCTGGACAGAGCTTTGACCACCGACGGATTCGAAGTCACTGTCGGATAAGGCCGCTTCTTTACGCTCTACCCATCCAGCAGGTGCAAGAAATTCAGCCGTTCCAACCTAAGCTATTTGAAAAAGCCGTTTACACCTCATTTTCGTTATGGCCATTTAAGCCAAAACCAAAAAAACGCAGAACTATCAAAAATACTTTAGGTTAGTTTTATCAAAATCGTTAGAACCATTTTCGAGCAAATCTAAAAAGAAAAAAACTGTTACTTGAAAGGTATGTAACAAGTTTGAGCCGAGCTAAAACGAAATGAAAACCTTGCCAACCGTTTTTCTTCAAACTAAGCTTGTTCTCACAGACAGACCGACGACGACGGACGGTATGTCGAAAACTTTTTTTTTGGGCTTCTCTATCATCTTAATGTCATGTTTGATAAAAATCTAGATTTCGTTTCTGCACGAAACCAATATTTGCCTATAGAGCAAGTAAAAATACTATAAGAACTTCGAAGAAAAAAGAGTAAGAAGCGTCACTTAACCCCTTTTTAATATCAAGAATTAGAAACGAACTATTTTGTTTGTGTAAGAAGGAGTTAACTGCACTTTTTGTGGTAAATTTAAAAAAAATATATAATTTGGAGCAATTTTTAGGAAATAATGCATATATTTTTGAAAGACTGTTTTTTTCTTTATTTATCTTTCTTGTCAAAAAATTTCAGTCTATACTTCGAAAAAAGTTCTCAGCAAAAAACTTTGAACCTTTATATCTCGAAACTATGCAAATGTCAGTTACCCCCTTCTTCTTCCTAACGCTTCAATTATAATCCTTTATTAATAGCATTTTTTGTTCATAAAAGCTTTGTTAAAAAACAAACAATAAATAAACTTTTAAAGAACACACAAAAATATTTTGTGAAATCACAATAACTCGATGCAATTCAAAAAGTCCTTTTTGCAATCCTTTCTTTACTTAAACTGTGAAATATTAATTGAATTTCTTTTTGTTTGTCATTTCAGGATACCGAGGAGCAAAGGGTGAAAAGGGCGAGCGTGGCATCAAAGGACCACCAGGTGATAGCATACGTGGTCCACCAGGACCACCAGGCCCACCAGGTCCTAAAGGCGATGCTGGCCCATACGCACCCTATATGGATTTCCCAACGTCAACGGATGGTGTAAGTATAAAATATTATTAATAAACATATTTATGATTCTTTTGTTTAATATTTTATATTCAAAAACATTTGTTTTCGAAAACAAGGTACGTAATTTTTTTTTTAAATACAGAAGTCAGTTAAATAAAACATGTGTGTAGGCAGGGTATATGTTGTGTTGGCAAACAAAGATGGAATTTTTTAATTTTAACTTCAATATAAATTTTTAAAATGGCTTCCGAATCAGTGTTTATATTCTATTCATATATGTATTGAGTTGAATTTAATTAAATTCCCATGATAAAGTCAGAGTGTTTTTTTATTTGTTTTTGTTTTTGTTAATATAAACAATCCCTGTCCTACGATAGATTGCTGGAACCAAGTCATCCTTTTTGCGACTAGCAATGACTAGCGCCATTTTGAATATCTCTTAATCTTCATATTGATTGAAATGCAATTAAATTTTCATCTGGGATAGGTTCCCATCTCACATCATTTATGGATATATTAACTTACAAATCCTTTGCCTTAATCTAATTAATGCAAATGACTGCCGTAAACATTCAACTCAGCTAAGCAATATGAGAGAGAGGGCGTTATGGGGGAGACAGTAAACTGTTAAGCTTTGCATTTACTGTAAGCACAGTATGTTAATAAATTCAAATTACATTTGCATTTAGTTAATGTTCGAAACTATTATATCCTTGACGACTGCCTCTTCTATTTTGCCATAATACATAGTTTATGCCACATTCTGCCATCACATTACCTAGGATATAATATGTTTTCCTGAAATCGCAGCCAATTTTTAGTAAATTCTGAACACCTCCCCCCCATGCTTTATTTTCTATTGGGTGGAGGTAATTTATTCAAATTGAAATTATCCTAATTACCCAAAATAATTTTAAATGTTAAATTATTTCCACAAGCTCATTAATTTATTCTCTCGTTTGCTATTATATTTGTGTGGCAGACGCAGCGGTAGCAACAGCGCAAGGATATTCAATGAAATAAGCGCAAAATTTAACCCTTTGACATGGTTTCTCGTTTTGTTGCCTTTGTTCGCGGATTTTGGAAAATGATGAAAAGGACTTTTTGTTTTCCCTTTGATTGAAATGGGCTTTAATGTGAATTTATATCCTGATGCCTTCATGCCTTTGAAATTGTACAAAAAGTAACATTCCTAAAAACCAGCACAGCACCACACATGTGTGATGTTTTTCAATCCTTAAAAAGTCACGACTCTGACGTACCTACTTACACTGGGTGAAATTTGCTTTTCACCCTTCACAAAACTGTTGTATGTACCTATGTGTGAAACATATTTTTATACTTTATGTGTCTTTTCCTATACCCGACAAAAACATCAGCTCTGTTACCACAACCATTATCATCACCGAGCTGAAAATGAAATTCCGCTTATTTCTGTTCTGTTATTCCGAAAACGTAAGGCACATATTTATATGTCATTATTATAGCGGTGTCTATACTTATGCTAGCTTTTAATTGATCGTCTCAATATGGATGGAATACGATGACGGAACTATGTATAATATGTTCGAGACGACTCGACTCGAGTACACAAAAGGTTGAACATAGGAAGACCCTATATACACGAACACACAAACATAGACTTTCATGATGCATAATAGTATAGAGACGTCAACAAATTAATTCAACGTGCTGAAAATAACAATGGCGGGCGTACCTACATATATTGGTGATGGGGCAATAATGCGATAGAAATGTTAATTGCATTACTATTCAAATCCTGTGAGGTGTATGTTTATAGTTTATTTAATGTTTAACATTACCAGTCAAGGTGTGTGTGCCAATTTTACCAATTTATAGAACTGTCAATGGAAAGTAGGGTTTTCATTCCATTTCTTAAGGATCAATCTGCGAAATTCAGGATTTAATTTTAAATTTACTTCAAGATTTGTCTTAGTAGAAGAAGACTTGATGGTGGAATGGATCATTTAATCTTTATATTGTTAGATATACTTTTTGAAAAACAGTAGACGCTCGAAAAAGTGAACTAATTACAAACCAGTTTGAATTAGTTCACTATTTAACAGAGTGGAGGTATTTGATTCATTATTGGATGGCAATAATTTGGGAAATGATTGTTCTAAGTGAATAGTGAAAATCATTCTATAGGGTAGGGTAGGGTGTGTTAGATTCGATACTTTTTTAGAATACTGCGAATAATTTCTTGCTCAATACGCAATTAAATATTTTTTTGGATTTTATACAAAACTTTGTTTATTGCACTACAAATATGCACCATTATTGAAAACTTTTCACTTAAAAATGACGATTGTGCCTCACCATGGGGTTTTGTTTAATAAAAATTAAGTCATAGCTTGACTATCCACATGGTCGAAAGTGCCCAATGTGCCTTAGTGCCCCATACTACTCATTTTTTGTTTTTAATATTTTTTACAGTACTTCTCTTCTATATAAGAATTGAAATAATTATAATGAAAAATTCATATCAAAATCATTTGACAATGAGATACCAAGAATCTTTAAACAAAACAGCGAAAAATCACTTACCCCGTACACAAGGGAAATTACACAAATTAACACAAAAACAGTTCTAACCACCTCAAAAGTAGAACAAGAACTGTCATGATTCTCATGTAATGCATAGGTGCCGACGGCACGTGCCGTGTTGTAGTATTTATCATCAAAATACATCTTTCATAACAAACCGTGTTACTGGAATTGAGGAAGTCGAAAGTGCCACTTGAAATAAAATGCCCGACCCTACCCTATTTCTAAAAATAAATGGAACTTCCATCATTAGCATAAACAGTGCAATCAGACTTAACAAGGATACACCAAAGTTAGACTTTTCTTTTAAATATTCAAAAAATTATATCAACATTGTTACCGATTTTTTTTTTTCCCCAAAATTCATGCCTTAAAATAAAATAAAAAATATAAGAAATTGTAACTAATAGTCTGAAAACGCACATAGAATTTTAATTCACTTGAACGCAGTAACAAAGGTTAATATTTTTTTCTAAAAATAAAGGAATAAACAAATTGGATTTTTAACATTTTTATATTAATAAATCGTTTTTGCATTGAAATGGGCCAAAAAATACGCCAATATAAGCCTTTTCTTGGATCATCTGTGATTGTTGTCGAAATAAGAGATAGACCATTACTGTAAATCAATTTCCAGGCCGTGTTAAAAGCAGTGATAGAGCTAAAATGCAGACACACATTTTTAAGAATACAGACAAAAATAATTGTAATTTTTCAGAGAGGTACAGCCGGCGAGAAAAACAATACTGCATACTAGATTGAAGAGGATCACTTAATTGAGTAACTAGCTCTACTGTATTTTCGTTTTTATTAGTATTTTTTTTATAAAAGTTCGTCTATAAAAATATACTATTTTTGTTTAAGGGTTTCTCATTATAAATCTTCGCAATTAAAAGAATTCATTAGTTTAGGCAAAATCCTTTTTACTTGCGATTGTAGGTACTATAAGGCAAGTCATGCGTTTGTAAAAAAAAAAATTGGGCAATCAAACATGACACTACGATGATGGAGAAGCTTTAAACAATGGGTCCGACAATTCTGTATGTCTGTCTGTCCGTCTGTCTGTATCGGCACCTACAGCCTTAACCGCTGGACCGTTTTGCTTCAAACCTGGTACATAGTAGGTATTATTATTACGTCCTACAGAGGGAGTTTAAAACTAACGGTACCTGCCATATACGACTTTTAGTGAAAAATTAATTTTTCTCAAAAACGGCTCCTACGATTTTGATAAAACTTTCTAAATACTGTTTTCTGTGCAAATTTTATGTTTTGGTTGGAATATATTTTTCAGGAAAAGTCTCATAATAACCTCCCATAGGACCGGATTTTCTTAAATCAGATTTTTTCGTAAGCCACTAGACGAATTTCGATGAAATGTTTACTGTAGATGCCCTTTTATAAACAAAATAATACGAATTCTTAAATTTTTCAAAAACAATTTTTTTAAGATTTTGAAAAAAATTAAAAAAAAATTTTTCCTTTTTTGTTTTTTCCAAAAACAAATAAATTTCTTAAATTTTAGTTTTTGATGAAAATTTTAAAGTTGGCATACTCAAAAATTTTTTTTGAAAATATTTTCAAAAAGTTTTTCAAAAAAAAATGTTTTTTGAAAAAAACTGGTTGAACGATTTTGAAAAAAAAAAAATCCTTGAAATTATTAACAGTAAACGAAAACAGATGGCTCTCACTGTATTTTTTCCAAAAAACGTTTTAACTAGTGATTTTTAAGTGATCAATAAAATGTCATAGGTATTATTTTTTCCTCGCTTTTTTTCCAAAATCTCAAGACTACTGTCACACAAATTTGTAAAAATCTTAAAGCTTCTCTGCGCCTACACATATTTAAATGATAATTTTAGTACGAAATTTGTCGATACCCGGCCTTACCTAAGAACATTTCTTGGAGAATTCCGTTAATAAGTTAGATATCACATGGTTTTCGAGACCGCTTGATGAAGAATGTTGCCACATTTACGCTTTTCTCAGGGCATAGGTTGATCGGTTTTTCTAACCTATGTTTCTAGGAACCAGTGAAAATGGTCAGGGTAGTTAGAAGTTGTCATTGTTTTCGTTAAACCAAAACCATATAAGGTAAACCTTTGAAAAAGCTTTGTTTGGAATTGATAGTTTTAAAGTCTAACACTTTAAAAGGACTAGCTTTGAATTCTTGATAAAATATACTCAGTGTCCTTCTGCTTTTCTTTTCGATCCTCATTTTAGGATTTTGTTTCACAGCAATTGAGCAGAAACGTTCAGTGTTCACCAGATTACAGTCTCTTTGAAGCTGTTGGTTTCCTTAATTTTGAAATTTCGAGACAAGAAGTTTCTTAAATTTGCATTCTGATACGATCTTTCTCCATTTAGAACTCCGGCTAGATTACCTATGTGAAAAAGTTTTTCATTTTGCCAATGCTTCCAAGTCACCATATTTAAAAAAAAACAGGCTCATCTCTCTCAGAAGACTGCTTAGAAGCTGGTTTAGGGAAACCATCAAAATCGAGATGTTAAAATAGACAATTGTTAGTACTTTGCAATTTTTAGGAAATCCACTCAAAAATATAGATGCTATACTCTGTTTAACAAAAATTGTCAGTAGAGGGTCAATAGGACGTTTGTCTCTCAGTCGAGGTTGCTTTGGCGTACATCGGTACATCTGTCTTAAGTTTAAGCGCTCACACGGTTTCCGTTCTTTGTATTTCAAATCCCAAATTGGAGCGTCAATCCATGTTATGTGGATCGATTGACGAATCCAAAACGATACTGATTTCTTGACATGATTTCTTTTCAATTGACTCCGATTCAAACCCAATAGAATGTCTTTGATTCGATATTCTCATACGGAAATTCAAGGTATTTTTGAATTGTATTAAACTTCAATTTAGCTCCAATCACTATCAACAAAAAGTAATGATGCAGTTTAACAGCTGTTTTCACAGATGTGCCTTCACTAGGATAATCAAAAAAGTTCTATTACCTGAGCATTTCTCATATAATCAGATAACCAAAGAATTTTATATGAAAAAAACCAATTTAGCTATTCCTGACAAGCTCTGTTATAAAAAAATATCATTATTTGGAATATCCGTCAGCATTTTAAATTTTTATCTTAGAAAACATTTTTTTTTTCTGTGTGTGTTTTTGAAGGATATGACTGATATTCAATTTTATTTAATATTATATTTTTATCTCTTTGTTTTCCAGATTTTCAACGGAAAGTGTACATGCAACGCGTCTGATATCCTAGAAGCACTAAAAGACAGCGAAACTCTACGCGAATCAATACGTGGACCCCCCGGAATACCGGGTAAAGAAGGAAAGACAGGTGCTCCTGGGCTCACGGTAAGGATGATAAATTTGTATTTGATATATTATATGGATTTTTTTCTATCTTTCTTCGTTTTATAAAATTTTCTTCGTGCATTGTCACTATAACGAATTCCACATTCTTCATACATACACATATACAATTTCACTACATCATCATATCTCTATACATACAACATATACACACAGTTATATCCTTTTTTTTAATGTCTGGCTGACATATTATCCTTGTGATGCGTGTATCATGCTTCAGTTTGTTCTGTGTATCATGGATTCATGTAATTAAGAGAAATAAATTAGATTGCATGATAATAAAGCAATGCGAAGGTTTTGGTTTTGTATATTACATTTTTTGTTGCCTCCTTGCAACCAAGGATAACCATTATTTTGTTGTTGTTGTTTTTTTTTTTTTATGAAACAAAACGCAAACGATGTAATATAGGACACATTTTTGTTTTCTGTTTAAACAGTATAAATCTGTTCGTGTGTGTTAAAAAAAAAACAGAAGGAAAACAAAATATAAAACATGTGTTCAGATTCAGAGCACTACTTATGAAGCTCTTCAGTGGGTTTTTTTTTAGTTGTTGTTGTTTTGGATGATAGATGATAGTCCTTTAAGGGGAACAAATAGCTATGTGGAAATAAAATTTGAAAAGATCACAGACATGCAACGTAAAGCTCAATCATAATGGTTATAGTAAATCTAACCTGCTATTTAGTAAGTTGACGTTTGTTTATTTGATGAGAAAGGATAAAATCAGTCATTCGAAGGATACGTTTTATTGCTGTCACTAGCTCGTTATGATCGAAAACATCTTTTCTTAACTTAACTTGTTAGTTTTTCAAGAACTTTTTAAAAGCAGCATGTGTTCTTAAATTAAAGATTTATGTAGGTTTGCAAATTTTTTAGTTTTTGGACTTTTAAATGGCCATCTTGACCATCCTTACGTTGAAATCTATGCAAGATTTATCAAAGGATGTCTTGGAATGTAGCTTTTACATACTTTTAGAATGAATTATATTTCAAATCAAACCCAGTTACATAAAGATAATAATTTTTGGAATGTGTAAATTAATTAATTAATTGCTTCAAAAATTTAAAAAAAAACAGGAAATTTAATGAGTTAATTGGCAAGCAATTTGGCTAGCCGCAGCAGCGATAGGCACAAGTGCTATAAAAAAAACTGTTAAGATGCGACAATTTTAAAATGGCCACGAAATCACAAAAACGATTTATTTGTTTTCACTGCCAAGTGTTAAAGTTAAGCGTAAACATTTTTCAAAACATTCTTTATTCTTTTACAGAAAACTCTGTACCTCACATTGGGCGCCATTTTTTTTTGCATTTTTGTCGTCGCTCTGGTAGGTTTTGGGATCAGGTTGGGCGGGGATGATCTTCATCTCGAAACTTTACCTCGCCAGAGACCACAGAGGAAATTGTTGTGTGTCTTAGTTCAGGATATTGAATGGACAGAAACTGACAATATCCGTCCGTTTTCCAAATTTGTTTTTGTTACGATTAATGTTTTGTAGCATATGAAGCCCATCTTATTATTTTTACTATACATGCTCTTTATTGCAAGTATTGGTTTCATGCAAAAAAATTCAGGTTTTAATCAAACATGACATTAAAAAAAGTAGAAGCCCAAAAAAGTTTTTTCGCCATGCGGTCCGTTTCGTTTGTCTATCAGTGCGCTTTTTCACGTCAAGTTACAGCCCAAGAGGCTTGACGAATTTTCTAAAAACTTCAAATTCAGCAGTCTTAAGAACAACTGTTGTTCGAGTTTTTTTCGCTTAGGCCCGGCTTAAACTTGTACCTTTCAAGTAACGTTTTTTATCATTTTGGATTTGCTAAAAATCCTAGAAAATTGCCAGATCCGATTTTAACAAAACTCATAACAAATCGAACCTATGACTTTTTTTTTTTGTAAAACTGCGTTTTTGATTCAAGGTTTAAGGGCTTTTTACATACGGCAAGTTATGCATTCGTAAAAAAATAATTTTTTTGAACAATCAAACATAACATTACTATGATAGAGAAGCCTAAAAAAAGGGGCCGACAATTCTGTCTGTCTGTCTGTCTGTCTGTCTGTCTGTCTGTCTGCCTGTCTGTATCGGCGCCTACAGCCTAAATGATTCGCTTCAAACTTGGTACATAGTGTTATTATAATGTCCTACAGAGGGGTCTTAGGAATTAGCATTCTAGCTCAAAAACTAACGGTAAAAAATGTTTGAAATTAAAAAAAAAATAATTTGAAAATGGTTCACTAAAATAACTTTATTTAAAAACACAATAAAAAAATGATTTCTAGCTATACAAAATGGTATGGCGTAGCATTGTAGGAGTTACCGTTATTTTTTTCAATTTAAGTCATGTTTTTAGAAAATTGCCCCTCCCGAGGAAAAGACTGCTCATTTTAAGCAAACATTTTTTTCACTTTTTAATAATTTGCTCAAAAATGCCTCTAACGATTTTATTTGCAAGATTTTAGAACTTATAAAGACTTTTCCATGAGTGGTTGCACTTTTGTATTTTTTTTTTTCGAAAATGTACACGCTTAATAAGCTTTCGAATAAGTCTTTCACATATTCTTTTGACCTTCGAGTTGAAGCGAATCTGAGATAAAACCAACAAATGTATCTTGAGCCAATCCTACTTCAGGCTAATCACCCTTAGCGTAATATTCGATAAAACTTAAAAATACTAACAAACTCAGGCAGTGTACCTAACTTAAATACGAGTATTATGAGATTCAACCTCGCTGAAGGGGTTGGTGAATTAATATTTCTAAACATTTAAATAATAAGACCAAAAATAGTTTAGTTTAAAAAAACCGACAAGTTATGAGTCATCATCAAGAACAATTTATTTCAATAACTCCCCTCGTTTCATCAATTCCAACCAACAATCATTTTTCATATTAAAATTTTTTGTATAAGAAACTCACTAACAAAAGTGACTTTAATTTAAAAATGCCTCGCAATTCCCATCAGATGGACAAAAGCCTCCAACATTACCTGAAGAAAAAATCGGTAACAAAAAAAAAATCCCGAACAAAAAAATTTGACTAATCCAAAGAAATTAAATAAACTTAACAACCTTAAGCTCTCTGTGCCCCTCCCCACACACCCCCTTCCTACCCTCGATCCTATATAAATGACTCATTTTTCACAATTACCATGTCTAAACCAATTCAGTTAGCTAAAAGTAATAAAAAAAGTCTTAATCCCGACACAGAGGTTTTCTATACGCCCGTTATACACCTTTTTAACCTCTCTCTTGTCGTTCCTCACGCTTTAAATACAGAAGCATTTACTTTTAAACTTTCATTTCCCTCAGGCAACGAGAAAAATATATTCCAATGCCAGCTCCTGTTCCCGAATTCCCTTTTCCAATTATTATTAAAGAGTACGGGTACCTAAACCTATATATGTATAGGTACCCGCAATCTTGCTTAGTTTAATTATAATACCATACCCATATCTAATACACCCACTTTGTAAAATACCCCCGTAACAAATACAACGACAAATGCCATAGAATTATTCCAAGTCCCAGTGATAATCCCGTTGTTTCGCAATGGAATTACATTCACAATAGTGTGCTACCAAAATCCGCCCCCTAAAAAACAAAACACGCATTCGGTTGAATGTTTACGCTGCGAATTTAGGCAATTTAGTTAATATGCCCACCCGCACCATAACCTCGCTCTTGTATAAAATACATATTATACCTACCAACCAACGTGATCTAGACTTTTGCCGTATTGCTGTCTCTTTATAACATTTTTAGATATAGATACAAATATAGGCATACAGCTAGAAATTACCCTACTGCCACAATCATCCCCGACAACATCAAATGATGACGAGACTAATTTTTTTTTGTATTTTTTCTTCTTCTTTTATTGCAGGGTGCTACTGGGGTACCAGGTGAACGCGGTGCCCCCGGTCTGAAAGGCGACCGCGGCGATAGGGGCGATCCTGGTCCTCGTGGTCCCGAGGGTCTTCAGGGCATGAAGGGTGAGCCCGGCCTGGATGGGATGCCAGGAGTGGCAGGCCCACCCGGACCAGCTGGGCCACCCGGTCTACCGGACAATTACGATGTAAGTATTTCGTCTTCTTTTATTGTACATGTTTTTTTTTTTTTTTCTTATTTATAATAAATTTTCTTGTTTGATTTTAATTGTAAATGACTACATTGTTAAGCCTTTTAACGCCCTGTTTATCATTAAATTTCACATTCCTTTAGACTCCTGTATTCCCGATTCCCGCTTACACATTCCAAAACGCCCAATCCCCAATCTCCGTCGACCCCCATCAGAGTTACCCGTCAAAAGGAATTAGAATTGTCCGCCAAATAAATCATTAAGCAATTATTCTTTACCTCCTATTCGCGCGCTAATGTCATTCCTTTCAAAACAAATTGCTACCGGAGCTTCGTGTCAGGTTAAAAAGGGAGGACTGCCTACCCTTCTTTGGGTTGCTTTTGATGCTCTCCTAGCTGTTGTAGTGTACTGTACGTTGTACAACCCCCTTCACGTTCTGTGTTTGGCAATTTTCTAAGTAAGTTGTTATATGCTTTTTTTTCTTGATTTTGTTTTTGTTGTTGCTGCCTTCACCTTCGCCAACACTCTACCACCGCCGCCACCACCTTACCTTGCCGTGTTTGCGTTCCCTTTCAACTTCCGTTCACACGGAGAAAACAGTTAAAATTACGATGCAGAGAAAAAAAATTGTAAAAGAAGCCATAGCTTCTGCGAACGGTTTCGTTTTTATTTTCATTCATAAGAGATGGGCATGGGGCCAATGGAGTCACCCTTTCTCTAACTGTTTTACTGATGCCGGTTCGCCATTAATTTTACGTGCCTCGGGTGAGAAAAAAGTCAAAGAAAACAATTTGCCTAAACTAATTTCCTTCCTTTTTGGCTGCCATTGTTTTTTTCTTCTTCTTATTTTTTTTTTAATGTTATGGCTCGCGTAGTCGACCAAGTAGTACTCAAACGGTTTTCTGGACAAGATGGTGTCTTTTGAATGAAAGGAATGAGAAAGTGAATTTCGCTAGTAAAGTAGTTTTGAGTATATTTTTTTTTTGTGTTAAGATTAATTTTTAAGATGAATAGTAAAAAAAAAATGGTTAAAAGAAATGATTTCTACGGCTTGTCTGCTTCCGGTCGACATCAAGAATGCCTTTAGATTTCTATTCATCCCAAATCCCAAGGAACTGCGATTTTTCTACTTTAACGAGAATTTTTTAGTACTTTGAGAGATTTCTATTTTTCTTTTGAAACATTTTTTCATAATTATTTTCTGGTTCTAGGTGTTCCTTTTGATTTTGTCTATGTTTTTTGGTTATGTTAGACTCTAAGGCGGATGGTTGATGTGATGGTGTATTCATTAGCTACAAGTCTATAGATCAATGTAGATCCATTGTAATACATTGGGGGCGTTTTCGGCCCCTAAAGGATGTGATCTGTGAAAAACTTTTACATGGAGGTTTGTGGCCGTTCGTGGAGATAGTTTTTCCAAGTCCTGGAAGAAGTATCTTATAAAAGCTGGAGAGGAATTAAAGGGGACATTTGAGATGAATTAAGCGAGCAAGATAAAACATTCCACATTCATGTAGTGCGGCTAACAAATGAGTCTCTATACTTAACAAAACTTCCGAAATGAGTCTCAAGGGTAAAGTGAGGAACTTTTCTAGTGATGCAGGTATTACAGATAAATCGTTTAAGGAGAGGATAATGTAATGTGCTACTTCATTGAATCACTGCTTAAAGAAGCAGTATTCTGACAAAGTTCGGACGAAATAATTGTTTCCATAATGATTCTTTCATCCATTAATTTTAAGACTCTTCAAAATCCTACCTAGGAGAAGTAAAGGTGTAACAAGATCACTTGTCCAGATATGAGAATTATGCTCAAGTTTTAAGCAAATGTCTTATAGATTGTAGCCAAATCACAAGAAGAAACAAATTTCTATCATCGACCCAGGAAACCTTAATATTTCGCGGCACGTTTGGCTATGTCAAATATGTGCTCGTTCCGCGGAAGGTGGTTCATATTACAAGATCGAAATTGAATAAGGTTTTCATGCACCGTGCCACTCGCCGTTGCAGTGTCACATGCATAATTTAGTGGATGAGAAGTCTTAGACGGATCAAGATGAAAAATAAAAAAGGAGACAGAACAGACCCTTGGGGCACACCTAAACTTTTGTTTTCCGAAACTCAAACTGAAAACAACGACCCGTCTTATCCATCGAAGGAGTGGTTAGTCGATATCAAATTTTCCCATTTTCGGTAAAAGAACTTGATGCAATTAAATATCAAAAGATTTTTAAAGGTTCCTTGAAATTACGCCACAGGAAATTACGCAAAAAAAAATGGAAAAACGCCCAAAAATCTCCATACAATATTTTGGTTCTTTTTTTCTTTTTCCTAAGAAAAAAGGCCCAAACATTTTGGCTTTTTTCCAAAAATTTTGTCTTTGAGACTGGGCAAAAAAAAAGCCAAAAGAATTTTTTTTCGAAAAAACGCCAAATTGAAAAGGAAAAGCCGCCAAAAACTTACCGTTTCGTTTTTTCATAAAAAATTACTCTTGCGATTATAATAATGTTATCTGTGTACAAATCACGCGATTATAAAACAGATTAGGTACATTATAATAATCGCCACAACAGTCTATTTAAAAATCGCGCGATTTTTAAACTAATTACGTTATAGTAATCGCCACAATAATTAAATTACAAATCCTCACATTGCTTAGTAACAGTAGTTAAGAAAGATCCTTGCAATATATCTTTACTTTTTAGGTGTAATTTCGAAAGCCGTTTTGGAAATTAAGTCAAAAAAAGCTTTTTTTTTGTCTTTTTTCCAAACCACGTTTTTAAATTCATATATTATATTTATATTTTTGGCGTGATTTCCATTTGCATTTTTTGGCCCTTTTTCCTAAATTGCGAAGTAATTTCCATGTTTTTTGGCGAAATTTCCAAAAATATTTCGGGCGTTTTTTCCAATTTGTTTGGCCTTTTTTACAAAACTCATTTGGGCGTAATTTCCTATGGCTTAATTTCAGGGAGCCATTTTTAAATTTCCTCCAGCGCAACAATATTGCGTTTTTCAAAACGATGGAGAGACCTGTAGAATAGGACAGACAGAAATACTTACTCGCAGTGGTTGGCCACAACTTAAACAACTTCTTTTACAATTTTTAGGTTAAAGAAGTTTTCTTTCATGGCAAAGCCATTGCCCCATCTGATAGAAGCAGCACCAGGAAAAATCACTGAAAATTTTCGAGTAAAATGATATTCTTCTAAACTAAATTAAATTCTTTAGAGTCAAAATTGAAAAGGATTTTAAAAGAGCCATATCAAACTCCATTTTATTGACAGACGTCAAACTTGCTGCGAAAAAAAATCGCAGCGAATATTAGCAGCGAATATACAAAATAGGTTTCCTAAGTCGCTTCTCCGTTCCTGCTACATTTTATTTGCATGACTATCACTTCTCCCACACACTACCTGGCAAATAGAGTTTGAAACGTATCATTCGTCTGATTAACAGACGACAAATTTTCTGCGACAAAAAAAAATCGCGGCGAATATTAGCAGCGAATATACAAAATCGATTTCGTTAGTCGCTGTTCCGCTGTGCTACAATTAATTCGCATGATTTGACTACTCCCCCACATTACCTGGCAAATAGAATTTGAGTCGTGGAAGTCGTCTTTTTCGCTCAGATCAAAGCTGCGATTTTAGGTCAATTGCGATACACAGTAGAATCGCTTAATTATGATTATATTTTTATTTTATTTTAGTTTTTCTTGGAATCATCTGATCAAGCATATTAACAACAGAACAATTCATCGTTTTCGAAGGTTCTTATATCGCTTTGCTTAGTTCCTGGCAATTCGCTAGTACAGCGATTTCACAAAACACTTTATGAAACAAAATGTATATATACAAGACCACGTACGATTCATAACGAAGATAAAGATAAATGTTCCTTCTGTGCTTTAGTTTGATAATGATAAACTTGATTCAATATTTTATCGTGGCGAATTATTGTCGACTGGACAGCGATTTTTTCAGTGTAAACTTTTAGAGCTGACCTGCAATATTTGAAGCACTCTTAACTTTTCGGTTGTGAAATTTCACCGCCAAGAAGACCTTTTGTTTTGTGCCGGTGACCGTTATCATGATGATTTTATGGCTCGCAAAAAAAGGGTTTTCCAAAAGCCATGAAGAACGCATAGCGATTTTGTGTTCCTGTTTTTTTTTTTTTTTTTTTTAATTCTATTTCGCTGTTCGCTGTGTTATGACTGTTTCGCCCTTTTCATCGATGGACTTAAAGGGATCGTGACCGAAGTACCTGCAATCAAGTTGAAACTTTGCCAGAGCTTAACCAAGAGAATGATGGTATAGCGAGCGTCGAATCTTGAAGTCGCGTGAATTTGGCTTCCACTATGCTGTTACGACCGACTACTTTGTTTTATAAGAAAATATTCGGTTGCCCTGGCGAGGACGACGACGACGACGCGACGGACGCCGACGATGTCGAGCGACTCTGCCACCTTAACTTGCCATGAAAAGAGGTAAAGACGTACTTTAACGATTTTTATGATTATGGACAAAAATCCTTTAAGACTCACTTTAGGGAGCAGTGCGACGGAAGATGAAAGATTTTGAACAAGGACGATGGCAAGAGCAGCAGCGCAATGAAATTTGCATAAAAACTTTCTTTCTACATTCCCTTATACCTATTTCGTGCTCTTCTTCATCCTTATTTTTGAAGTAAGGGATGACGACGACGGCTATAAGACGACTAGGACGACCCCCTAAATGCCTAGTGAAAGTATTTATAGTGCACACACAGGGTGTTTATGTTTGCATGAGGATGTGTGTCGGGGCTTATTATTATTTTTCCTCCTTGTTTTTTTTTTTTTTTTGCTCCTTCTTATTTTTGTGTGTACACTCTTCAGCTTATGAAAACTGCTTTTAGCCTAGCGGAAGCTATTTTCGTGCTTAGTCAGAGTGTGGGAAAATTTGTACAATCTCGCCCATACACACACTCACATTAATATATAATATAACTTGCATGACTTCTCACTCTCAGTTTATGCCATAAGGTCAATCCCTATTATGATGGGGTTTCGGTTAAAGTATGCAAATTGCTGAGTGGGTTCTTAAGATTTCGAGTTCTATTATTTTTTATTTCCATCCCCTCGTGTTAAGAGGGTATATGGATATGCGAATGTTAGTGCGAGTGCGAGTTTTGGGATGGTGAAGAGAATGTGGTGGTGGAGGCGGAAGGGTAGCCTCATGTTATAACACTCCCACATCACTATACACATTTTATGCTTCTTGTGCGATGTCCTCGCTATAGATCTCTATGGATGTATGCTGTTGTATGACAAGGAACTCAATTTTGGTAAAACATGAGAAGTTAAACGGTTTTTCTTTAGGGGCTTTGATGATGGTTAGGGTATTTTAACGTCTAAAAGGCATGAGTCCTTCGTCTCGTCAGACATGCTAGCTATATGAGAAACAAGCTGAGTGTGTGACAGTGGCAATTATTTGAACACATGTCTCATTATTGAGATGTACACGTGATGGATTTAAGGGAATGAAACGAGCAAGAAAAAAAGAGTGTGTGTATGTGTATGTATTGTATATGCGTGATGTGCATAAGCTGAAATTTTTGAAATATAATGTATGGCAACGATACGACGAAGCTGACGTTAAGAAAAAAAATGTCTTAAGCAGATGTGAAGAACTTCGAGAATATTGAATAAAAAAAGGCTTCAATTTTAAATCGAGCAGCTTATAAGGATGATGAAGATGGAAAATAAATTTTTGAAATTAATTTCATACGCTTTAAACGACAAAAGTGGATACTTCCCGTTTGCAGTACTTTTCTGACACTTGAAAAATGATGTGACGAAAACGGTGATTGCTTGTTTCGTAATATTTTAAACAGCCTTGAAGAGTTTTGGAATTTCATGGGAGGGGTTTTAAAGCGGACATGTTTTAAAAGGAAGTTTATAAAATGCATTCACTAAATTTTTGTGTGTGGGTAAAAGATTGCGAACTAAAATAAGGAACAGACTGCCGCTTGACATCTTTATGCACGATTTTACCTCGAAAACTTCATTGGGAATACGACAATAATTATAATAGAGAATGTGAAACATTTCCTTGGAATTTTACAACGCTAAAGCCAGTTACATTGCTCCACTGAAACATATTCCCCTTAATACCAACACCGCTAAGAATAATTATTAATTTTTAAGTAACAGGTAAAGAGATTCTTTCTTTTCCGCACAACACGAATGTGGAATGCTTGATTCAGCTCAAAATCCTTCTCTCACAAGGTTCCAAACGGACTAGCCTACTAGTTCAGTCAAATTCTTCCAAAAAATGTCGACTATTGTGTTGTTAGTGAAGAAGTTCAAGCAGTTGCGTTAACAGCGAGATGATTGATATTGAAGCCAAGAGCAGCAACAACATTAGTATCCAATGTAGGAATAAAATTGCCAATTAAAAAATATGGTGGCACACATCCAAAAGGCCAAGTGACCTAGACTTCCAGCTGTTTCTCTGTTTCCGTAGGTTTTCTACCTGAATAGAAGGAGCGAACATTTCATCAACGTCAGTTTTTGTGACAAGGTTTGGATAATGGGTAGCGAGATGAAATATGCCGGAAAAAAAATATTCCGAAGGTCTAACTCTACAAATTGGTTTCGGATCTGTACGTTACGAAAACTCTGTACACAACCCTCGTCTTTTTTAAAAGAATCAAAAGAGTAAAGCGTGTAATCCTTCTTTTTGGATTTCCTTGGGTTGTAAGCTACAACTAAAATTTAAGGTTGTTGCGGTTCATAAACAAAAGCCTTTTTTTTGCCTCAACTAACAGCCAGACAGTCTGCCAATCCTAGCCCAGTTGTCTAAAGTTTTGCTCGCCAAGTTGGTTGAGATCATCTTCCTCTGATCACTCCAATTGAGATGGGATCTTTTACGGCTGCGTTGGATCTGACGAAACTGTTGCAATTGAAAACTTTGTGATCTGGTGCGGTGCACATGAGGGTCCACACTTCTGCTGCATAGGTATAGCAGGGCCGCAATGATTAGGTTCTAGTTTAATACACCCTTGGTCTTTCGAAAGAGAAAATTGACAAAACTCGACTGATCCTTGGATTCATATTAATTTTAGAGAGGTTATAGCGGAACCAAAATAGATAAAGTCGTTGATTACTTCAAAGGTATATCTCTCCATCGATTGTGACGTTTTGTGGAAGTCTACGATTAAGATATTTTGCAGCTGAGAACAGCGTATACCTATTGTTGCGCCATTTGACTTTATATCAAAACTGAAAAAGTAAGAAATAGCAACCCGATTGAAATAAAATACCATCAACTTTATTTGGGAAACCTCGAGAGGGAAAATCCCAATTTATTTAGACGCTTGCTTACCGCTTGCTAAAAGAAGACTAAAATAGAAAGTAAAAAAAACAACATATTACACCGCTCGCAGACTGGCATGAAAATATATAAGTTAATACATTATACGTGTTGATTGGTGTGTTTGTGGGCAATGTTACTGGCTTCTCAGTGATGTCTTCTTCGGATTGTAGTAGGTATTTTACTACGTATGGTTTCCATACGAAACACCGAAGTTGTTCATCTTATTCCCATTAACATCCAGGCCCATTCTCTCCGGCTCCACTTTAATACTTTCAAAAGCTCAACTTAATGCGCGCATCGTAAACATATGCTAAAAGGGTATTGAAGAGTTCCCACTGTAGCTCGTCATTCGTTTCATCACACATTGTTTTATCCGACTACTTTGAAAAGCTCGGCCTGGAAACCATTCGCTTCAGGAGCCTTCTTGGGCCTATTTTATATATCGCTAACTGAACTCCTCCCTGGTCGGGTGAGGTCACCATCGATCAAATCGAAAGGATAATCCTGCCACACAGCGATTAGTTGGTTGTGTTCGCCTTTTAACAGTCTGCAGAAGTGTTCTTTCCAAATTCTCAGCACCAACTGTGCATATACTACGACATTTCCACCCTTGTCTCTACAGGCTTCAGTTTGGTTTTTTGTGACCCTTGGACAAATTTTGCATCCACTTCCACTGGAGGATTTTCGATCATTGCCACTGCCGCACCCGCCGCCGTTTACATTAGATACAATCCCACGCTTAATGAGCCCTTTCTTTTCTTTCATAGAAGTTGATGTCTCTCTTTTTGCCCTTAAGTCAGCCATTTTGAAATTTCAGTAAAAAGTAACATCCAGAAGCAAGTACTGTTTATTTTTGAATCTGCGGAGAAATAATATTTCTGTAATAGATTTCCTCGGTTCCTGGTTGAATAATTTGAATAGCTTATACTGCGGTTATCAATTTCTGAGCAAGCAAGCACACTGTGTCTTAGTCCTTGATAGATTTGGTGGAGTATAAAAGCCCACCTTACGCTTACATCTTACATACCTCTTGCATCATCAACACAAGAAATGCATAAATTCCACTTTACTGCACTGATCCTCCTCCATTTTCCTTAATTATTCACTTCAAAAACCCTCTCAGATTTCCTTTATAAAAGCTCGCTGCTCTATATACCTATATTTAAAAAAAAAAAACACACAGACAATATACTCAAGTCGTGATATTTTACTCCATCGAAAAGAAATCCCATTCAAAAGCAGTGAGTTGAGTATACAAAAGCAGTAAGTTTCATGTTCAGAATTAAGAATGGCGCTCATAAATAACACTATGCCTGGCTCTCGCACACACATAATTCTCCATCTGCAGGCGGACAGTTTATTTAATTCTTTTCCTTATTGCAGTTCCCAGTTGGTAGTTGCCAGTTGTTGTTCCTTTGAAAGTGCTGCTTCAAGCCCCATCACCCAACCAACATCCATCTGCCCCACTATTGCAATCCGATTTTAAATCCAACACACCATAACACCAGTGTTCTTTCCTTTTTGTTTGTATATTTTTTGTATTGTCCTTTTCTCAAATTTTTTGTTTTCTTCTTTCACATATTAAGAGGGCTTTCAGTGGTATGTGTGCGTGTGTGTTTTTTTTTTTTTAATACAAGTCAAACTTAAGGACACACATTGCGAGTTATAAAATAAACTATGCAGAGTACACCAAACCGGAACTTATGGTTCTCTCTGATCCAAAATTCCAACAGAATAATTTAGTCAAGTATCACATTTTGTTTTTTCTTTTACGATTTTCTTAAAATGAATCCTTTTTTTTTTTTTTTGTTGGTAGTAAATTTTTTGTTTGTTTGGGAAAATATTTTGTAGATTTGGCCCTTTTATCCATACCCTTATATTCTTATAACATAACTGATCCTTATTTTCAAGTGGTTCGAAAGGATACCGCTTTTCATTTTCAAAAGAGCAAAAACTCATCAACTAGAAAGGATATTATTTGTGAAGATATTCTTCTTCAAGGATATGTTTTATTTATTTGTTCTTCATCCTTTTTTTTTTTTTTTTTTTGATTTTTAGATTTTGATTTTGCAAAAGATGATGTTTTTTATTTTAATAATGTAGTTCGAATATCTCCTCGGGGATATAGATTACAAGTTTAAACATTGAAAGAATGTCCTTTGAGGAAATATTCAATTTCTTGTTTTGGAAATAAAATTAAATCTTAGTGAGAATAATGCTTTATTTAATTTAACACATTCTCATTTAGAAATATAAAAAAAAATTACTAAAACAATAGGTAACAATAAATTATTAAAAAAAAAAAAATAATACTTTTTTATTAAATTAAAAGATTACAAAGAATTGATAATTAATTAGGGTGGAGCGTCGATGCAAACGAAAGAAATAATCTTTCTTTTACACAAGTTGCTCAAAAAGAAAGCGTATGAAATGAAGATGAAAAGAGACATACAGCGGGCCAAGAAAATCATGCCTAAAGGTAGTTCCACACTATCCCACAGTGTGGTACGACATGTCAAAAAAAAGTGTGAAGGAATGTGTGATGGTTTTACATTCAATCCTTAAAAAATATTTCAGATCTAAACACATGTCAAATCGTATGAGATCTGCGCTGTCATATTCTGTTTCCACACTATTATACATCTGTTTCATCACACATTTTTGACATGTCGTATTACACTGTAGGATAGTGTGGAACTACCTTAAGCCTTTATATCAACGTTACCACGTTTTAGAACTAAAATTGTGTATTTGGACTCGTGCACAAACATTTTTTTTTTGAGATAACAATCACACATGACATAACGATGTTGGAGAAGTCGAAAAAAGTGGGTCTGGAAATTCCGTCAGTCTGTCTGTCTGTCTGTTCACACCTCTCGAGCCTGAACGGATGGGCCAACTTGCTTTAAATTTGGTACTTAGTAATCATTTGGAATTCCCTAGGGGGATCTTTTTTTCATTTTTCCTCTAGGTCGAAAAATAACGGTACCTGCCATACAATCGTAAAGAAAAAAATTGATTTTCTCAAAAACGGCTCTAACGGTTTTAATAAAACTTTGAATATACTATTTTTTTAAGACAGTCTATCTTCTTTTTAGAAAAGATTCCTCAAAATTTGTCTTATAACGGTATCTATCATGGAACCAGTATAGAATTTTTAAAACAGGAAGTCATTTATAAATTTATTCATATGGTATTTCAAAATTCTTAATTTTTAATAATTTTTGTCAAAGAAAATTTGGTTTTCAAAATATGTTGGAAACAGGTAAATTGATTTTGTTTAACATTTTTTTTCATATGTAAACTACAGATTGCCATACATATATTTACATATTAAAAAAATTTCAAAATATTTTTTGGAAATTTTTTTCAAAAATATCCTTTTAAAAAAAACTGGTCGAACAATTTTCAATTTTTTTTTCCTAGATAGACATTAAGTTTTGAAATTTTATTGCATACTTTGTTTTTCCGAGAAAACTCTTCAACTAATTAAAAAAATTAAAGAATTTTCGAAATTATTTGTATGCAGCCACTAACCAATTGCTTAGCATAAGAGCTAGTTCGTGCGACCCAGTCGTGCATTTTATTTTATTTATAACGCGGCTACCGTCTCCAACTGAATTGGGCTCGGATTCGTTGTTCCACGAAATGCAATTTTTCTTTTAAAACTGTGCCTACTTGATGTTACTATATTGTATGTAGTGGTGTGGTGGTGACTTTCGACCATTATACTTTTTTCATCTCCATAGAAGCATCCCCTGATCATCACATCTTCAGTCTGGGGGCATTCGTAAGATGCATTCAGAACTCAGCCTTTCCTTTGGTTGTCTTCGGGAAAGAATCCTCCCATCTTGAACATGCAACTTTAGCTTCGAGTATTGAGTGCAATTTAATAGAAAATCTGACTTCAATACTTTCTTGAGTGCTCTAAGTCCTGCTGTCACGAAATTATAATTCCTGCACCTTGACTGTTGTATATTAAAACAAGTACCGATGATATTAGATAGTTACATGTTTATTTGTACATAGTTTAAGGTAGACTGAAAAGCAGAGACCAGCAAGTAGCAAGACTAGTATGTCTTAATAGTTATATACATCCTACGTTATATACATATGTGCATAGTAGAGAGAGAGCATGTATGCTACATACATACTTTATTCTAATACGTTATCTGAGCACTTAGGTATCATCACCGATACCGAGGGCTTGGCAGCACCAAAAAACTTTCTACTACTGGGGTCGTCTTTTTTAGCCTCCCTGAGCCTTTTTTTCTGCTGGTCTTCCCGGCTTTACAATATTTTCTTTAATTTTATGCCACAGTTTGATGAGCTACATTTAAACTTTTCGAAATTTCACGTGTTTGTCAAATTGAGACAGGTCACACACACAATACTAGCTTTGCTCTTCGGACTGATTTTTCACACTTTTACATGCTAGGTACTATAAGGCAAGTTATATGCATCCATAAGTAAAAAAAAAAAAAAAAAACGGCTAGACAGATTTACTTAAAACTTGGTTCATAATGTTATTATGAAGTCCTACGGAGGGGTTTTTGGAATTAGTAGCTATTTAAGCTCTAAAGCTAACGGTACCTGACATACGCTTTTTAATGACAAATAAATTTTTCTCAAAAACGGCTCCTACAATTTTGATAAGACTTCAAATAGTGTTTTTTATGAAAACCTTATTTGATAAGAACTACAAACTACTTGATGATGGCATTCTCAAACAAAATTTTGAATATTTTTTTCGAAAAGTTTAAAAAAACGTTTGAACGATTTTTAAATTTCGTTTCTTAAAATTCAAAACATTAAAACAAATCACATGGCTTACTTCACTTTTTTACCAAAAAAACGTCTCAACTATTGATATTTAAGTGGTTAATAAAATCCCATATGATTTTGTATCTGCTTTATTCCAAAATCTCAATCCATAAGACCACTGCAACACACTACAGTAAGTTCGTGCGACCAAGTTATGCATTTTTTTTTGTCAAATTATTTGCTTCGGTTCGTTTTAGCCTGCTCTTATTCGCATAAACATTGGCTTTTATTAACTATTTGAATGACTTTTTGCTTCCTAGTGCAAAAGCCTCGTACCTCTCCTACAATCCAAGAATTGCGCCCGAAAATCGTAAGAAAGGGTTTGAAAATAAATTTTCGAATCTCCAGTTTAAAAGCTCAAATCTTTAAGAATCTCTTTCCAGATTTCTAATATCTATAACGTTGAAACATGGAACTATACGCATCCTTTTAAGCAACTTGAATTTCCTGAATACTTAAAATATTTACCTATATTTACGCTCCACTCTAGTACTCGATTTGTATCATTTTGTAAAATTCGTCTTAATTTCGTCCTTCCAAGAGGAACGTTGTTCTTCATATATAGTATTATGTTAACAGAAAGTTTTAATTAAAACAAAATTATTTGTAGTTTTAAAGTGATATTATATAAAAAAAAATGATTCCATAAATAATTCTATAAAAAAAAAACTTGAGGATAACAAGACAAAATGACTTGTCTAAACGTCTAAAGCAATTTATTGGCTCTTTAGCTAATGCTAATTTTTTCTTTAATATATTTTCCATATCATCGCTTAATATAAAATTAAAAAAAAAAATTAAAAACAATTATTCATTGAATTAATGTCAATTTAATATCAACATTTTTAGCACCGAACCAAAAAAAAAAAAATTTAAAAAGTATTTAAAATATTTATACTGTAAGTTATAATATAATTTCACGCTATCTTCATGAAAAACAGATTAATTGGGATCCATCCAGGACATTTAAGGTATAAGAGAGAGAGTAAACGAATGACATACTGATACTACCTATCTATACTGGCTCAGTACAGTGTGATGGGTTATTATATAGTATTTTATACTTCTGTGTTTCTACAAACACGAATATACAATCTGCTGCAGTTAAAAATTTAAAACCCTATCACATATTTTAAAATGCTCTGAATACGCCACTCACCATCAGGTCAACCAAAAATAAAAAAAGAAAATTTAAATAAAAACGTAAAAGGATTTGCAAACAAATCCTTATTTTAACCACATCCCACTGACTTATATACCCAAAAGCTATTTTACTGGACATCAGGATCGAGAAATAAACCCTGAGTAGGTTACCTATACGCCAGGGCAGACTTGTTTTGTATAAAATACTACTACTTGTTGAAGACCTTATACTGTTTTACCTGTACGGGAATTATTGTGCTTCCATTTTTATTTATTCCTTGTGTCATGAGTATGTGATATTATTCGAGTGAATTTGTTTAATGCCACTACTTGTGTGCGATGCACAAGCGGTTATCCAACAACTACGACGTGCATCGTTTATGGGGAATTCCAAAAAGGAATGTTTTGAAAATATATTTTGTCAACCATTTTTTTTTCTTCTGTGGACAATGTGTGACTGACAAGAAAATTCCATACAAAATAAAATGTTTTAAGGGATCAAGAAAAAAAATGTTTTTAGATTTTTGAGAGCCTGGATTGATGTGAACTTAGCATTTTTAATTAAAAAATACAGGGTACACCAAAAATAAAATATTTTCATTCATAAGTCTAGGATGGACCACGCAGTTTGAATGAAAATGAAAACTCCAAAAAAAAAAAAAACATAAACTTTGACAGAGATGTCAGATTTGTTGACGCTTTCTAACCTTTTTCTTTGTGATCGCATGTTGTGAAACTAAAAGAAAAGAGTGTAGGAGATTGTGGATCATATTCATTTATCATTCCACTGGAGACTGGAGGTGTGTACTAATCTATATGAGGTAGATTTATTCAGTTTGGCCTTTCACAATCTATTTCGCCCAGTTTTTAAATAAAACATCAATCAAGTGTAGGGGATACTGGGGTTAGTAGACTCAAAATTTAAAAAAATACAAAAAAAGTTTTTTTTTCTTAATATCTCCGAAAATACGTCTACTATTGGCGAAAGACAAAGTGAGACTAAGCAGGCAGCTGCAGTTAATGCAATAACAGAAACAAACATGCATAAAATTGTGTTGTCTTAAAGTTATTAGTAGTAAGTCTACATACCCCTGGAGTCAACTATCCCCGGTCTCCTCTACACTCTTAGAAGCGTTTTCCGTCAATTTTTCTACGTAAACGATCATAGGCTTGCTGGCGTATACTGTGCTTCTCAACAAACATAAGTGCACAGTGATCAAATCACGATGGATGGACAGAGTATGTCGCCGATATTTGAAAGCACACGGATCTGGGTGGTCAGAGAATGCCACAGTTTTTGACAGCGGCCTAATTACTTTAGTTGCAGAAGCTGCATTCATTGATTCACAGCGTTGCAAGTCTTGATGAAACCGGTATAACTGTCCAGACTTTTTTCACAAATTTGTGGCCAGTCGTAAAAAGCCAACATCCACCGATATTGTTTTCCATCGACTGTTTCGCCTTCTCTGAAGAAAATAAAAATGGCTCAATGATGGTTTTGAGGCAATCGCTGACCTAACAGCACAAATCATTTTGATAGTGTTTCATAAAATTTGTGGATTCTCTGTCCCATAACTTCAATTTTGCGTGTTAACGCCACCAGAGAGTGTGAAATAAGTCTTATCGCTTATCAAAATTTTCAGTTTTAGTGTCAACCAATCGAGCGACTGTTTGGTAGTTTTCGGAAACAATTACGAATCATCCTACCAAACGCTAACTGAATTGACGATACGACTCACTCGGGTTTTTACACATACGGCATGTCGACGATCTCCCATTGTCTTGTTCCCAAAAATTTCAACACAAAATGGCAAATAGTATCTATTGTCAGACTTTGCTATGACTATGGACTATATTTTCCCGTTGAATTAACATAACTGAAGGACTTTTTTCAATGAACCTACACCTCCAGTTTTCCGAAGTGAACCTATATATGGATAATATTACATAGAATTGACGTTTTAAAAACATGTTTATTCAAGCTTCCGAAGCGTCTATCACACTGAGGATTCCATTCAAAAGATTGTTTCCCTCTTGTCCTCAGGTTCCCTCAGTGTATGGCCCATTCAACACCACTCCGTTTCATGATGTCTTCATCAAATTTTTTCTACTAGGTCCTGTTCCACAATTCCACGTTTGATATGGTTAGCGGACACCTTCTGGATCGTCAGAATTTAATCTGCTGGAGTTCCAAGCATTGGATACCATGTCTTTCATTTTTACCCACTGTGGCAGGCATATCAGATCGTCAAATTAGTAAGAAGACATTTCCTTGACTCACTCCTTGCCGCACATCAAAATATTCGGATAGTTGTCCATTGTGCAGAGCGATACATCTTGATGCGTTGTTTTAGGACTCTTTTATAACAGCGACAATTTTTGCAGGGATACCTCTCGTAATTGAGCAATCTCCAAATTTGTTCACGCTTTCTCAAAATCTTCAAATCTGACGTTCAGAGGTAACTGTCACTGGAGGTGATTGGCAAGATGTTGAACTGGTCGGCATTCTACATTCATAATATTATAACCGCCGCGCCGTATCTATGTAAAAAATAAAAACACTCCCTGAGGCGCATCATACCCAACTTTATGTTTCTTGTCAAATTTTTTGAATTATTGTCTTTAAATAAAATAAAAAAAAAAATTAGCACTTTTCTTGTCGGTCATACTGTTTTGATTTTAAAATTTCAAAGTGTCCAAAATGCAACGAAAAAACACACAAGATAGGTACAGACAAGTGATATATCCAAAGAAAATAGCTTTTGCGGTTTTAATATGCTGCCAGCATAAATTCTTGGTATTTAAATAAAATACAAAATGGTTGTCCTGTGCGTGATCTCCAAAACAAAGAGCAAAGCATAGCATATTTTGATGTTTACTTCAAATATGCTTTTGATTTAAGTTTTGATTTTATTTTTTAATTTATTTATTTTTTCCGCCTATCAAAAATCATTTTCTAATTTAAATTTTTACCTTTTTTCCAAAATTCCTTTCACGTTCGCGGCGTTGCAAACATGAAACGTTAATCCTTTGGAAAAATATCAACAACAAAACAAAAACAGGAATCACTGATGGTAAATTCTATGACTGGCCTACGGACAAGCACACCTGGCCCAAAAGGTGACCCTGGCGAAAAAGGTGACACCGGCCGACTGGGGGAACGAGGGCAGCCAGGATCAAAAGGCGAACGTGGTAGCCCAGGAACATCCGGCGCAAAAGGTGACAGGGTAAGTGGTTGCCTTGATGCAAAGTTTTTATTTTTTTTTTTTTTTTTTTTTTTTTTCTCCATCTCTTTGATACCGTTTGCCCTACTTTAATTTGCGTAAAAAGGACAAAAACGTCGGGCTAAAAATAAGAACCCAATTTGTCAGTCATAATAATATACAAGCAGCACAAAGCCTTTTAAGTAAGGAAGGGAGTATGATTCTGTTTTCTGTGCTTAGCCAGCTCCAGCTTCGGCTCCAGCTTCATCTTCATCTCCATAGTATAGCCCATAACCCGGTCATGTCCGTTCGGATAGAAAAAAAAGGTCAACGAGGTCCTTTTATGTATATATCATCTCGTTATCTATTCAATTTCACACTTAATTTATTGGTTGAGAACCTTTTGCTGTGTTCTGTTGCGAAGTTCGATGGGTGGAAAAATTGAAAGGTAGACGGCGCGGCAGCAGCGTCTAGGGTTCGTTCGTGTATCTTGTGTATTTCTGCAATAAGAAAGTTTGAGCTTTTTTTCTGCGATTAATATGAGATTGAGTGTCTCATGTGCTTGGAATATTTTAACATCTATAAGGGTTTCTGGTCTTTCTTTCTTTCTTCTTTATTTTTTTTTTTTTTGCTCCTGTGACTTGGTTCTTTGGTTTTTTTTTGTGTGTATTAAAATTGATTTTATATTAGCTGTGTTCATTTATATATGGACGAACCCTTCATTTGTATATTCAATCGATCATTGGGTCAAGAGTCAGCAATGAAATGGCACAGTTATGTCTTCATCATGTTGATGGATGGCTTTGAATTTAACTCTGAGCCACGGTCCGCCGACGAAGAAGATATTAGTGTCATGTCAATTAAATTGATTAACGATGCTATTTGGAAAAGAAAAATCATGTCCAAGAAGTTAGGGAAACTATATTTTAAACCATGCATATGATTGACTTTGAAAAAGGATTCTTACTTTGGAATAAAAAAATATGAGATGACAAGCAAACAAATCCAGTGTCAAATTTTGTAGAGAGAAATTGCAAATTTGCCAATCGAAATTGAAAATTACGTTTTACAAAAATATCAAAATTAAAATATTTTCTTCGGTCTCGAAAAGTGGAAGAAGTAACATACAGTAGACAATACCATACGGTTTAATACCTACAAATTTGCATACCACTTAAAAATGTATCATCTCTAAGGATACAGTTCCTTACTCGAAGGATGATTTCATATTGGTTCAGGTGGATCAAAATCTAACGATGAGTTGACAAGTTTGCTTCTACAAGACTAGGTAGCTACGAAACTTGGTATCAGCGTGAAGTAAAAATATCATTTAAGACAGACTAGCTTAGTCCAAATTTTTGTTATCAGTCACTACAAAATCTACTCTTAAGCAGTTTGGAAGATTCACCTTCTTCTTTGGTGCCAAGGCATGATCAAATTTGAGCAAATGTCACTTATGTATTTTGTTGAACTTCTAAAAAAAATTGGTTTTTCTCAAAAACGGCTCTTACGATATTGATAAAACTTTCTGAATAGTTTTTTCTGTGCAAACTTTATGTTTTGGTTGGGATAGATTTTTCAGGAAAAGTCTTTTAACGGTACCATGGGACAGTTTTTTTTTTAAATCAGATTTTCTCATAAGCCACTTAACCGATTTCGATGAAATTTTTAATGTAGGAGTCCTTTTGAAGACAAAATAATTTAAATTTTTAAATTTGTGAAAAAAAGTTGTTTTGAGTTTAAAAAAAAATTAAATTTATTTTTTATTTTTTGTTTTTTTTTTTTCAAAAACGGTGCAAGTTTTTTTTTTTAATTTTATTTTTCTGCTAAGAACTACAAAGTGCTAGAAGTTGGCATACTCAAAAAAAATTTGGAATATATTTTGGAAAAGTTTAAAAAAAAAAAAATGTTTTTTGAAAAAAACCGGTCGAACGATTTTGAAAAACATGTTCTTAAAATTCTTTACAATTAACAGAATCAGATGGCTCAATTAATTTTTTCCAAAAAAACGTTTTAACTATTGATTTTAAATTGATCAATAAAATTTCCCTGTTTTTTTTTTCAAAATCTCAAACCCCAAGACCACTGTCTCACATTATAGCAAGTTTGTCCGACCCAGTCGTGCACTTGATTTTTTACTTGCGATTATAGGTACTACATATAAGGCAAGTTATGCATTCGTCGAAAGAAAAAGTTTTGAGATAACAATCAAACATGACATTACGATGATAGCGAAGACGAAAAAAGATGGTCTAAAAATTCTGTCCGTCTGTATGTCTGTCTGTCTGTCTGTCTGTCTGTCTGTCTGTATGTATAGAGACCTACAGCCCAAACGGGTGGGCCGAATTGCTTCAAACTTGGTATATAGACTTTTTTAGGTATTGTACAGAGGGGAAATTGAAATTTTTTTTTTAGCTCAAAAAATAACGGTACCTGCCATACAACCGTTACGTTAAAGCTTATTTTTCTCAAAAACGGCTCTAACGATTTCGATTTAAAAAAATCAGTGTTAGTTTTTAGGTACGACCAATCATATGGCTGAAAAAAAAAATTTAAAAAATGGCTAAGAACGGTACTTTCCATAGGACCGTTTTTTTTGCTTTCGACTAACTCGAAAACGACTCAACCGATTCTTTCGAAATTTCACACACATATAGCTGTAAATAGCTGAATTTGTATTGCATACCAATATTTTTGAAAAATATTTTTTTGTATTTTTAAAAGCATTTTTAAAAAAAAATTTAAAAAAATTAATATTTTGAAAACTGCTTATTAAATTTTTTTCTAAAAATTTTAAATAAATGTATTTGCTGAATACCAATAAATTGGCGTTTTTAAATTTTTTTAAAAATTTTTTTCAAAAAGTTTTTCAAAAAAAACTTTTTTTCTCAAAAACCGCTCCACAGATTTTTATAAATTTATTCTCATAAATTCAAATTTACCCAAGAAATAAAATGGCGTACTTTTTTTCAGCTCAAATTAGTTTAAGTATTTATTTAAGAATTTTGAAAAATTTATTTTTATCAAAATCTCAAACCCTTAGACCACTGTCACACATTAGAGCAAGTTCGTGCGACCAAGTCGTGCATTTTATTTTCCTTTCTATTAGGTTGGCTCCTTATTTGTTACAGCTCCATCATCAGAAAAGAGCCTGACTAAATTTTTGATCCATATAACTCCACCTTCAATAGCACAGTAAAGTATTCTCTTATTCTTGTTATAAAGAAAAAAGGTCTAAGAAAACTTCCCTGAGCTAAGCCAACTTTGGTACAAAGTTCTTTGATGGAAACAAATAAGCCAAATCTTTATCTGCTTTTCCTTTTCGCGCAATCTTATTATTTTAACCTAGGTTTCTGGAACTCTTCGCTTTCCCAAAGCAAGCCCAAATAATTATAACGAAACAGTCAAAAGGCAATTTTAAAAGTCATCCAACTTCAGCATGATAATTGTTTTTTAACATTAATGATTTGTCAAATCCTCAGCAACAAGGAATTAAACCCAAATTAAGCTTAAAATTCCGTTCCCTGGCGAACTACTGCATTTGTTGTTATGTCGCTGAAGTTAGCAGAATCAACATTTTTTTATTGCATAATTAGATGCTAATTAATGGTATTTAATACCAAAGAAAAATATTTAATGCTCTAACGGTTTTCGAAAAAATAATGCTCTGCTCACTTTAAAAAAGTACATATGTATATTAAATAAAAATTTTAAAAAACAAAATTGGTCTTCGACCTAAATGCCAATCAAATGCTCCACAAAAAAAATTAAAATTAAAAAAAAAATTGAATTTTTTTAAATTTCAACTTTAATTATTTTTTTTTTAAACCTGTTAAGTGCTCATTGAAAACGAATTAAATGCTGCGTTATGTCAACAAAACTTTGAAAACTGTAAGAAAAAAATGAAATTAAAAAAAAATCAATTTCCTGCTCTGCTAACTTCATCATGCAGCATTTAATTCAATGAGCACTCAACAGATTTTGAAATAAAAATTAAAAAAATAAAAAATAATAAAAGAGTTTTTTTTAAATTTGGTTTTTTTTTTGTGTAGCATTTAATTAGCAATAAATTCAAAAAATTGTATTTCCAAATTTTAATTTAATATAACTTCTTGTGAAGTTAGCAGAACATTAATTTTTTCGAAAACCGATAGAGCATTCAATTGTTTTCTTTGGCATTTCATTAGCATTTAATTAGTTTCTAATTATGCAATTAAAATTTTTTTGTTTTGCTGACTTTGGTCTACAATTGGGACATTCAGTTGTTGGATGTTCAGCGACAGTCCTGCATTGGTAAATAAGATGCTCATTTAATTTATTTTGTGCACAAAATCAGTTAAAACGGATTTTCGTTTCATCCGAACTTTTATACATATATGGATGTAATATAACTTTTCACCATCTCCTGTCCTGTTGGAAGCTTTAAGTTTAGAACTTCAAGCCATCTAAACCCAATGATTAGTTCTTATTTCTAATATCTTTAGTTTCTCCTTAAAACCATAGTTCACCAAAAAAATTTAAGAGCAGTGCACTGTTTAGAGAAAATTTCAACTTGACAATAGAAAAAGGACTTAGGAAACCAGAAATATATTTCAGCAGGAAAACGGAATTGACTAAATCCAAAATGGCGTACATTTTGGAATATTAATATGAATTCAATTAGATTGCTTAAGATCTTCAATTCCCACTCCTTCCTCCATCAACAACATTCAACTTAACCGCAGTGCCATTGCCAAGGATACTTCTCAGACCAAATTGTTCAAGCAATTATAACTCAACTCAAAATACAGATAAACCACAAAACTTCAAAGGAACCGCCAAAAATTAAGACATATTTGCAATTTGCATAAAAATAACAAATCAAATATTATAAAACGCTGCCAAATTATTTGATGTAGGCTCTGACTACGACCATCTTCATAATATTTTTATTTTTGCATAAATACCAACAAAACTGGGATCTCAAAGAATTTTGATAGAAATCCTTGCTGAGCAACATAAACAATCTGTTCGAGCGTTTTATCACACAAATTGTTCAAGAATCCGGAAAACAGAAACGAGAAGAAAAACACTCACTCACACATAGCTCCATCTTGTACGAGTAGGTACCCGGTAACGTATAATTGTAGGTATTTCTGAATTTGACAGAAGTAAATATGTGGTTAGCATCAGCTTCCTTCAAACGTTCAACCACAATAAACTGCAACTAAAGGAAGAATAATTTCATCCTGTATTTACATCCTTGCAAGGCCTTATAGAATTTGAAAGAAAGCAAATTAGTCATTTGCATATATTAATATATACCTACGAGGAGATGCAGGATACAGGTGAATCCTGTTTGTAGTAATGACAGAAAAGGGACTGTAAATGAGTATAACATACATATACATAAATGTACAAGTATCCTTCCAAACACTCCTTGAAGGAAGTGGAAGAAGAAAATGTTCGTACGTTCGTATACGTACTTAATACAATTATAAGGCTTTCATATCCTTTCATGAACTAATTTGGTTGAATCTACATATGCATAAAGTGCAAGGATAATTTGTTTTCCAACTCTTGCTTCTTGATTGACATTCAAAAACGACGAAGGATGAGTATATGAGTAAGGGTTGGTGTGTGAGAGGTGCGTGATAGAGGATCAGGCAGAAGCAAGCAATCCTTTGAGGTGCCAGGCACTGCGGTTTGGTTTTCTTCTTTCATCAGCTGCAGCAACAACTTGCAAGAAGCGCAAGCCGTTGCCGTCATGCCTTCGAATGCCTCAAACTTGGGTGAACCACTTCACTTTCTTGTCAGTGGAGCGGTTTTGTTTCGTTAGTTTCTGGTTAGAAAGGGACAAAAGTGGCGACAACATAACGACCGACGTGACTCGACGCGAAGCGACGTTCGGGTTGTGGCGTGAGAGAAGTTGGCGGTGGGCTCCTCGGGCGGTTGCTAGAATAAGACTTTGACTATGTGAAAGCAACACGACGACGCCGACGATGTGCAGAAATTATGGGCTCTTCCAGGAGCTCTTTGGCAACCTATAAACTGTGTACACTAAGGATATATTCATTCCACTTTAATAATTCATACGTGTAATGTGCACCGAAGGATAAAGCCAAGGAATGCATCAGGAAGAGAAATAAACGAACGTCCCCGTCCTGCTACTACATACTAGCCGTGTTTCGTGTATAGTTTTAGTTAGTCGTTGTCGTTGTCGACCTTGTTTGTTGCAAAAAGGACGATTGTAATAAATTTGTATGCTTGCCATAAGGAGTCAACTACAATGTTGTATCTGTAATTGTTTGCCTCAAGACTGGTGGCAAAAACAGGACCCGAAGAACTCCAATCTTTCATTCTCCTTCTCTCTTTGGCTCCTTCTTTCTATAACATGTCTATACATGTTTTGGGGTGTGGAATTTAATTTGTTTCAAGGAGTTTATGCGACGGAACCCCAATTTGAATTCAATTTGAATTTCATATTCGTTTCTTGTTGATGGATATAAGCTCATAGGATTGCTGCAGGATCGTTTTTGTTTTGATGGCTCCACAACCCACCATCACATAGGGAATGCATTAATTAAAGCAAAGTGGGGCAAACGACTGAAGTCAGGTTAAATTCATGGCATGAAAATTTTGTAAAACATTCTTTTGTTCTAGGGTCATACGGGGCCACACGGACCATCTGGAATAAAAGGTGAACCAGGGCAACCTGGTTTGCCAGGACTTTCCGGCCCACCAGGGGCTACTGGACTGAAAGGAGATCGAGGAATGCCAGGTGATATTGGACCTATGGGCCCTGCGGGCCCTCCAGGAACAGTCATCTATACAGACACTCAGATGAACATCACACAGTGTACCTGTCCAGCGGGACCTCCTGGGTCAGTGGGCCCAAGAGGGCCTTCGGGGTCACAGGGTGCGACGGGAGAACCAGGACCGGCTGGACCGGCCGGTCTCACTGGCCTGCCCGGCATTAAAGGAGAGAAAGGTGAACGAGGTCTGAAGGGAAGTGGCGGTGTTAAGGGCGATCGAGGACCGGAAGGACCTCCAGGACAAGCATTTTTCGGAGGTGAAGGAATGATGTTGAACGGAACCAAAGGTGAAAAAGGTGAAAAAGGCATGCGTGGCAGACATGGGAAACAAGGTCCTAGTGGCCAAATTGGACCACCGGGTGTGCCTGGTCTCCCCGGTGATATGGGACATCCTGTAAGATTAAAATTTTTTTTTTTTATCTTTCTAAATGAATTACATTTTTTTTTGTCTCTATTTTAAACAGGGACGTCCTGGTATCAAAGGCGAATTCGGTTCAAAAGGACAAAAGGGTGAATCTGGTGGCAAAGAAGGGGTAAGCAATGCAATTATTTCTTTTGATTTATATTTTGTGTGTACAGCGAGTAAGAAAAGTTTTATTTATGTACTTAATCCCTTAACGTTATCTCACACCTTGAAATAAAAAAAAAAAAAAAAAAAAATAAGCAAACACACTCACAAATACAAGAACAAACAAAAATAAGAACAAGATATTCGTAAGACCGTATTCCCTCGCATCACCACAAAAAAAGAAACCCACTCGCAGAGAAAGAAAAGGATTTTCGTTTATAATTTTAGCACAGAGCAGTTCAAGGTTATTCAAGGAACAAGAATAAGCGAAGAATAAAAAAGGCTGCGAAGGAGCAGCAAGGACCAAGTAGTGTGCAAGAAGAAAAGAAAAATCTTTTCTCTTGATGCTTGGAAATTACAACATGAGTTGTTCTTCTTTTCCTTGCTTATATTTTGTTTGCCTAGGGCGGACTTAAAAGGAAAATACTCGTATCCTTCTTCTTCTTCTACTTACTCCTGCTATACTATTTTTTGTTCTTATTATTATTTATGTGTATGAGTTTGTTAAAATACACACGCAGAAAAGGACATTAGTAATTAAAAACAAAATAATAATATGGGTAGTATGTAGGATTTAAGAGATAAGGTTGTAGGGAATTTTATGTTTTTTTTTTTTTTTATAAAATGTGCCATGCAGGGTATTTTATCTTAAGGTCATAGGTTGTATAGGGCTTTTTTTGTACAACTGGAGTACTTAGGATTTTTAACTACCACGCTAGGATTCCCTTGAAAAAGACCACAGAGGTGTTTCATGAGAACCACGAAGAGTGTCATAACTAGCATCTCAGTCACAAGATGGGTGTGAACTTGAAACACACTTCCTAAAGTAGTTTTCTTTTATTCTTAGGATGCTGCAGTTAAAGTTATGTTGGATGGATGTATATTTTAAGATGCAATCCATTTTATATGACAGTTACAAACTGGTAGCTTATACAAGATATAATGTAGTTTTTTTTTTGCATTTAAAACTTATATACATAATTAAAAAAAAAAAAAAACTGTTATACACTGAAAGATGGATAGATGGGAAGATGGATAGATGGATAGATGGATAGATGGATAGATGGATAGATGGATAGATGGATAGATGGATAGATGGATAGATGGATAGATGGATAGATGGATAGATGGATAGATGGATAGATGGATAGATGGATAGATGGATAGATGGATAGATGGATAGATGGATAGATGGATAGATGGATAGATGGATAGATGGATAGATGGATAGATGGATAGATGGATAGATGGATAGATGGATAGATGGATAGATGGATAGATGGATAGATGGATAGATGGATAGATGGATAGATGGATAGATGGATAGATGGATAGATGGATAGATGGATAGATGGATAGATGGATAGATGGATAGATGGATAGATGGATAGATGGATAGATGGATAGATGGATAGATGGATAGATAGATAGATGGATAGATGGATAGATGGATAGATGGATAGATGGATAGATGGATAGATGGATAGATGGATAGATGGATAGATGGATAGATGGATAGATGGATAGATGGATAGATGGATAGATGGATAGATGGATAGATGGATAGATGGATAGATGGATAGATGGATAGATGGATAGATGGATAGATGGATAGATGGATAGATGGATAGATGGATAGATGGATAGATGGATAGATGGATAGATGGATAGATGGATAGATGGATAGATGGATAGATGGATAGATGGATAGATGGATAGATGGATAGATGGATAGATGGATAGATGGATAGATGGATAGATGGATAAATGGATAGATGGATAGTTGGATAGAAATCGGATTGAAATCGGGTTGAAATTGGGTTGAATTCATGTTGAAGTCATGTTCAAATCGCTTTGAAATTGCTTTGGAATTGGGTTGAAATCGGGTTAAAATTTTGTTGAAATTGGGTTGAAATTATGCTGAAATCCGGTTGAAGCTGGGTCCAAATTGGGTTGAAATTTTGTTGAAATTGGGTTGAAATCGGGTTGAAATAGAGTTGAAGTCGAGTCTATCGATGGATAGATGGAAAAATTGAAAGTTTGACAGATTGAAAGATGGAATGATAGAAAGATGGACAATGGGTCAGATGAACAGATGGATAAAAGAACAGAAGGCCTGATCGCAGTACCCTAGAATACTGAATGGTAGAACGGAAGTAGATAAATATAGTAGGGTGAAAGATGAGAACAACCGACAATATACTGACAATAGCAGAGTATAGGGTAGTAAAATAGAAGAAAAGGTTTGGAAACAGGCCAGTCCCAAACACGTTTTGGCCCACGACTCAGACCCAAAGCCAGTACTGACTCAAGCCAACAGTATAGAAACAGGCCTATGCAAATACATGCCCGGGTAAGGGACTTCTACTGGATACACAACTATGGTAAAAAAACAGGCCAAAATTGAAACAAAAAGAATTCTTTGCTCAATTCGCATATGACAGTATAACTTAAGTAGCTACCCTCTTTTGTTAACTGTTCGATTTATTCCTGCAATCATTAGTCATAGCGCGAGTGATAGAAAATTAGGGAGGAAGGGAAAGGAGGTGTCATTGAACATTGGTCTTGAATGTTGGAATATCAAAATGGCAAGTGAAAATTGTACCAGGCAATTTATTCCACATTCATGTTGTACGGCTGAAGAAGGAATGACTATATTTCACGGTACATCCAAAATTGGGCGCAAGTGTAAACTGATGAGCATTCCTAGCAATACGAGTGTTACGGGGGAAATGCTTAAGTGGCGGAACGCAGCTGAAATTTAAAAGACTATCTTTAAGGGGAATGCACATTTTCAAATACTATTCTTGATAGACATCTTAAAGATACTCACTAGACATTGGTATTTCAAAAATACTAACGGAACACAACACAGTTTTTGTCTGTATCACTGCAGATTGCTCTTCCAGTATTCCATTGCCTCTCCCCTTCTTATTTCGCCTACTGTTAACCTTTTAGAAAAAAGTATACCTAAGTAAATATTCAAAATAAACGCTCTTTCCACTTAAACATTATTATGTGTTAATTTTATTTGAATTTAAAATGTTCCAAAATGAAGCCTTTTCTTTGCCCTTTTATATGAATAAATTAGAATAGGCCATTGTTTCCTCCACATGCTCTATCTGAAGAAAATCAAAATGACTCCTTGGAGCATCATTAGTTGGTATAATGTATGCAAAGCTAGTCACTTTGCAAAAGCATACAAACCCATTACACTAACCAAATGCTCTCTTTACATCAGATACTGTATCTGTAAACGTCCCGGAAAGGACAGCAAAAATGTAACTTTCTAACCAAAAACAATTTCCAAAAAAAAAAAAAAAAAAAAAAAAAACTGAAAGAAGAAAGTCGAAATTGGACAGTTGAAGGGCTTACCTCACATTCTTACGCCCGTCAACTTCAACACTGATAGAGCCCCGAGCGTCCAATAACAACGCTTTCGCATGAACAACAATTAAGAGGAAAACTTTTTTTCCCAGACTCCCTCATTCCATCTCGACTCTTCTATTCTACGCCAATTCCTATCCAGCTATCCTGAACATATTTTGTTCAAATAGAATCCATTCAAGCAGGCTTCTTTCATCTGAACCAGCTACTCTTTCCCCATCTCCCGGAATATACCCTGACGAGCCCTGTGTACCCTCAGGGTGCGGTAGGGCTTTGTTCATCGTTTTGTGAAGTCTTGCAGGGATGGATGGTGTAAGCAAATGTTTATTATCGATTTGTTTCCGGCCAACCTCTACCCTTCTCTTTTGTATATTATATTGTGTTGGCCAATTGAAACTTTTCCCAGCTATAAAACTAATTGATGACAATAATTGTCTCACTCCGGGGAGGCATCATTCCCATTTTTACTCTTTGTCAACAGAAATACAACACAAGAGAGGAAGAAAAAAAAAACAATCATCTCCTTTCTCTGTGCAAATGGATTTTTTATTGTATCCAACAGATTCATTTCATCAGCTCTATGAGATAGGAGGTTAAACTTTGTGTCTTTATAACTGACATTCCCGCTGAATGGTTTCTTTAAACTGAATTTGTTCAATCGTCTTGTCAATTTTCATACAACACGTGCTAATAAAGGATTCAAAAACAACACACACAGACATGAATAACAGTGACATAGAAACATTGTTCCATTCACAAAAAAAAAAAAATATATATAGGACTCGTGTACGAGCGAGTGAGTATCTTCTAAATAAACTTCAAATATTCAAAGATACTTTTTTTTGTAAGAAAAAATAAAATGCACGACTGGGTCGCACGAACTTGCTCTTATGATAAGCAATTGCTTATTGTGGCTGCATATATGGCTATTAAAAAAATTTAAATAATTTCGAAAATTCTTTGATTTTTTAAATTAGTTTAAGAGTTTTCTCGGAAAAACAAAGTATGCAATAAAATTTCGAAGCTATACGTTAATCTAGGAAAAAAAATATTGAAAATCGTTCGACCAGTTTTTTTTTAAAAAGGTTATTTTTGAAAAACTTTTCCAAAAAATATTTTGAAATTTATTTGGGTATGCAAATATATGGCAATCTGTAGTTTACATTTGAAAAAATAATTTAAAAAAAAATCAATATACCCGTTTCCAACATATTTCGAAAACCAAAAATTTTTTTGAAAAAATTATAAAAAATCAAAAAAAAAAGTTTTTGAAAAATTTGAAATGCCATATTAATAAAATTATAAATGACTTCCTGTGGCCAAAATTTTATTGAAATCGAATGTATAGTTTACGAGAAAATTTGATTTGAAAATACTGGTTCTATGAGAGGTACCGTTATAAGACAAATTTTGAAAAATATTTTTCAACCAAAAGATAGACTGTCTTACAAAAATAGCATCCTGAAAGTTTTATCAAAATCGTTAGAGCCGTTTTTGAGAAAATCAATTTTTTTCTTCACGATTGTATGGCAGGTGCCGTTATTTTTGGGCTTAGAGCAAAAATAAAAAATATGTTCCGAGGGACGGAAAAATAAATCCTAGATACCAAATTTGAAGCAAATCGGCCCACCCGTTCAGCCTCCAGAGGCGCGAACAGACAGACAGACAGACAGACAGACAGACAGACAGACAGACAGACAGACAGACGGACGGAATTCCCAGACCCACTTTTTTCGACTTCTCCATCATCGTAATGTCATGTGTGATTGTTATCTCAAATTTTTTTTTCTGCACGAATCCATAACTTGCCTTATAGTACCTATAATCGCAAGTAAAAATGATGAAATGCAAAGTTCTTCAATTCCCCGCATTGCAGTGCTTCTAGGCGTTTGAATGCGTTGAAAAAATAAATCACGTTTTAGAGCACTGCCACCATCCATCGGCGTCATCCTCGTCGTCTTCGTCTTCGTCTTTGTTGTCGTCATCGTCATCCTACCTAATACAGACGAGTATAATAGTTTAGGTTTGTGACGATGAAGACTCTCTGCAAGGAAAAAAAGGCGACTACAAAGTCGATGGAAAGCTGTAGAAGACGACGTTTCAAATTGAATGTCACAGTCGGAGTCGTCTAGAACTGCCAGGTTGAAAAAAAAAAAAAAAAACAGAAAATTTAAATGCTTTTGTGAGGCGCACAAACATACTTCCAAATCAAAAACTTTATGAAAATTTTAAAATGTTACTATAGAAACCGAAACTTAATTAAATTATTCCGCTTTTTGTGCTGGTTCTAGTACGAAGATATTCTTTCCGCATTAAATAATATTTTACAGTGCACCTGGTGATGTACTGTTTGGACTGCACTTAGCGAACTCTTCTTCTCGAACCGAAAAGTGTAGGTTGAAATGTTTATATTTTTAAGGAAGAGATTGGTCTGAGTCTCTTTTAAAGTTATAAATGCTTTTCGTTCAATCATATAATAAATTAAATCATAAAATGTTCCCAGGAACCTTTATTAGGTGTTTGACCGTATTAACCCTGCAGCAGTCGCGCACCAAAAGAGAAATTAAGAATTTTGTAGTAGTGGATTACAATATTAATCCACGCGACGACTGCAGGTTTAAACGATTCCTTTCATTACGTTCCCCAATTTGTAATCCTTCCACTGAAATCTTCACTTTTCTCTCGCTTTAACTTAAGAACTTTTTCTATATCAAACTCAAAAAATTTCACTGTCAACTCTATAAAGGTCGATGGCATTTCCATACACAAAGAAGTTCCCGAGCATATAAAAACAATTAAATACAAGTGGCCCTATGATATTTCCTTGTGGTACACCAGTTTTTCTTCTTCAAAATTATGTTTTTACAACCACTACATTTCTTACAGAAGTTACATATATAAAATACAGGATTTTTAAATACTTTGGAAGTACTGTCTATCTAAATAGATCCACACAATATATTTTTACTCAAGTCCCTCATCCAAAAAACGACACAAAGCTCGAGCCGCTCGAGCTACATCTCATATGTTTTTTGACACTTGTTTTTTGGCTATGTGCTATTCTAAATTCAAACCGATGTTTAGTTCTTGAAGAATTTATACCTACAGAATGTCCACAAAGACAGTTTTCTATTGGAAGGAACTATAAATGAGCATGTTTGAAATAAAGGGTTTTCCAATAAGAGGATTTATTTTTATTACCCAGCTATTTCGGTAGTTGTCACTTTTGAAGCTGTAATTTTTTGACATTTGACAAGTAAAAACTACGCCATTAATATAAACGGAACGATACAAGCTTTTACAATCATCATCTATAACGTCGTGTCTTTGCTGATTGGGTACTTGAAATGCATGAAAATGATCCGGAATTTCATCGAAAAATCATCTTGAATGATGAGGCCCATCTCCACCTCGCTGGCTACGTCACTAAGTAAAATTGTCACATCTGGGGCTCGGAAAACCCAAGATTTATTGTTGAAAAGCCTCTCCATCCTCAACGTGTAACTGTTTGCTGCGGTTTATGGTCCGACGGGGTCATTGGACCTTACTTTTTTGAAAATGAGGCTGGAGCAACAGCTACCGCGAATGGATTGCGCTACCGATAAGTAATTTTTTATGACCGCAAGTGGATGGTATTGATCTGGACAACGTTTACTTTCAACAAGACGGTGCTACGTGCCACACAAGCAACGAAACCATCCATCTTTTATGGAAACATTTTCCGGACCGTGGTGATCACATTCGTGAAGATATTGAGGGCATACAGCAGCAACTTTGCGATTTCGTGATGGAAAATTTCATGAAAAGGCTATTGTTGCGTAAGCGTAGCCGTGGTAGCCATTGGATGACATTGTATTCAATTATTAATTGCATACTTCCCTCTTTACATTGAAATAAACATCCGATCATTTATCTCAAACAATGCCATTTTTCTGTGAATATCAAAATAACACCACTTATTGGAAAACCCTGTAGAAGCACATAACGGCTCTAAGTGAATGACTTATACTCTCAACCGTTCCTCTGTGTTCGTTGATATTCTGCATCAACTCTCATTTCATGACAAAAATCATGGAGAGTCATTTTAAAACAGAGTTCCATAAAATTTTCCCTAATACTTTTCTACGCACTGATTTTTCCGAATATACAGTAAATATAAAAATTTAAGACTTTTATTATGAAATTGAATTCTATATTAACTAGTTGCTTTTATTCGATAGCATGTTTAGGGACCATATACTCTGTCCAACATAAATTAGCAGTACATATCTTATGGGGAAGCCTTTTCAAAATCAGAAGTGTGCCATATATTGCACCATACCATGGCTGTGGCTGCTCTTTTCTGCTATTCAACCATCAACCCTCATTAAATTGATGTGCATTCATCAGAGTTGCCAGTGTCCGTTTGGTTGGAGGTTTTGGTTTTAGAGCTTTGAAAAATTTGAGTGTTATCGTGGAAATCTTGTTTTGATCTTTTGAATTTCTTTGAATGTGTGGAAAATACTTTAAAATGCAGTTCCAGTTAAAATGTTAAAATGCGGTCAGTTTTTAGATGTTGACTGTATTTTTTTTAAATTTGAATTGTGATTTGAATTTGAAGTTAAGTGCTTTTATGTAAATTGTATATATTTTGTAAAGGTATATAATGTACAACATATTATATCCTTCAAAAACGTTCCTCTTGGTAGTGTGAAAAAAAATGAATTTGTTTTATTTATTTTATAAATAAATCATATTTAATGAAAATTTCAATCTAAAAAAAGAACGGTAACCCTTCATACTATTTATTCAGATTTTTGGTGCTTACTACAAAAATCCTGTTACATCTTTTGTAAGAATAGCACCTAACAGAAAACAAAAGAGAGCAAAATAAGATGCAGACATTCCTATCTTCCCCGTACTGCCAATTTATGTTGGACAGAGTATAAAAGGTTATATCTTAGTCCTTTTTATAAATTTTACTTACCGCCTATGAAACATCACCAATTAGATCTTCTTCCTTTCGAAACCAGCCATTTTGGCCATGATAGCATGTCCGAGATTCTTCACCGATATTTCTGATTTATCTCAAAAAACAGGTTACAAATTTTCTGTCTGGAAGAAGTGTGTTAACTCAACTAAGTACGATCTATTTGAAACCTTAATCTTAAGGTTTGCATCTTGTCCATCTTTTTTATGGTTGCAATACACGACCTATTTAAAACCGAAGCTAAAGGAAAAATTCCGCCAAGTCCTTGAGAAGAAGTAAAAAATGTGCTTTTCTTTCTTCTGTGTTGGGTTCCTTTTTTTTTTCCTGAATTGAATCACTTCTGTTGGGAATTCATAAGATTGATGAAGTGTTGTGATTTTTTTCATCTCGCGAATTCAATATATATTTTTTTATATTTCCAACTTCCTTTTGGTTAGCATAAAATAAATTGATAGAATGCACGAAGGAAGAGTAGAACGTTTGTGTCGACAACGACAACAATTGCCACAAGGAATTGAACTAGATTATCGATGTGTACGAATATACCTTCACCAACATACATATAGGTTGGCTTGAAAGTATAGTTCCATTTATAGAGTTCCTGTAGAAGTGCCAATATGAGCTGTTTCAAGGAGAAATGATGTTGCTACGAAGCTACGCGACGCGACGACGCCTTTGGAGAAACAATTGATCAAATTAATATTGCATATTGTGCGGCGTTCTGTTATTTGCAATGTCAAATCATTTCAAGCTGAAGTTCTAATTGAAATATTGGTTTTGATAGTTCCCGAGGCAATGTTTGCGGTGCTTTATGGTTCGGGGAAAAGGATATTAATCTGTAGCCGAGCATGAATATTGATGAAAAACTACTTTCTGTACACACAAAGTTTATTTTTCATTTCAAATAGCTTTTCGTTAAAAAAGATTCACCAATTTTATAATTTACTAACTTTTTTTTGTTTTGTATACAAAAATACTAATTGGTTTACTATTTTTTTAGCTTAAGGGAGAAAAGGGTGAACGAGGCATTGATGGGCGATCAGGTTCACCGGGACCACCAGGAATGCCATCAGCAACCCCACCGATTCCAGGGCCACCTGGCCCACCTGGGCCACCTGGACCACCCGGAATGCCTGGTATTTCGATAGTTGGGCCGAAGGGTGATCCAGGCATTGAATACAGGAATTTTGGACGTGTAGGTAAGAAATCAAGAACATCAACTCAGAAGAAAAAAAAATCTTCAATCATATTGTATGTCGTGTGTGTTTATTTTATTACTGTTTGCAACTTAACCAAAGTATTTATACATAATAACAAAACAAAAAATCGCCCTTTCCAATGCCAATAACAGCATCCTTCCTTGTTCTCCAATTTCAAATCATCTATTTTATCGCCAAGAAAAAAAAACTTCATTATTTCCACTTTTTTTTTTTGTGATTTCTTCTTCTTTAACATTATTCGTTCGTGCAAACGTTAAAACAAAACAAAATGTAAAAAAACAAAAACAAATACTAATTACCACAACTTAAGATGGACGATCACCCTTAGATGAAATCAAAGCAATTCGAGAACTTCAGAACCTTAAGGAATATCCTGAAAGTACTTCCGGTAATTAGAATGTTGTACTTTTGTTTCTTTTTTTTCTGCTACACAAAACAAAAGATTTTTTTTTTAAATTAAATATTAAAAGTAAATTCAATCACACGGCAGTTAAACAAACAACATAAATTAACACGAAGAATACGAAAAAAAAATGTATTAAATAATAAAAAAGGAAAACAATATTTTTTAAACACTTAACAAAAAAAAACTTGCTCTTGCTGTTTGTACTTATTATTTGATTTTGTTTCACGTTCGCATTTGACTTTTGTTTGCATTGAATGTCCTTTTTGTCCTTTGGCAGTGATTGCTTTTGGTGTGTTTTTCTATTTATAAAGCACTTACTATTTGTAAACGTACTATTTGTTCTGCCAAGTAGTATGTAAATATGGTACCGGCTGAGTCTATTTTGACTCAGGTATCAGGTTATATCGTTATGCCTTATAGAAAAATGTCTGTGTAGAATTTTTTGGCGAACAAATTCTAGAGAAAGCATAGTGACTAACACTTTAAACAATTTCCGAACCTGCTTTTAGTGCAGTTTTGGAGCGGCTAATATTTCGTCAGAGATTTTTGAAACACTTACAAAGGGTGTTTTTTCTAACTATAAATTGAAATAAAACACAGATAAATTATCCAGGAACGAAAAAGTTATTGACTATGGCTCTATAACGGTCTTTATTGAATATAACCTTCTGGCTGGAATCGTTTATGAAGAATTTAGGACCAATGTTAGTTTTTTGTGGATGTAACGTCTCTACAGTGGCTTGCGGATTATCTAGACTTCAAATGCGGCAGTTTTGCTGATTGTCGCAGCCATTCGACCAAAAATGAACTTTATGGCTAAACAAAATTTTCTTGAGAAAATCCCGATCAAAACGCAAGTATGAAAATGGCTGTCAATGAAAACAGTGCTGCCAACTTGAAGTTTTTTAATACTTTTAGGAAAAAAAAATACCATTCAAAAATATTTCCTTACAAATTGTGTAAGTCACAGACCTGTTATGATATGACTGTTGCGGTAGAATTTTTGAAATTCCCTTCGTAGTTGGCAACCAATTTCTTCGTATAAGAAAATTGAACAGAAGCTTGTTGGATGCACATTTTTCGTGACAATATTTATTCTTGGAGGAATTTTCTCTTACTCGCACGAAGTTGTACCTACTCCGGATACCCATTCAATCGATTTTTGTTTAGTTTTGGGTTAATATGACCACGATTCGTTTTCTGTCACGATTTTATAGGCGTCTTTTGAAAACTCTCATATCGACATGAGCCTTTTTTAAGCGATTGTAAAATGCAATATTGAATCTTTGCAAGCGAAATTAGTGACTTAATATGCCTGAATCGTCACATGGTGATCTTGGAACATTAGTTCACGCAAAAATTCGATGCTTTCTTACAAAGATTTTGAGTTTAGAGGACTTCCTCGGAAGTTCTATAACGAAGTGCTTTCTTGACCGAATCCGAGATGGTGCTTCATTACCAAAAGATGAACACGAAGTTGGTTAATTCCACTTTCCAACATTTTCATATGCTTTAAGTTTTTCCATTTGGTTGCACTTTTAAACTTTAGCAACAATAACCGGCTACATTCCTCCCCTCAGAAAACACGGCAAAATTCACTTTAATAGTAGAAATGCTGATAGGTTTTTAACTTGATGTGCTTTAAGATACACAGGGATTCCCTTTTACAGCCGCACAACACGAATCCAAAATGCCTTCACTAGTTAAACGTCTTTTAAAATCTCTAAGTGTAAGGTTCTCCTTAGAAACTGTTGGAATTAGCAACGAACCCAAAATATGTGGTAATTCAGAATTTTTTGGGAAAAGTAATAATGAACAGCCCATTCAACTAAGATAGATACATTTTAAGCCAAGACTTCCACCATTTTCTAAATTCCTGTAGTAGAGACACTTCTATGTTAGGCTGGGGTTTTTCTTTAAGGCTGTGCATGAAATTATATTGTATATACATATGTATTGTTTTTTAAAGATTATGTGTTTTGTTCAACATTCCAGAAAATGAAAATATTCATTCTTTGAAATTAGAATCACTGCACAAAATTATGTTATTTCTGAATTTATGAGTGTTTTTTAGTTTTGCTTTTCACACCAAGCATTGCTATCATGTTTCTATCCAAAAAAACAACTCTGATTGATTTCATTTTATATTTTTTGTCCTTGTTTCCATTTTAATTTGCAGGACCACAATCATCAGGAAGACAAGATGAAGTACCCTCATCAGCGTCCTCAACCTCATCAAATATGAGATTTGTGCCAGGTGCTTTAACATTCGCAAACATTGAAGAAATGACCAAGGTAATATTTTCTGAAGTAAATTGGTTAAAACAAAAAATATAAAAAGATATAAGGTAAGACAATCATATTATAAGGACTCGAGAACTTAGGAAAGTGACGGAATATTACGATGACGAATGTGCCTAAGATAGTGTAAACGTTACTATTTGGGATAAGGACAATGATTAAGTTGAGAAGAGAATCCAGTCTTGGGTTTTAAGTGTGCGTTCATCTAAGGAAAATTCATAAAGCTATTTGGGGTTCAAGGATTATCCTTTAAATTACACTTTTGTCTGAAATATTATAATCGTTTAAACTTGTCAGTTTTTTAAATTGCATTTCATTATAAGAGCTTAAACAGATAAAAAAATCATCTTTAATACTCGAATATAATAAATCTTCATACATAAAATCTGGGCATTCGTTTTGCAGGACTTTATTTCCTTCTTTATCTTCCTTTCAAAATATTAAATAATGCCAGCTGTAGTTCAAAGAAAAAGAATACGAAAACTAATTTGTATTCATTTCATTCATATATTTAGAAGTTTAAGTAAGAAATCAATAAGCGTATGAATATTCAAAGATCTCTTAATTGATAGGCAAAATATTTACCAGCACATAATATTTCAAATCGTTCACGCTTTTTTTCTGAATTTTTTAACAGCGAGCGTTATATGGAAAACAAAATCAGTGATGCCAATTTTTCGTATCAATACGATTCTGATTGTTTTTTCTTTTTGTTTTAAATTTCGTAAGCAATGTAAGGTAATGGCATGCCAAAACGTGAACACGCGACACAAAGTTGGATATTGCCGAATCAGTGAGGGTCTCCAGTTCATCCCCCAATTTCTAATTGTGGCACGATGACGTTGTTCATGAGCTTTTTCTCATTCGCTCTTGGTTCATTGCACAGTAAAGGTTGATTCGATCTTAGTACCATAATGGTGGCAAAGCCTTTTTAATTGCGAATTACGAGGATGTAATCCAGGCAATTCGAGTGAATTCTAGAATTTTGTTGGATACTTTAAAACTTCATTCTGTTTAATAATTGTGTCATTTAATTTAAAGGAAAATAAATGTCTCTGAATAAAATTTTCAATAATTTTGTTGAGATTATAACATAGCCAATTTTTTATTATGATTAATTCAGTCGAAGTGACAACAAAGATTTTCCCATTACCAATTTCAAGCGAATTGCCATTAATTCCGCCTGGAATACACTTCATGTTACGACAGCTTCATACTACGATCGAAACGACGCCAGAAGCAATTAAAGTAAGAACATTTTTCCAGTTCCTACGGGAGCAATAATGAAGGAAATGCTAGTTCTGTACCATAGTTTATAAATTCCAGGGATTTTATTTGTTGTTGATTCAATTGCAAAATATTTGTACGCCCTTTTCGATTCCTTTTGGAAAACACCGACTTTTTCTTACTTTCTTAGGTGGATTATGCTCACTGTCGAAACAGACTGTTCAATTGGGGCGTTATTTGCATTTCCATACAAAATGCAAATAATTTTCTATCCAATTTTTTTCAAAACACCCCACTACTGAGAAGAACAAAAAAAAAGATTCATCTAAATCGCTCGATCCATCCTGAAGTTTTAATAATAACGCACAACAATCAAAGAATACAAATAAAGTGGCAACACTTAACTATCGCCATAGACACTCAAATAAATTCCGTTTGAAACAAATACCTAATGTTCGCTTGGATGCATCAATAATTATTATTCCTCATACATATCCAATTAATGCCATAACGATAACCGATATGGTTGGACTGTTGGAGTGCATCAAATTGCTTTTGAAATTAATTCAAAATTGCTTTCTAATATTCATTTGAATTTATAAAGTTCACATTAAATCACAACCACAACACAGTGCTCATTGCTCGATCCAAATTCATATGGAAAATAATTTCCCCGTCATCCTGGATTCGTACATCCATACATGTTCATCAATTTAATGGTATAAGTACGATTTTACCTCTACAAAACCCATAAATTAGTGTATCTCCTCTGCCGCTGGTGCCACTAGTGTACAGATGTCGTCATGAAGCGAACCCTTTTTGCCTTATAACATAGCTAACCACCACCATCAAATTTGCTCCTGATGCTTGCAAATCGTTTGGTGCGGTTGATTTTAACTTGAAAATTGACAAAGTCCTTAAACTATAATTCACATTATTATTTATATGATACTATACCAAAGGCGCGTCGTCATTGTTATAGTCATAGTGGATGGATGGTGGTGTGCTCCTATAAGTCCTTTTAATCTAGGATTTGTTTCGACAATTATTATAAAACATAACAAGACCAAACAAATGACATACTCGAACATATACATATGTATGTACATACATATATAAGTCTCGAATCAATTTAATAACTTGATTAAATATGAATATCAATATTTTCCTTTATTATTCCCCTATTCACAGAAATCGGCTATGAGTCCGGCCGGGACGATAGCCTACATCACAGAGGAAGAAGCGCTTCTAGTGCGGGTCAACAAGGGATGGCAGTACATTGCGGTAAGTATTGACCAGTAAATTGTCAACTGCGGCAACATGCAGTTGTGTATATGTTCTGTTTATAAGAAAAACATACGGATTGGGATGGGCGAATTTCACCAGCGAAACAGTATTTGGAATAATTATTTTCTTAGAGATAAGCTTCCAATTTTATATTTCATCTTCAGAATTTACATAATTTAATTCTGAAATTTATCAAATTATATCGGGCCAACGCAAATGAATTTAGGTATAGAATTTTTTTTATTTTTGCATTCAAATTAAATAACATTATAAGGGTTGACGGAGGAAATTTTATGTTTCAATAATTATAAAATAAAATGTCATCCGTCATATTTTGTCACTAGGCTGTCACTGCCAACTGAGCTTAACTTGCGTTAAAAATTATATGGGGCAAATCCATGGACATTGAGTGTTCTTTAACACCCATACTAACGATGACTTAACAATAACCAGTTTCACCAAGCCACACACGCTACTAACAGACAAGATAAAAGAACAGTCGCCCCTCTCCATTATTATTAAGTTCCATTCTTTCATTACACTTTCATTTCATGTAAAAGTAGTTTCAGTTTTGTTTTAACCGCCGCCAAGTTGAGATCGTTCGCCGGCCGTAACGTCACTTATATTAATTTTATTGTAGACAGACAAACATTATTATAAATCCTTTGTTTCTTAATAAAACGTTTATAATCATTTGTGAAGAAAAAATGTTTGTTTGGATTTGTAAAATATTGAGCCAAAGTTAAAGACGAATCCTACATATTATATTTATGTACTTCCTACAAACTCTTTTTACTTGCGATTATAGGTACTATAAGGCAAGTTATGCATTCGTAAAAAAAAAAATTTTTTTTTGACAATCAAGCATAACATTACGATGATAGAGAAGTCGCAAAAAGTGGGTCCGACAATTCTGTCTGTCTGTCTGTCCGTCGGTCTGTATCGGCACCTACAGCCTAAACGGCTGGACCGATTTGCTTCAAATTTGGTAGATAGTATTATTATGACGTCCTACAGAGGGGTTTTTGGAATTAGCATTCTAGCTTCAAAACTAACGGTACCTGCCATACGATTTTTAGTGAAAAAATGATTTTTCTCAAAAACGGCTCCTACGATTTTGATAAAACTTTCTGAATAGTGTTTTCTTTGCAAACTTTCTGGTTTGGTTGGAATTGATTTTTCAGGAAAAGTCTTATAACGGTACCTCCCATAGGACCGGTTTTTTGAAAACCGATTTTCTCGTAAGCCACTTGACTTGAAATTTTTCAAAAAAAGTTTTTTTGAGTTTTTTAAAATAGTTTCAAAATTTTTTTTAAAATTTTTGTTTTTTTCCAAAAACGGCTTAATCTATATTTTTTTAATTTTATTTGTCTGATAAAAACTACAACGTACTAGAAGTTGGCATACTCAAAAAAAAAATTGGAATTTATTTTCGAAAAGTTTTTCAAAAAAAACTAATTTTTGAAAAAACTGGTCGAACGATTTTGAAAAAAAATTTCGTTAAAATTCAAAAACGTAAAAGAAACCTGATGGCTTACTTCATTTTCTCCAAAAAACGTTTTAGGTATTGATTTTTAAGTGATTTATAAAATTTCATATGATTTTTTCAACGCTGTTTTCCCAAAATCTCAAACACCCAAGACCATTTTAACACATTAGAGCAAGTTCGTACGACCCAGTCGTGCACTTTATTTATTTCAGCTTGCAATGTTGCAATACCTTTCCATCATGTAGAGAAATTAGGTACATTTGAAAAAGGGAAGATGGTACCGATCAGTGCTGTCGTCCCTTATTTAAAAATAATAATCTTTTCTCGATAGAAAAGATTTTTCGTTATTGAATCCTAAATACGAAAGCAATTGAAAAGGTTTTCATTTTTGTGTGGACAAATAATATAAATATGGAAAAATAAGGGTCTCCCTCCGTAATATGGAAAATCTTAATTCCGAAAACAACGTGATGGTCCGAAATAATTTAATCTTGAAAAATCTGAAAACTCAAAATATTTGGACACTATAATGTTTGTAATTGGCCTCCATCAACACCATTTCAGTTCCTGGCCAGTAATTACACCCGGTTGGGGTGTTTCAATACTGTTTTCTCATGCAGGGATGGAATGGAAGACTTGAAAGTCTTCATCTAGCTACCCAAGCTGTTGAATTTTCCGCTTATGTCTTCCAATGAATCTGTTGACTCCATCTAAAAGCATTATTTGCGATACCGCTCAGAAAGATTTCAAAATTTATTTTCAAGACATCTTATCCACTTAACAGTTTTCTGAAGATAGTGCTTCCAGCTTTTCATTCTTGTTTTCACTGATAAAGAGTAGGTTCCTATAGCCTTTCGTGACGAATGACCATTTCTCCAAAATAAATCTTGCCTTCTTCATGCATCTTTGAATTCGTAAATGCAAGTCCTATACTGGAGCTGTCAGGCCTTAGCATTTTTGGGTTCCTGTTATGACAGCATTGTGTAGTAGAAAATGTTTGGAATTCTATGCTTTTGAAACTACAAATGTATCCAAAGTTTGACTCAAATACTTATGGGAAAATGCATATTTTTCTAACTAACGTCTCCTGGTTTTAGTGGTTGTGTCTTCCATGGCGAAATTTCGCCATAAGTACATCCTAAACTTTCACTAGTGTTTCGTAAATTTTTACTTGTTATAGCGATACGGAAAACCAAAAACTTAATGAATCCATAAACTTGCCTTAGGGGCCAGTTATAGCGATACGGAAAACCAAACCGAAAAAAATTTCAAATGGAAAATTTAGTATGTTATGGTTCGATTTAGAACACAAATGTTAGACTGATCGATTTCAACCAACTCAGAGAATTTATTTTGCAAATAAAAATTTGAATTGAACTTGTACTTTTTGTTAAAAATGTATTTAATCATTTTTCTGTTATACGTATAAAAGAAAAATAAAAAATTACATTTTAAACAAAAAGTATTTGTTCAATTCAAATCATTATGAACAAAAAAAATTCTCTGCATTGATTGCCATCGATCAGTGTAGCATTTGTGTTTTAAATCTGATTATACTATACCAAATTTTCCATTGGAAAATTTTTTCGGTTTGGTTTTCCGTATCGCTATAATTGGCCCCTTAGGGGCCAGTTATAGCGATACGGAAAACAAAACCGAAAAAATTTTCAAATGGAAAATTTAGAATGTTATGGTTCGATTTAAAACACAAATGCTAAACTGATCGATGGCAACCAACTCAGAGAATTTATTTTGCAAATAAAAATTTGAATTGAACTTGTACTTTTTGTTAAAAGCGAAATTTATTATTTTTCTTTTATACGTATAACAGAAAAATAAATAAATACATTTTTAACAAAAAGTATTTGATCATTTAAAATAATTATGAACAAAAAACATTCTCTGAATTGATTGCCATCGATCATTGTAGCATTTGTCTTAAGAATCGCATCAGAACATACAAAAATTTCCATCTGAAAGTTTTTTCGGTTTGGTTTTCCGTTGTGAAGGGGGTCACACTAGCGACCACTTAATTGATTGCTTTATATCAAACCATACTTCGATACTTGACGCCTTCTTCCCAGCATATGCATTGCCATAAGCACCAAATGCACTTAATTAATTATTTCGATATTTAACACTCGCTTCCCATAACAATCATAATACAATGCAAAGCAAAGCATTGCTGCATTTACTGCAGCGTAATAAAAATATACATGCATTGAGCTTAGCATATCCAACTCGTAGTCTATACAAAAAAACCATAAGCGTCATATTGCACTGACGGCAACGGCGCGGCGGCGTAAGAATTTTGAATGGGTTAACAAAATATGTCAACTCAGCATTATGCCGAGCGAACCATGTCACTTGAGATAGATGGTCGTTCACCCATATGCTGAGTTAGGAATATCGATTGTAAGTGGGCCCAATAATCGAAGTATGGAAGCAATTTCGATATCATGTCAATTTGTATAAATAGCTAGAACATTTTTAAATAAATTTGTCTTCTTCACCGAACACCAACAAGATACAGTCTTTATTTTCTTTTGTGGAGCTTGCGAGCTAAAAGGAGTCTAAAGAAGTACTTGATAGTTCTGAGAACAAAACCTTGAGTGCGTCTAGCCAAAGGTCTGAGCTGAGGCATTTACGAATGCCAAGCGATTTGCTTCAAAGACTTTTCAAGTGGATATCATAACAGTTGGGACCAGGCGTACACCCAACATTACACCGTAACGCTATAACTGGCCCCTAAAGGGGGATTTTTAAGACAAATACCACACTGATCAATGGCAATCAATTCAGAGAATGTTTTTTATACATACTAATTTTTATTGAACAAATACTTTTTGCTAAAAATGTATTTACTTATTTTTCTGTTATACGTGTGAAAGATAAATAACAAATTTCGTTTTTAGCAAAAAGTATTAGTTCAATTGCAACTTTTATTAGCAAAAACAATTCTAGGAGCTGGTTGCTATTAGACTCTAAAAAAATTAAAGATTTTACATAATATACTCGTATGTATTTTTTTTTCGAAAAACATACCGATTAATAACATATGAGCAAGTTCGTGTGACATAGTAGTGCATTTTATTTTTGAAAAGCTACTATGCTTACCAGTTTTTCAGAATTTTCTTTTTATCTAATAATGTTCTTAAAAGTTTTTTTTTTTGCAACTGCACGAAAAATGTTACTCTCAATTTGGAAAACATTTTTTTGCAATAATTTCGTTGATTCAGGGTCATTTGAAAGAGGATTTCGTTTTTGAAATCTCTTACAGTAAAACCACGGACCAAGAAGATACAGACCGCCAACTCACCATATGGTCTCTCTTTTTGCCAACAAGCTAAAAATCAGCTGATATGCCATTTATTTTGAGAGTGGGACGCTCTCTCTTGCTTTTAAAACCCATTTAGCAAACACACCTAAAAAATAAATGGCATACGCAGAACGCAGGTATAGTTGCCATTACAAAATGCACAGAGAGAGATGTACACGTATTCACAGACAAGAAAAAATATTTCGAGGGTGTTTCAGGCAAGGGGAGTACGAGTTGGCGGTCTGTGTATGGTCTGTGAGTAAAACCTTCTCACACTGCACTGCGAGTCTCAGGTAACCTACGCTTAAACAAAAATATTCTTTTCTTAGCCACACAACACGAATGTCAAATGCTACTATTTAAGTCATACCGATTTTGAGATTTTTGGAACCAAAATGATTTCTTTTAAATCCATCCGAATTTATTAAAGCTATGCAAAAACTGTTCATTCCGACCTTTTATGGTAAAATAAAAATAAAACTGGTGAACTTCACCTCATTCCCATGGACATACACACTTTTTGACTATACTCTTGGCTTGGCATGCATGGAATTCAATTAAACCAATTGGATATTGAATGCCTGTCAATACTGTTGGAATACACGAAATGATATGTGTTTTCAATGTGGTTTGGCAGTCCGAAGAGAATTTGACTTTCAATTCCAAACCGCATACATTATGCATATAGGACATAGACGTATGTACGACGTACGTTGAAGAGAGTTATACCATCTTTGTCCTTTTCAGTGTATAGAACTTCCTCAATAATATGGCCTTCATATATAACACACACGTTGAAACATTTAGACTGGCTTTCGGTCGAAATCAATATTACAAGTACAAAACTTCCTTTGTGTCAACCTGACAGAGTTAATCGCATAACAATACTGCAGACATGTTACTTTGAATAGTGCGGTGGAACCAAAGTTTGGCTGACATGTTCATATGGGGAGTCCTTTTTCAAGATGTTTATTGTTTTTAGAAAAGCGGAATTCGTTTTTAATATTCATGACAATCAGAGTCTAGGTCAATTTAGGAAATTAGAATACTAATTGTTCTATAAGATACTTTTTGCAGATAGATGATGATGATGCGACATAATGAAATTTTGCATCCTTGAGATTGTTTGATGTTAATTTGAAGCGAAGTAGGTATTCCTCTTCGTCTTCACTCACACATTTTCCTTCTCCAAAAACTAATTAAAATCATTAAGAATGTATCACGTATGTGAGGCTGAGCGAACGGTGAGAGGTAATGGAGTTTCCTAATCATGGAGCATTTGTTTATAATTATGTATATAATAATAGAAATTAATATTTCACTTCAATTATGAGGTGCGAGGCCGCATCATCCACGCAACAATAATTTCAATATGTGTGACTTTGATTAGAATTATAGAAACCGTCGGTTTTGTAATTATGGCTGCAATGATTGCATCATTCATAATGGATTCACCATTTGAACAAAAGACAATTTGGATTTTGGGGAGCTACTTCCAAGAAGTTGGTGGAATATTTAATATATCACTCCTTGATATTGAATTTCTACGAATTTTTTTTTTTAACATCTCTCGTGTTCCTTTTCAGTATTCCTTGACTACATGCTCAAACCAAAACCCTTTTCATTGCTTCCACGAATCAGCATAAACTTTTAAAAAGGGTTGGTTGTTTTTCCTCATTGCCTGTAGCACAAAAAAAAAAAAAATAAAAAATTCCTCAAGGATTCATTGGAAATTCAAGAGAAAAGGCATTATTCTGATATCATCCATCATAAATACAAGCACTTTGCATTATGAATGTGAATCTATTATCCCTATCCATTTATTCGAATTACACAATTCTAATATCCTTTTCATAACAATGTCCAACAGTTGCCCAATGATTCTTCTGCATTCTATTTTTACAATAGCGTTCCAAATTGAAATAGCAAATATTATATTACATGTACATGTAAGTACATAAATATCGCACAAAAAAACCCTTCGGCCATATAATAGTCTGAATGTGATTCTGATTCTGGACTGGACATTGAAGCTAATCTACCATTCATCATCTGTTCATCACATGTGTGTCTGATGAGAGTGTTCTCATCTATTTTGCACAATAAGTCAGCCCGGGAGCGTTTTTCTTCCGATAGCCCCTATACTAAACTTAACCATCTTCCAGTTCCAATGAAAGAACCAATTTGTTTATGCAAAGCTTATGGCTCATCCTTTTATTTCTATTTTTGTACCCCCTTCTCGATATACATAGTTTTTCCTGGAAATGAATTTCCTTGTATGGATTGGATGTGTGTTATGCAATAGAACGTTTCATTTCTGATGATTCCCTGTTAAGTACCGATACTTTATCTCGAAGCATTGCTCGAAGGCTATTTGTATTATGTACTTTTATCTCAAAGCTTTTCAATAAACGGATGAGTTCTGCGTTTCGATTGAGTTAATTAATATACAAGTTTAGAATTAAAGCTGAAATAATTAAGTGAACCAAAGAATGGTGGCTTTTACTTTTGCTGCATGCCCTTATGCCTTATCCTTGGGGGGTTTGATATGGATTTGATTAGTTTATTAGAGTAGTGCTAACATTCATTGAGTATTGCTCAATTCTATTACCAATATGAAGACAGACATTGAGATTTAAGATAACGCATATTCATTTGGCAGGATATTGGGAGCCTTGCAGCAGATGTTTTAACTGTGTTTTCAAGGTTTGTATTTAAAGGAGTTTGAATAAACTCATTAGACTAAAGGATCAGACTAAAATGGCATTAGGATAAAAATGTGTGTTTAAATACAATTTAGGAATTTTTTAAAAAGATGGTAAAAACAAAGTAGTAGGTACCTATTGGTTCGATAAAAGAAACTAGAGCTCAGTCCTAAGAATGAAAAGTTTTCCGAGTTTCATTCATCATTTAAACACACAATAGGTGATGATAAGATCTGCCATGTTTTTTTTTCTTCTTCACTCAGGTGTTACGAACTTTACAAAATGGAGCCCTGCTTTTAAACTGATTGGCTTACGTAAGGTCTGACAAATTCAAAAATTGTAGATGTAACTGCTCCTGTTTGTTCATCAGGATTGTTTCCTATATATCCTCTTTCAAACAGGATTTTGCAGCAATTTTGACTGTTTGTTTAAATTTTTTCTTGGTGTTGATAACTATTATAAAATCGCTCATAATTTTGAGGGAGTGTTTTTTTCCGACGGGATGTATCAGTTTGTCAAGAATGAGCGCAAGTTTCACTCGGCAAGCAGAGTTTTTCTCTGTGTGGATGCGTATCCATTTTGAGAGCTTGGGTCTCCATTAAGACCTGGTGCCAGTTTTTATGAAGAGTTGAACTACTGTCCTTGCCAGAAGCCACATATTGGTATTGAAGAAAAAATAGTCAAAGGCATGATAGAGTTTTATTTCGAGCTTGGGTAAGTAAGTTGAAAAAGTGTCAGAGAAGATGATATCTGATGTTTTTCTAGATTGGACAGATGATGTGAGGTACGGTTCATACCAGCTCCTTGGTCCTTGCAGGTAATCCTAGACCAGCAAGTATTGTTGCCTCGTTGGAATTCAGTCAAGCGATGTCTATACTTTTATATGAAGATTTAGTTCAGAAGTTATAAACTCTACTTACTTTCGCTGGGGCTACAAATTGAAATGCTCATGAGCCTTACTCAAAGTGGCCGTCCAGCTGGGTCGATCTAATGGATATCTTTTTCTATTTTTTGCTTCATCGAAAATGAGATATAACAGTGCCTCTTCTTTCTTGTTAGGATTCGATTAATTTTCTACAATAACTGAGGGATTCAACAGTTGGATATGAATTTTTTTCGACTAGATTTATAGGTACATATATCGCTGTAGAACACATTTAGCTCATCTTCTTCGCCCGATATTGGTTAGCTAGTCTAAATAAACCAGGCTAAAATTATCCGTTGGATATTTTTTCGAATACAGTGAAGGTACTTTCTCCGATTAGGTCAAGATCCATGCTTCTGCAGCATATAGCTGGACCGGGATGATGAGTGTTTTTATCTCCTAAAAAATAAAGTGCACGACTGGGTCGGACAAACTTGCTCTAATGTGGGACAGTGGTATGGGGCTTGAGATTTTGGAAAAGATCACTTAAAATCACTAGTTAAAACGTTTTTTTGGAAAAAATGAGGTAAGTTTTATGATTTTGTTTATTGTTAAAAATTTCAAGATTTTTTTTTTTTAAATCGTTCGACCAGTTTTTTTATTCAAAAATACAGTTTTGTTTTAAACTTTTCCAAAATATATTCCAATTTTTTTTTTTGAGTATGCCAACTTCTAGCACTTTGTAGTTTTTATCAGAAAAATAAAATTAAAAAAAAATTGGTTGAACCATTTTTGGAAAAACAAAAAAATAAAAAAAATTAAAACTTTTTTTAAAAAATTTAAAAAAAAACTTTTTTTGAAAAATTTAAGAATTTTTATTATTTCGTTTATAATAGGGCTTCTTCAATAAGAATGTCATCGAAATTCGTCGAGGGCTTACGAGAAAATCGGTATTCAAAAAATCGGTCCTATGGGAGGTACCGTTATAAGACTTTTCCTGAAAAATCTATTCCAACCAAAACATTAAGTTTGCACAGAAAACATTATTCAAAAAGTTTTATCAAAATCGTAGGAGCCGTTTTCGAGAAAAATTAAATTTTCACTAAAAATCGTATGGCAGCTACCGTTTGTTTTAAAGCTAGAATGCTAATTCCAAAAACCCCTCTGTAGGACGTCATAATAATACTATCTACCAAGTTTGAAGCAAATCGGTTCAGCCGTTTAGGCTGTAGGTGCCGATAAAAACAGACGGACAGACAGACAGAATTGTCGGACCCATCATCGTAATGTTATGTTTGATTGTCCAAACAAAAATTTTTTGTTTTACGAATGCATAACTTGGGTTATTGTATAACTAAAATCGCAAGTAAAAAATTGAAAGCAAGAGTAGCCAAAGAAGTACCCAACCCAGGTAGACTATATTTACCTCTGACCAAGTGACTTTTTTTGATGAACAAAAGTCTTGTCCTCGTTTATAATCAGGCCCATTCTGCTTCCTGCTGAATCAATGATAAGCCAAGGCTACAGCTCAATTGGTTCTTCCTATCATGTGGATGTTTGCAGTAAACCGAAGTTGTTTCAGGAATATGTGTTTCGTACTGCCACATGTTGTTCAATACCCCTATTGCTGTCAGATTTTTTTTAGAAAAACTACCAATTTTGATGGAATATCCGGCGCTCCCCAACGTGATGTTGGTCGTGACACAATAAAGTTTTTCCCTATTAACACTTTGACAAAAAAAAAAAAAATACAAATGGCGGATAAACAGAAGGTTGGTATCAGTGTCAAATTCTTAAGAATTTTAAAGGATCTGGGCAAAGTGAAGATTTCGTTAGCAAAAGCATGTATATTTTTGCTTAAAATTCTGGACAAAATCTTGATAGCGATGCTTAGAAAACAAATCCCTGGGTAGAGCCAGAGTAGGCGATCTACATTTTTTGTGTATTGGGCAGTTGGTTACTGAGATTCCAACTGTTGGGAATACATTTCTTCTGACTATGTTTTCCAGTTGAGTTGGTTCAGCGTGCTTAAGCGGTTTCTGCATTTTGGTCGGTCGGCAGTAAATCTTGCTACTATATCAATGTTCCCGATCCCGATGCAGATCCCAGGGCGGGCTGTGAATCCAAATTTAAAAAAAGAGATCTAGATAGATCAATGTAAGCGGGATCTTGGCTTTCATCAACAAGTTGCAATCGCTCGAAGTAGTTTTTTAGAAATTAAATATGGAACGCGTTTTCTTGGCTGTGGTTCGAGAGAATCTTGAGTTTGCCAAGTAAGGACATTTAAAACTCACCTTGACTATTCTTCCAAACTCATTTGTACTTTCATTAAGACATTACTTCATCCAGATGATTGATTACTCTTGAGAAACTGCTGAACCTCTTTGATAAAAGTGCTTCAGTACTTGGGAAAAATAATCATAGAATAAGCTGCACTAATCAAATAGTCCAGACTTTGATGGGAAATCGCAAAATTTTCTCAACCAGGAATGATACCAGTTTCAATGCACTATGATACGAATCTCAAAGCTGTATTATATTGAAAACATTCAAAGATAAAATCATCTTTGAATATTATCGCTCTGCATTTCAATCTTAAATGAATCCAACACAATAGAAGATTAAATACCAATCCTACTAGCATTTAATAACTTCTATCCAACACAAAGTTCAACAGAACCCTTGATGAAAAGGTTTGGAATTTTATATTCATATACCCCCTTGAAAAACTTTTCTCAAATCTGTCTGGCTTGGCTTGGTTCGAGTTTTTATCTAAATCCCCTTCCCCAACCCCCTTCTGCTATTTTTGTGTTTTGCATCTTCTTCAATATCATCCATTATATAGCACACAAATAGATTGTATTTACCAAACGATAAGCAGACTCTTCTCAGACCCATCAAGATTGATCAAAACGTCGATAGCAAAAACTTTTAAACGAAACTAAAACATTTTTCTCTTGGCTAGGGCAAACAAAAAAAAAAAAAAAAAATACGGAAAGGATATTCAAAGCATGTCCCCATAAACAATTTAAGGGTGATTAAAACTTTCGACAAACGCAAAACTTTATTTCCGCCCCAACAACACATTATCCCCTTTAGCCAATACCCTTGCCAAAAGTGGAAAGTCTATTCCCCATGGACCTAGATTTTCCATCGAAACCTGAAAAATTACGGAAAACAAATAGTGCAGAGAGGGAGTATAGAGGTATCTTCCTTAGCACTCCCGCTTCCTCTACAACAACTCTACTATATTTTTGGGGTTAAGTGTATATTTTGGTATATTTGTTATAGGGATTTTCATGCTTGGTTATTAAAATGGGATTTTGCTCAACTAGGTTTCTGAAATAAATGTTGAAACAGGATAATGAGTATCCATCTATACCTACTGAACCCATCCATGAAAAGTATATTCTTACCTTAAATTTTAGTTATGAATCCCAAGCACGGATGCCAGAGGTAAGGCTAAAGCTAAAGCTAACAAACGACATACGAAAGCTTAAACTAAAAAGGAGCAACTTTGGCGAACTCCTTGCGAGTATGCTCGTATAATTTAAAGTCGATGCCCAACGGTAATTATCCAACCGCTTGATATTAATGTGGAACGAACAAGACATGAAGCTTAAGTTAGTTCGGACTTTAGAAATGTTAAGGGCACTGTCAGACCAACCAACAACAAATGGTGAAGAGGAATCAGAAGGGAGCACTACTCGTACCTACATATATAAACACAATGAGAAAACGAAGTTGTATTATTTTATAACAAACCTAACCTAACTATGAACTGCCTGATGAGCACACCTTTACCTGAGAATATAAAAGTTAATGAGTTTGTTCCTAAATTTAATTTAAGTTCATGGCTCATGCCGGGCTCTAAAGTTTTTGACTCGTTCTGCAGGAGTGTCTATTTCTTTACTCCACTCCATTTTATTCCAGGTGCGATTGGAAAATAACTTTATGGTAGGTACCTACCTACCAACAAAAATAATTGTGTGAGCAAATGATTTGGCCTTAAACATATTTTCTTGTTTTCGAAAATGGTGATTTAGGGGAAGAAGATGGAGTTTTATTTATTTTTTTTTCAGGGAGTGAGTTATAATTATTTCAATTTAAATAATGGATGGATTTAAACGTTTGTTTATTTCGAGGAGGCATTCTTAAAGAAATTACCTGTTCAGGTTGAGGAATTGATTACAATTTTTGATGCGAAATTAATGAAGTAGGTATGGCTCTTGTTATCACAGTAAATATTTCCAAATTTGAAAGTAGGCTTCAATCGTAGTTTCAAGTCTCAACAACATCGCTTATTTTTAATAAAACCGTATAATCCTAAGTTAGAATTCCTAGCTAATAATAAGGGTGCCTTTTTCAGAGGTATAAAATTATAAACTGATATAAAAAACATTGTGTTCTGTAAAGTCAGTTTACGGACGATAATTTTACGTGATAAAGAGTTCCCAAAACAGTTCATGTGTAGGTATCTCTCCAACCACTCAATCCACCTACAACCATACACCATTTTTGTATTTTTTTTTGTTCACCCCTAACCAACAGCCCACCATTTTGAAAAAAATTGCCTCCTCCCACACAATTAAGCCCCCCCCCCTCCTAACCACCACCAACCAACCACATACCATTTTTGACAATTTTGTTCTCACCTCCTCCCAGCACGAAAACCCCCAAATCCAACCACCCACCCTACCTGCCACCACCTTCCACTCCCCACCAATTTTGACAATTTTTTCATCGCCCCCATCAAATCAACCATTCCCACCACCAAAACCGCCAACCACCCAACCCACCATACTTGAGAATTTCCTCCCGCAATTATACCAAATCCCCCCAACAGCAAACACCCATCCCACCTACAGACACCAAGGAACCACCCATTATTTTTGACAATTTTTGCCTCACCACCCAAACCAGCTACAACCACCCACCATTTTTGACAATTTTTCGTCTTCCCGACCCCCCCCCCCCCCCACAACACACACACACACACACACACCCACCACTACTTACAATCACCAAATACCCAACACCTTCCCCTCCCACTTTATCGAGTTTCTTTGCTATCAAAGCAGATATATAACGTGACTGTGACACTTTTTCGTGCGTGCTGCCCATATATTCCGATTTATTAGACGTTATCACGTCAAAATAGATAAATATGTATTAACTGCCATAAAATTGACTTTATTTGAAATATAATTGTTTACCAATTGTATTTGCCGCTACCGCGGCTGGTTTGTATGTAGTCCAATCTTGAGGTCATATTTTCGATCACTTTTTGCTACATTTGGGGTTGTATGTATATCAACGAAACGCGGCGAATGTTGTTTTCCAAGTCATCAATCGTCTCTGGCTTATCGGTGTAGTCTCGCGATGTAAAATTGCACGATCTTGGGGGTGAATTAACAGGACCAAAACGCAAAACTATGCGCCGCTACATCAACGCGATTCGATTTAGGAACGAAAATCTCATTCGTCCCCATTGAATCTGGCCGGCATTGTTTTTAAAGAAGAATGGACCAATGATTTCTTGATGTATCAGCTTCTCAACAATACCTTAACCAATAAAATGCACGACTGGGTCGCACTAACTTGCTCTTATGATAAGCAATTGCGTAGTGGCTGCATATATGGATATTAAAAAAAAATTAAATAATTTCGAAAATTCTTCTATTTTTTAAATTAGTTTAAGAGTTTTCTCGGAAAAACTAAGTATGCAATAAAATTTCAAAGCTATACGTCAATCTAGGAATAAAAAATATTGAAAATCGTTCGACCAGTTTTTTTTTTTTAAAGTTATTTTTGAAAAACTTTTTCAAAAAATATTTTGAAATTTATTTGAGTATGCAAATATATGGCAATCTGTAGTTTACATTTGAAAAATAATTTTAAAAAAAATCAATGTAGGTACCCGTTTCCAACATAATTCGAAAACCAAAAATTTTTTTGAAAAAATTATAAAAAAAAGTTTTTGAAAATTTTGAAATGCCATATTAATAAAATTATGAATGACTTCTTGTGGCCAAAATTTTATTGCAATCGAATGTATAGTTTACGAGAAAATTTGATTTGAAAATATTGGTTCTATGAGAGGTACCGTTATTAGACAAATTTTGAAAAAAAATTTCAAACCAAAAGATAGATTTTCTTGCATAAATAGCATTCTGAAAGTTTTATCAAAATCGTTAGAGCCGTTTTTGAGAAAATCAATTTGTGTCTTCAAGATTGTATGGCAGGTGCCGTTATTTTTGGACCTAGAGCAAAAATAAATAAAATGCACGACTGGGTCGAGCGAACTTGCTCTAATGAGTGACAGTAGTTTAAGGGCTTGAGATTTTGATAAAAATAAAATTTTCAAAATTCTTAAGTAAATACTTTAACTAATTTGAGCTTAAAAAAAAGTACGCCATTTTATTTCTTGGATAAATTTGAATTTATGAGAATAAATTTATAAAAATCTGTGGAGCGGTTTTTGAGAAAAAAAAGTTTTTCTTGAAAAACTTTTTGAAAAAAATTTTCAAAAAATATTCAAAACCGCCAGTTCATAGGTATTTAGCAAATACATTTATTTAAAATTTTTAGAAAAAAATTTAATAAGCAGTTTTTAAAATATTAATTTTTTAAATTTTCTTTTAAAAAATGCTTTTAAAAATACAAAAAAAAATTTTTCAAAAATATTGGTATGCAATACAAATTGAGCTATCTACAGCTATATGTGTGTGAAATTTGGAAAGAATCGGTTGAGGCGTTTTCGAGATAGTCGAAAGCAAAAAAAACGGTTCTATGGAAAGTACCGTTCTTAGCCATTTTTTAAAACTTTTTTTTCAGCCATATGATTGGTCGTACCTAAAAAGCAACACTGATTTTATTAAATAGAAATCGTTAGAGCCGTTTTTGAGAAAAATAAGCTTTAACGTAACGGTTGTATGGCAGGTACCGTTATTTTTTGAGCTAAAAAAAAAAATTCAATTTTCCCTCTGTACAATAGCTAAAAAAGTCTATATACCAAGTTTGAAGCAATTCGGCCCACCCGTTTGGGCTGTAGGTCTCTATACATACAGACAGACAGACAGACAGACATACAGACGGACAGAATTTTTAGACCATCTTTTCTCGTCTTCGCTATCATCGTAATGTCATGTTTGGTTGTTATCTCAAAACTTTTTTTTTCGACGAATGCATAACTTGCCTTATAGTACCTATAATCGCAAGTAAAAATATGTCTCGAGGGACGGCCAAATAAATCCTAAATACCAAATTTGAAGCAAATCGGCCCACCCGTTCAGCCTCCAGAGGCGCGAACAGACAGACAGACAGACGGACGGAATTTCCAGACCCACTTTTTTCGACTTCTCTATCATCGTAATGTGGTGTGTGATTGTTACCTCAAATTTTTTTTTCTGCACGAATCCATAACTTGCCTTATAGTACCTATAATCGCAAGTAAAATTAAGTTACGAATAACTCGAATGTTTTTTTGTTTTGTTCTATATCATAAACACTGATCCTATTCTAAGCTTGCTCATTTCTATAAGGCTCCCCGCCTATATGTTTTAATTTAACGAAAATCCTTCATATCAGACAAAGGAACAAAATAAATTTAACACCCTGTCTTACAACTTAAAGTCATCTTACATTACTACTTAAAAGAATGTTGAACAAGTAACTACGTAAAATGGCGTATATCTTTCTATTTTTATTTTTAAAATTCTTACTTTCTTCCTTTCATCACCATCAGGACGTCGAAATCATTTTCAATTGTCTTTTCTATTATTTATTATTTGCTTGTGTGAGTTTCTTATTTTGTTTTTCTTTTCAATCTTTAAAAATTTTCATTTCACTTTATATTTCGAAGAAGGACATTGCCAATTCAAATCACATTGATTGAAGTTTTGTTATTCTTTGTATACGCAGAATATAGTAGCGGGGGACTGGTGTAGTCTATGTAATACAAATCAGCAGGATCTGTAGGGGATAGGGATCCCATCAGGGAATGTTGAATGACAGCTACGTAAAAAGAAAAAAAAAAAACAACTCTCACAGTCTCATCATATTCTTAATTTATAAACAAAAGCAAAAATATAAAAAAATATACCTAAGTGTACCGAAAAAGAACAGACAGGACGAAATCAAAAAGAATATGTTCGCCTAATGGTATGCAATGTTATTTTCATCCCAGCTATTTTTACTTGCTTACTACAATATCGTATATTATTCAAGTTTTCGTTTTTATTAGGGAAAAAAGGATCTTTCAGCTGAGTGCCCCTTCTGCTCCCATCTTCGAGCTCCACCACCACCACCACTTCCCGACTTCCAAGAAATTCATTTCGTGGCCAAGTGAGAATTTTTATTTTATTTACTTTCAAGGGGAGAAATATAGTAACCCATCTTCATAAGCTAGGCACTAGGCAGAGGAACAGAGGCACTGCAGACGCAGTAATAATTTCTCTTCGGAAGAAACTTTTGGATGTGCTGTGATATAATTGTCCTTCATCCAGCCTTCACTTGGTCGGTGGTCTCTGTTCTGCGGGCGCTGCGAGTTTATTATGAAGTTACATTTCTGTGGTGTGTGGTGTGAATTGGAATTCATTGAGGCATTCTGTTTATGGATGATTCCAGGAATTCTAAGGAAATATTTGATGTATTCAAGTTTATTAAAATTGATGAAAATATAAAAACACTGTTCGAGTCCTTTTATATTATAGTATCTAGTAGGTATAAGGAAAATTCTGATGCTGTTGGTCGCGCTCAAGGGCTGATTGTGGCAGTATTAAAATAATGTAAGGAACGGAGTAGGTAGGTTTACCGAATACCTACCGTATACTCCAGTCCGCGCCCGCAGCAAGGATCCTGTGGTGAATTTTCGTGATAAAATAATGGCCCCTGGGATTGTGTTCAAAAGTTTGTGGCTATTAATTTTCTTTATATTATTTTGTACAAATTTGTATTCAAATGTAAATAAATTGATGGAGCATTACGCGAGCCTTGTATTCTTGTGTTCTTGTATTTTTGTTCTTGTTCATTCTTTTGGTTAATGGAAAATATGTTATTTTACAGGGAATTGGGGGCAATCGTCCATAAGGCATTAATTTGCATTTATTAAGTCGTCATCCCACGTGGGCTTTTCAACATGACAAGCATATTGTGGGTTTTGTATAATTTTTATATTTTTTTCTTTTATATTTTATTTTATTAATTTGAAAATTGAAAACACAGAGTTTAAGTGCCTAATGAAACATGAAGTTCATGTGATACGAATTTTAGAATTCCTTTTCAATTGAATCGCTCTGGCTGGTGAAAATAATTTGCAAAGGCTCTCAAAATTGTAGGTTTTTTTTTATTTTTGCGAGAGACAAGGAATTATATTTCTACAAGCTCACGATGTTCCTAAAAACAGGATACTTGAAATGTTGGCACTTAAAATGTGAGCACCTTTCCATTTAAAATAAATTTCTGGCCTTTATATAGTTTGGATCAGAAAATGAGCAGCGAAACTTGTAGCGCTTTCCATTTTGTTTACTTTATTCAAATAAAGTGCACGACGGGGTCGTACGAACTTGCTCTTATTATTTAAAACGATCTTGGGGCTTGAGATTTTATAAAAAGAATTGGAAAAGTCATATGAAATTTTATAAATCAGTTAAAAATCAATAGTTAAAACGTTTTTTGGAGAAAATGAAGTAAGCCTTCGGATTTCTTTTACTTTTTTGAATTTTAAGGAAAATTTTTTTCAAAATAGTTCGACCAGTTTTTTTTTTCAAAAAACGGTTTTTTTGGAAAACTTTTCGAAAACATATTCCACATTTTTTTTTGATCATGCCAACACCTAGCAGTTTAAAGTTCTTATCAGAAACCAAAAAATTTAAAAAATTTGAACAAAATGTTTTTGGAAAAAAACCTAAAGTAAATTGTTTTTTAAACTCAAAAAAAGCTTTTTTTGAAATTAAAGAATTTATATTATTTGCTTTATAAAAGAACTTTTATATTAAATTTTCATCGAAATCAGTGAAGTGGTTTACGGGAAAATCTGATTAAAAAAAAAAACGTTCCTATGGTAGGTACCGTTATAAGGCTTTTCCTGAAAAATCTGTTCCAAACAAAGTTTACTCAAGAAACACTATTCAGAAAGTTTTATCAAAATCGTAGAAGCCGTTTTTGAAATAAATGAGTTTTTCATTAAAAATCAATATGGCAGGTACCATTAGTTTTAGAGCTAGAATGCTAATTTCAAAAACCCCTCTGTAGGAAATTATAATAATTCTATGTACCAAGTTTGAAGCGAATCGGTCCAGCCGTTTAGGCTGTAGCCGTCGATACAGACAGACAGTATTTTAGGAAGCATTTTTTTAGGCTTATCTATCATCGTATAATGTTATTTTTGATTGTCAAAAAAAAAATTTTTTTACGAATGCATAACTAACCTCATAGTACCTATAATCGCAAGTAAAAACAATGGAGCAATTCTCGATTCCATGAAGTGTCTACTCGAACGCACTAAATTCAGCAGTTTTGTCAGTGTCGCACTACACTGGTGTGTGCAGCCTCATTTCATATAGTATAGAAATATTTTAACTTGCTCTGCGTGTGAACAACCATAAAGGCAAGATCGTTGCTCTTCTTTGGTGACTTATCCAGTTTTTGTATGAAACACCAACAAAAATGTCGACTTAAAGGGTGATTCATCGTGAGGTTTGAATTATAATGTAAGATAAAACACATGAATTTGAAAGTGAACTTAGAATTTGTTCTATCGGGTTTTGTTGAAAATGATATCATGTAAATGTTGGTCTCGAATACGTTTGAGGTGGTCCATTCGGAAGGTCTAATTTTGGGCGGCTCTTTGAGCATAGCAACTGGTAATTTGCGAATAACACGAGTAACGCTGGCTGCCAAAGTGAGCTGGCTTATTCCTCAAGACTTGCAACTTTACATGTAACCAGAGAAAATAGTCCAAAGGAGTGATATCGCACGATCTAGGCGGCCAATTCACCGTATCAAAACGTGAAATTAAGTGCTCACCAAAATGATTTCTCAACAAGTCCATTTGTTCACGTGTTGTATGGCTCGTAAGTGCCGTTTTGTTTAAACCAGAGCTCGCCGAGACTATGGGTTGTTTTTAATGGATGTATTGGTAGCTCATCAATTTCAGCAATTCTGTTTACCGTATTTTCATTGAGTTTTTCCAATATTACAGCTGGACGATTTGAAGACAATGTTGTGGTGTGAGGCTTTCAATGGTGACTGGCCAAACGATTTACGCGTGGTCTGTCAAAAAAAGCCTTTTGAAAATCAAACCTCACGATGAATCATCACACGTTACGTCTCTGCTTTCTTCAAGTGCCTGTGGGATTCTAACTACTGCATGCGAACAGCCAATCCCCAAAAAATATTCTGTCACGTTAATTTGAGTTTTATTTGTTCTTCTTGAATGTGTTTTGATCTCAGAATCGTTAAGAAGTGTTATTTCTGTGCCAACGGTAAAGTAAAGTGATCAAACATTTCTTCCGGTTTTCTCCAAACCTTCACTCGTTCGTCGTTCATATTTTTTGCAGAAATTTTCGATTCTCGCTTATGGTGGCTCAATCGTCAGCAAAAAGAAACACACACCTGGCTCTGTTAGATTTTCTTTTAAGACATTTTATTAAGAGCAAGGGCCTAATGACGTTGCCCTGGTGTATACCATTCGATATTGATTTATATGCTTATGCTTTATGATAAATTGTTTTTAATTATTGTATTTAAACACTTTCTTTAACATATACTTAATTAACTGTCTTGGAGAGAATTTCACGCAGCTTGACTTGGTAAAGTCAATAAAATTCATGTTGTATACAGTAAGGTTTATGTTTTTAATAACCTCCGAAAAAGTAAAACGAGCGAAAAAGTTTTTCTTATTTTATTTAGTAGCAGAAAAAATTTATTTTGTTTTTAAGGGAAAGTATTATAGTCAGGAAAAAAAATTAAACTTTATAGTCACTACCACTGGCATGATGATTAACCATCCAAACAGGATTTGCTTATACTCAACAATCGTCAGGATATATTAAACATTCACTTTTGGTAGGATAATGAGAAAATTTTAGTATCAAATCGAGAAAAGGCTGAAATTATCCCCAGTCCCCCCTACTTTTATGTTAATAAATCCACAATTGGAGTACTTACCGAGATTTATTTGTTTGGTGATTCGCGGAGAGTGAAGTTGTTAGATTAACTTTAGCCTGCCATCTCTCTCAAACCTTACTTTTATTATGCTCAAAGCTCATTTTTCGTAAAAGCTTTCCATCTCAAAGCCATTATATTAGTATAAGCCCGTCAGCTTATTATTTACACTTTGTAAGCTTTTCACTTAGGCTCATTATTTGTTAGTCTTTCATCTCAAAGTTCACTCTTAGCAAATCTGGAATCTTAACGATCATTTTTGATATACTCGTAGTTGTTATGTCTCAACGTCTACTTTTGGTACGACTTCCATATCAAAGCTCCGTAAGCGTGAAATCTCATGGTCTCGAGACTTATTTCTAGTGAGTCCGCCATTTCAAGGACCATATCGTTTATCGTTCCGCATCATGCCATCTTATGGCTTACTCTTATTGAAATTGACATCTTAAAGCTTAAAAGTTCTTCTGTGTGGAACTCCATAGAAATGTGAATCCAAAGTTTAACGTGGTAATGCTCATGACCAACTTCTCGAGTAAATTACAAGCGTTTGTTAACCTTTTCTGCGTGAAATCTTAAAGATGCATTCAACAATAGGACAAAAAAAAAAAAAAAAAATTATATGCAAACATCACCCAGGGAAAGTGGCTCTGAATTTTAAATTTTCTTAACTCGGGTTAGTCTTCATCTTCCCTATTTTAATTCTTGTTCTTAAGCTTGGTTGGGACCTTTAATGTTCTAGTCTACTTTTCTGGTCCTGAAGTACACTTAAAACTAAATTGTCTACTTAACGAGTTGCCAGAATTGAAACCGATTTATAAAAAATATTTCATACATGAGCGTTTTCATACGACTTGATGGTGCGGTTTAAATTATTCCTTTCCATGCTAAGCCGGATGTGTGTGTATAAATTTATTTGGCTTTGAACAGGGTTCAAGCAAGAATTTTCGATTTCCCGTTTAACTTCCTCAATTTTCGTGCTGTTATTTGTTATCAATGTGTTTGTGTATAACGCAGTCTTCTCTTAGTGTATATGGTAACAGTTTAACGTTGAAAATCCAGATTTTATCAGGAGGAAAAACTTGTTCCCTTCCCCGGCCCGGATGGGTACCGTCGTAAAATACCACCGTATAATACCACTTTTTTGTGTCCTCTTGTTCGTTCATCTTTTCATGTTTTTTTCTTTTTTTTTGTACAAACCCCGTGGTAGGGAGCGAAGATAGAATTTGGAAGATGAGAGGATACACCGAACGATGAAGCAGAGGATTTGTGTTAGAAGGTTAAATACACTTAATATGTTTTCAAAATGTCGAAATTGAGTCGATTGGAAGGGGTGGGTGGCGAGGGGAATGAGCTTAGCAATGTTTCATCTAAAAGGGAAGGAATGCGCGCGTGGTACCGGATATAAAGAGGAAACACATATACACTCCACACAGGATATGAATTCAGCACAAATTTCCCCCTTTTCAAAGAAAAAAAAAAAAAGAAAGAAAGAAAAAAAAAATTGGGACAACCATATTAGGAAAAAGAAGTTGAGAGAGGAGTTTCACATCCAGAAAATGAAAAGGAAAAAAAAACACACATATCCTTGCCATAATTTAGGAAATGATAAATTACTTTCCAGGATATGGCATGCACCATGCGAATCCATAGTGTAACCTCTTACGTATGTAGATTAGCCTTAACAATCATTGTACCCTCGGGGTAACCTCAAATATTTGAGGTCTTGTGGCACCGAAGTTTGATACATCCCAGTCAGCGGATAAATTATTACAAGACCTTGACGCAGCGCGTTTTGTTCACATGCAAACCGCACACAAAAAGGAAACCAGGAATATGTCCTTATAAATTATAGGAATTTATAGAAAGGAAGAATATTTGGATAACATCAATTCTTGACATCTGTGTGCTTGCGAAATTCCTTAGGATGAATAAGGAGCATTTTTTGTGTGTGGTTCTAATACTTCTGACACAACCTTCATCGCTCGACAACAGCATATTTTTGGGGTTTGCAAAGGGATTTAAATACCGCAATATTCTAATAAGACAGGATGAGAAAGACCAAACGACAAGACGAAAGGAACAAAGGAAAGAAAAACCTCAGAACATCCTGGCAAGTGAACATAAATGATAAATTGCTCCTATATCCAGGATATTTATACGAAGGTGGTTTTAACGCCGTATTCACTTCACCTCTCCCTCTCCGGCCTTCTCTTATAAGCTGCGTTGATTAGGCCTGAAGTCACACCCTTTATGTTTGATTTGCAGGATCCAGCAAGTTCCAGGAATAAACATTATATTTGCCAAATGGATGATGAAAACAAAGTGAATTGCAAAAGCTCTTCATACAAAACGGTGCGTTAACTCATTTCACACACACAAAAAAAAATTACAAAAGAAACGGCAGGAGCAAAACAATTCGCCAAGACAACAAAAGAAACGCACAGGGAAAAAAGAATGACAAAAAAGAAAAAAAGAAGAAGAGAGGAAAGGAATGGAACAATATCTAAATGGCATCAGTTTCTGACATCTGGTTGAATATTTTTCTGACAATTTTTGTATTCTTCTTCTTTATTTTTCTGGCTTTGAGATAAAAAGACCAAAATAAACAGAACCTTGAAATTAAAAGCAAAAAAAAAAAAACAACAACGCAACAACGGCGAAAGAAAAATTCAAGAAATTCCATTTTCCTGATAGGAATCATTCCTTTGTTTTGCTCCTTCCTTTATAAGGTATACAAAAAGCCTAAGGGTACTCACTCTTCATAATATGGGGTCCCAAAAAAAAAGGACATTTCATTTCAGTTTTACTTGTTTACTAATTGCGACTAAATGACTTTTTGTTTGTCTTCATTTAATTTGATTTTGGCCAACAAAAAAAAAATACATACTTAGGTATAGGGACTTGACCTTCTTTGGGGCAAAGGAATTTGATGGGTTAACTTTTGGACACATTAGAAAAGTGAGGGAAGTTATTTCTTTGGGCGTTCTATTTGGTTAGAGGGGGAGGCTCTACGCTCTAGCTTATGTTGTGCATAAATATTTATATTAATTAAAGGCTTTGTATTAATTTCTATTGTTCTCTTTTTGTTCATTTTAGCTGGGAAGTTTACTGCCAATTGCTGTTCCAGCTCCACCGACGACGATATCGCCGCCAGCAAGGCCGGATTTGCAGTCATCAAATCTACTCAATAATCTTCCACAGCCTCTGGAAAGTGGTCCACACGTAAGTGTTTTTATTTTTTTATTTTTATAGATTTTAGCAAAGTGAAAGTACGTCAAGGGAAAATGGGGTTCATTGGGACACTTTTAATTATTTTAGAAGAAACTCAAAATTAAAACGCATCAGATATATGATATTAAACTTCGAATAACTATTCTCCTTAAAAGTTTTTTTTTTAAGCCGTTTTAGGAACAAGTGTACAAAAGAACCCCAACTGTGGGGTTACATGGGACAAATTTTCGGATGCAATAAAAAGACAAGAACTGTCTTATACCTTTTTTTCTATATTCAGGTTTACGGAAATCAAATAAACACATTTATAAATTGTTGAGGCCGTTCAAATGCTAAAAAATGTGAAAAATCATTTTCTACGCTAATATTTTAACCTTTGATCAACACGATCCGACATAATGAAATGTGGCACATAATGAAATGTGGTGATACTTGCAGACAAACAAAAATTACAAACGTTTAGACTTACAAACAAAAAAAAACGTGATCATTGTCTTGGACGATACCAAAAGCTTGCTTTTTTTGCTAAAAACTAAAAACTTACGCCGAATAATCAGATTATATGGCTAACTGAAACTACGCCATAGGAAATTAAGCCCAAATGAGTTTTAGAAAAAGCTAAAAAAAAAAAAAAATGGGCGTAAAAAAATTGGGAAAACGCCAAAAATATTTTTAGAAATTTCGCCAAAGAGCATGGAAATAACAATTTAGGAAAAAGGGCCAAAAATGAAAATGGAAATTACGCCAAAAAAAAGTAAACTTTTTGGTTCAATTTCCAAACTTGGTATTGGTTTAGTTTCCAAAATGGCTTGGTACTGTAACTAAGGACTTTTAAACGTATTATCGTGGCGATTATTATAACTTTATCATTTTATAAATCGCGCGATTTTGTTTACTGTGGCGTTTATGTAATCTGTTTAAAAATCGAGCGATTTTTACACAGATTACATTAAATTAATCGTCACAAAATTATTGTGACTATTATTATAATGTGATCTGTGTAAAAATCACGCGATTATTGTGGAGATAACATTATAATAATCGCCACAATAAATATTTGGGGAAAAACAAAACGTTAATTTGTTGGCGTTATTTCCTTTCCGATTTGTAAAAAAAGCCAAAAAGTTTTTTTCTGGTGTTTTTTTTTATTCTTTTGGCTTTTGTTTCTTAATCCTTAAAGCGAAAATCACAGAAAAAAGACTCAAAACTTTCCTAGGAAAAAGAACCAAAATATTGTATGGAGATGTTTGGGCGTTAAATTTCAGGGAGCTGAAACAATACTCAACATGATGATGCCAAATTTACAGCGTTTTACTAATTTATATATATATATTTTTTTTTTGTATGAAAGGAGTGTCTGAGTCTGCCCCTTATAAAAATGGTCTCCAGTTGCCTGTACTCATTCATTAATTTAAATCGTATAGCAATCATCTTTTTTGTCACAGTTTATTTGTTTTGATGAAGCAACGTACTTTAAAGAACTGTTCGGTACAGTTCATATATTTAAATATTTAATTTTACCACAGTGGACATTAAAAATAGTATAAACCTGTACCCTGTCCAACAAAAATTGTCAGTACAAGGAAGATATGACTTTGCCACTGAGTCTGGATTACATATACATATCTGTCCCAAGTGGAAGCTTTACCAGGGTTTCCGTACCTTGCATTATAAATCACAGCAAATTGGAGAGTAATGTGTATTATGGTTAACACCTGCTGATTAAAAAAAAAACATAAGACAAGTATTTTGGTTGGTTTTCAAAAAAATGTATTCCGGAAAAAGAAACGAATTCACTTTACTTTAGCAAAATGTCGTTTCACTGCCAATAATACACAATATGATCACGAAATAAATGAACTTCGCTTTAATAAGTTTTTTTTCGTATCGACCCTAACCCAAAAAGTTTTAACTGCATTTTAAAGATTCATTCGAAATTTTAAAAATGGGAAAATTAAAGTGACAACACTTTTGGCTCTCATGAATTTTAAGTATTGGATACATATCTTTTTTAGTGGCAGCTCTTTGAATTAAGTGTCGTAATAAACAGACACCACTGTTTTGACAAAAGCTATATCCATAAGACCTGTACTGACAATTTTTGTTGAATAAAGTATGTGTCTCAGGACAACCCCTTTTTTAAACTATCATTTTTTTTTGTTTCATCTAAGGTTTGCGTTTTTAGTCTAATGTTGTTTTCCATTGGAAACTTTTAAATTTTGTTGTAACAGTAGAAAAGATAATTGAAGAAAATATAAATAAATGCAACAGCATTTTCTTTAAAAAGTCCGCACAGATTCTTGTTTAAGTGAACTAAAATAAAATATTGTGACTCATTCCACTTTAGTTTATGATATTGAACACAAATATTTTTTCAAATTAAGTTGCTGTTTGGTATAGTTTTTTTTTTTTGATACAGAAAATATCATAATTTTAATGGCCAAGTAGGCAAAAGGCATTAAAAACTGTTTTGTCGACATGACTTCTAATTTGAAGCTAGAAAGCCATAACTATGATTTTCGAGTGAAATGAAATAGTGAACAAATTAAAGAGGATCGCTTAATTAGCGAATAATTAACACTTTATTTTATATTAACTATATGGTCTAAATAGGTTAACTTTTATGTATAGGTATATGAACTGCAACTAGTACTTTCAATTGTTCAAATGAAACATTGAACACAAAATAATACAGTTCTTTTGTAAGTATCCTTTCTTCTCTTAACACGTGCGTTAACCTACACAATACAGTTATACAGATACTTAACATACACATTTTCAATACGAGTGGGTCATGTTAAAAGAAAAAATAAATGAAAACAGAAATCTGAATCCCCAAATCCCCAATTCACTATACTTGTAGAAACTTCATGAAATCAATCATTCCAGGCACAATATAAACACTTCTTACAACTTACACACATAGGTAAAAAAAAAAAAAAAAAATTGCTCCTACTTCTCATTCATGATACTTTGCTCTTTGCTTTATCTGAATAGGACCAAGTCGGCCAAGTTTTCTTTCCCCATTCAACACCACCAACAACACCCAAAGACCTAAGTGATGAAGAAAAAGTAATCATAATGCTTGGCATGTATAGAAAAGAAATTTTCTAAAGACCCAGAGGACCTCTTTTGCGTTTACCCCTGTTGGTTATAACATTAAAGTATATAGGGAATATAAATATTCAGGCCATTCGGTATTTACAAAAAAAAAAAAAAAAAAAAAAGAGGATATAGCTACGTCCATTACACTTTTACAGGGTGTTGAAAAAATGTAAAATTAGGTAATTATTATGAGGTATCACATGTATGATGTATGATCATACATTAAATAAATATTTGAGATACTAAATTAAGGACATTATAATCATTATGGCCAGCATGTACTCAAGCCTTGCAGAGTTTGACTTTTTGTGGTCTTCTTTAAGTAGACTTATGTACTCCTCCATCGTTGCCATAGCAAGGCAAAGACCAGGTACATATTGAAGACTTTCGCATTTTTTTTTTTTTTTTTTTTGCGTCACGTCAATCATTGTTGATGGTAATTGCCAATAATACTCTTACTGGCACTGGCTACAGAAACTTGTTGGGAATGAAGGGTATGCGTTTACAGCCAGTTAGAATTTCAGTTTCTAAAATATTCTTTCAAAATTATACCACTTAAAGGCGACTTCCATTGCATTGGGCCGGAATACGGGGAGTCCGGGTGCAAGAAAGTGGTAGACAACTATGTCTATGTAAAATAATTTGGATATCCTGGCACTTTGTCAGAAGAGGTTTGGAATATATTTAAAACTGAATTTCTCATTACAGCTTCCTCAAAAAAATATTTCAGTTGCAAGTCTAAAATTACGTTAGTCGTTGAATTTATATCAAAACTGAAAAAGTAAGAAATAGCAACCCGATCGAAATAAAATACCTTCAACTTTGTTTGGGAAACCTCGAAAGGAAAAAAACCAATTTATTTAGACGCTTGCTTGTCGCTTGCTCAAAGAAGACTAAAATTGAAAGTAAGAAAAACTACATATTACACCAACACCGCTCGCAGGCTGGTATGAAAATATATAAGTTAAAGTTAATAGCTATATGTTCGTTGTACGTGTTGATTGGTTTGGTGTGTTTGTGAACAACGTTACTGGCTTCTCAGTGATGTCTTCTTCCGATTGTAGTAGCGATTTTACTACGTAATGGTTCCCATACCCATACTCCGCAAAACATAACAAAATATTTGTGTACATTTGTGTTACAGTTAAAATAGAATTCGATAGGTGGTGCTGAAGTCAAGTTATTAAGCAATTCTTAAATATAATGCTTACTAAGCCGTCATGCCAGTGGTGACGCCCAGTCTGTGAGACCTGGTTTTAATATTGTTCAATTTTACGTCACCAGTGGCGGGAAGGTAGAAAGAATACGTCTGCCAGGCCCCTTGCCCTTATAAATTAAGTATGCCAAACAAAGAAGAATGTGGGAGGAGTAAGTAGTCCCAGTTCGGGTGACGTCTCTGATGTAACCAAATATATTATCTCACTAAATTTTAATCTCAAATAATTTTCATAACATTTTGAAAACTAATACATTTTTTGTGCAGTAAATATTTATCTTCAAAAAGATTAAACAATTTGGGAAAAAAAAAGTTCTACACACAGAAAAAAAAACAAGGTAAAATCAATTAAAATGATAATGATTCAACATGTTTTACCAATGTTTTTGCTTCATAGAGCATTCGGGTCATTTTGAAATGATTTCTTCTTCATAAAAACCAAGGCTTGGTCATGTTAAAACACCGCGATTATCATGTTGATTCACGATTAACATCATGATAAATAACAATTATCGTCATTTAGAATCGTGATGATCATAGTGTTGAATCAGCATGGATTTCATTTTAAATAACCACGATCAACATGTTGTATTACCATGATGATCATATTAAATCTTAATTATCATCATATTGAATCAACTTGACAATCATATTAAATTACAATGATCGTCATGCAAAATCATGATGATAATCGTGTTGAAACACCATGATAATCATATTAAATTACAATAATCATCATATAGAATCATGATGATCATCGCTTTGAACCAACATGGTCATCATATTAAATCTTCGTTATCATCATATTGAATCACCATGATAATCATATTAAATTACCATGATCATCATGCAAAATCATGATGATAATCATATTAAATTACAATGATCATCATATAGAATCATGATGATCATCGCTTTGAATTACCATGGTCATCATATTAAATCTTCATTATCATCATATTGAATCACCGTGATAATTATATTAAATTACCATGATCATCACGGTAATCCTGCAAAATTAAATTGCATTCGAATTCAAATTACAAGATGAATCAGCATGATCATCATATTGAAATAAGATTAAAATCCTGTTGAAACAAATATTTGTTTTGTAAATTAAATACGTTAAGTCCGATTGAAACATACTTACACTTTTATTGAGCCAAACCTGTAAGAAAACTTATTCCATAAAAAAATAACATACGTTTATAGAAATCATTTAAAAGTTTAATAATTTATTGAAATAATATTCAATTAAATAAAACATTACAATTATTTGGAGATAAATACGTAGTAATTTGCTTTTTTTGATGTTCTTAAATAAAGAATAACATTTTAAATATTCCAGTGATAAAAAATAATTATATCAATTTAAAACAAACATCAAGGCTAGATAAAATATTATTAAATTTTAAAAGAGTCTTAACAAAATAAACGTATAACCCTTTTAATTCATAAAGAATCAAACCTACAACAATTAAAAATAGTTGGATGGTCAAACCTTGGGTGAAGTATTTATTTCCCAGCTAATTTATGGTTCATTCATAATCGTTGATTGTTGTTAGATGAACGATGAAACTCTCATTGGCATCGGGAACGCTGATTTTTTCGTTAGCTTGTTTGCCTTGTCAGTAAAGTCTAGTGAATCTAAATAGAAATGTGTGGTTAGACTTTGTGTAAAGTTGAAATATTAGAATAGCTTACCTTCTTGCTTATTTTAGAGAGCTGCGAGCTCAAGTCTTTTGGAATCGATGTTAGCGTTGATGTTGTAGAAACTATACTGGATTCGCTACCCAACCAAGAAACTATACCTTGCTGGCAATTGATTGGGACAACGTATCGTCATCATCTCGGAACCTTAAAACAAAACAAAAATAATCTGTTAATAACCACTAAAGTTAATTAAAAAACGCAAACATACTTCAGCTCTTTTCCATAAAAAAAGCATCTCCCAAAAACGCTCCCGCAAGCCAATTGGTTTTATTGCTTCTTGTATATTCTCCTTCGACAGAAATCTTAAGCTTTCATAACCTTTTTCGGCTTCTAAAAAAGAAATTTGATAAATTGTTATTTTTGCGGTGGAATAGTGTGTTTAAAATGACTGTTGCCTGTCATCTTTTGAACGATCAATTTTGATGATTGTATAGGGCCACGCAAAAGTAATTTCATAGCTTTTTTAAGGATTGAAAACTGTTCCAATCACCCCTACACAACAAGTAGTTAAGCAATGACAGCACGGTATTTCTACCAATTCGATTTTTGTGTGTAAAAATTCTTCAAATTGTTGGACACAATGCCCTGTAATTTCTAAACTACTTGTCCTGTAGGGATTATTGTATGGTTTTGAATGCGTAAAAAAAAGCCCACTAAGCGTACTTCAAAACTATTTCAACCTAACACAAAAATATATGAATTTTTTTTTAAAAATATTTTTATTAAAATTATCAAAGATACCTAATTAAAATATATGTGCAATTTTTAAAACTCACCAATTAGGTATTTTTTTGCTTTATTAATGTTGTTTTTTTGTGTGTAAAAATGCATACAATTTTCCGCTTCGCTATCCTGGATACTCAACACCCCTCGTCATCTGTCAGTCAATAGGTTGCACTTCACTTATGTTCACAATTTGCACATGAAAATTAAAACTTTCATTTGAAGCCATATTTTTAAGTATATTTATCACTTCCCGAAACTTAAAGCGATATGACACATGTCTCATGCACAGCGACTAAAAGGTAACTGATGGACATTTCTGAAATATTTTTTGGCTTGGCTTGGAAGAAATAACGGGATCCTTCAATTTTTGTAGAAATCAACTACAAACAATGATATTCTTATACGATTTCGTCATGAATCAAAGCGATTCAATATTGATACAAAAACCATGATACAGGGTGTGCTTATCTTGGGCCGAATGTATTATTATTTTTGTTTGTAATTGATAAGTTGTTTGTCGTCATCGTTTTTGTTTTGATTACAAAAATTAAACAGATGAGGATTCTTTTTGGTTTCTGTTTGACGTTGTGTGTCGATGTATGTATTTGTAATAAAACGTACAAAATGAGTGAAATATAGCTGTTTCATGCTACAAGGCTACAACTATTAAGATAGCTCCTTCCCGTATTCATTTTTATTTCGTTCTGTGCAACTACGTCTTGGCGTAAATTTTTACAAAAACAGAATGTTGGTGCTGCTGAACCCAATTATGGAAAAATGTATCAGTTCAGTAAATCGAGAAACCTCAGCTACCGTCATAATTATGAACAAAGTCTTCTATAATTCCATCTACTTTGTTCACGTTCCTCAGTTTTTAATTGAGATTATAGGTACTATAATGCAAATTATGCTTATTCGTGCATATTAAGAAACTTGAGATAATAATCAAACATTATATTACGGTGATAGAGAAACATTTTTGAATTAAGGGCCGATTTCTGTCAGTATGTCGGTTGGGCCAAACTTCCTTTAGTTTGAAACATGAAAACTTTTTTTAATTTTTCTTTAGCTCAAAAATTCTCAGTACCTTTCATAATAACTGTTATTTAAAAGTTGATTTTTCTCGAAAACGTCTCCAAAAATTTTTATGAAAAAATAGCTGTATATTGTTATTATGTAAGTATTAGGCATATTTTGGCGAAAAAATATATTAAGATGATGTACTGAAAATGGTATCTCCCAAAGGACCAGTTTTACTCAACAGATAAACCGATATCATATCAATCAAAATTGATATTCAAGAAAATTTAAGTAGCCAAAATAATTTGAAATTCAAGTGTTTTCGAAAATTTTTTTTTTGTATTTTCAAATTTTATTTTTAATTATTTTTACCTTATTAATTAATTTAATTTAAATTATTCAACTGAAAAGTATTAAAGTGTTTTTTTAAACAATGTAAATTTACCTAAATCGAAAAAACTTTGGAGTTATCTTAATGTTTTTCAAATTTTATTCAAAACTGTGACCGGAAATAAAAGCAAGTAAGAGCTTACCAATCGTGCAATTTATTTGAATAAAGGTTAGGAATTCGAATTGAGAAATGTACAATTTATTTTTTGCTGTCAATATTTCCAACATCAAATATCATTTTCTCAATAACTCAACAAATTTGTTAAATTACTTTAATGACTTAAATGACGTTTAAAAAACTGCTGTTTGAGTTAAGGCAAACTATATAACATTTCCAGAAAAGGGCGTTCATGAAACGTCCATGAATACCCTTAATATTTCTAATTGCCCATTAAATTAATCAAAGCTTCATTTTCTTTTTACCAATTTAAAATTTATTGTTACTTCTTCGCTTTATCTAGCAAATGTCCCGCCACACATTCACAATACTCATAAATTATTAGTTTGCGTGTGAACTAGGACTAGGAAATAACAAGGTAATTTTTATTTGTAGGTATCACCCTGTAGTTTAATAGTAGTTACTTAGAGATTCCTTAAGGTCGCGACGTAAAATAACGGAGCTTATTGAAAATTTTGTAGAAATCAAAAGTATGTAGGATTATAATTAAACGATTTCATTTAAAAATAAAAATATTTCGTTTAGTTTAGTGTTTTCTTTTTTTTTCAATAACGGCACTTATTGAAAATTTTGTGGAAATCAAAAGTATGTAGGATTATATCTAAATTATTTCATTTAAAAATAACAATGCTTCGTTTTGTTTTGTGTTTGTGCCGAATGTGTATTCTCTATCTGCAAAATACCAAAATTTAATACAATTCAGTATTAAATGAAAGTAATTTCCGTGGCTAAGAATTTCCTGGAATCTAGCTATTTGACATTTCTCTTTATTCGAAGAAGTTTAATGCACCTGGATCCTGGACTCATCGTGTAATAGCAGACATACTTTTTTCCAAAAGTTATTTTTGGAATCACTCCTTTTTTATTGACTTTTTAAATTTTTGATTTTGTATAGTGGAGCTGTCTTTATAAAAGAAGAAGGAAGAAACAACCGAAAATAACCTGTTATTTTTACATGAAAAATGTTTGTTTCAATGTTATGTTCGTTACTTAGATTTAATATGAGAATCATTTTATTTCAACACTATTTTAATGTTGAAATTACTTCAATCGTGTTATTCCGTCATGAACATAGTTTTGAAATTTTTTTAAATGAAACATTGATGATTTAAAAATATTTCCTGTGTGAAAAATACCATGTTGATTCAAAAGGAAAGTAGTTGTTTAGGTGTATGACCTATTAATTTTACATGAAAAATGTTTGTTTCAATGTTATGTTCGTTTTACTTGGAATTAATATGAGAATCATTTTATTTCAACACTATTCTAATGTTGAAATTACTTCAATCGTGTTATTTCGTCATGATCATAGTTGTGAAATTTTCTTAAATGAAACATTGATGATTTAAAAATATTTCCTTCGGGAAAATTTGCACGTTGATTTAAAATTGAATTAACGTATCGAGTGAATATCCTGTTGTTTACGTGTGTTTTTGCATTAAATATTTTTAAATTTAATTTTAAACATGAATAATTTTATTTCAACATTTTTCCAAGTTAAAACTATGCGCAAACGTTTTAATTTGAAATGAAAATCTAAATACTTGATTTTAATCTTAAATCAACAGGACTTAGACTCAAATTAATGTTTTGAAATATTAAAAAAGAACTAAAACATGTTAAATGGAAATGAAATCCAATGATTTAAAAATTCATGTTTTTTATTGAAATCAACAATTCGTCACGTTGATTTTACATCGCAATATTTTTCTGTGTGTAGGGCCAACTTCTTCTTCAATTAAGCAAAATAAATTTAGGAATGCTAAAAACGCACCTGGTTTAAAAAGCCCAACAAATAGATTGCGTTAATAATCGGAATTTCGAAAAATTGTCATAATTTCAGAATTAAGTGCCGAAATAAAAGACAGTACTTACGAAAATATTGTCGGATTTAGGCACTTAGGTTTCGAAAAAAAGTCCATACAGTCTTTAAAGAATAAACTAAAACTTAGGTTGTCATTTTGACATCCGAAGGCTGATTTCACAACAGCGTCTTCAAATAAAAATGACGTCATAGGTAGATAGTTATGTACTTTTAAAATGCAGCCAAACACTAGCCGCAAAAGGATTGAGCTTAGCTTTTTCTTCGTGATCAAAAACTTCATTATCTGGCAGTGTTAAACTAAGGCGTATGTATGTGTTTGCAAGACGGTACTTAAATGGATGTTGGATTGTTATTCGTGAAAATCACAACTACATTACCGATGAGCTAATTATTTCAAACAGCAAGAATGGAAAGTATCTCGGTGGTAACAAGTTAAGAAAAACTTAAATCAACATAAGCGAAAATTGTTATTTTAAGTTCACACACTTTACAGTTTGTTTATCTTTATTTGAGTCTGGCTCCCATTGTTTAACGATAAAAAATACATCATTTAAAAAAAATCAAAGAAGCTTATGTTCATATGACAAAAAATTCATTTGCAAAACGGCTTATGTCTATCTTAAGCCAAAATCTATCAAAACACAAACAAACATTTATTTTTTTGAATGGCTTTAGTCTTGAGATAAGCTCTTATTTCTTGTTTAAACCAAATGAAGCTATCGCTCACGTCGACCTAAGTTAATTTAAACTTAAGCAATATCGATTCATTTGATTGATTTTGAACCAAATCCAGTTTTTTAAAGCTTAAGTTCATAAAAAACCTGTTTTATTAAGTCTGTGTTTATTTTATAACAACAAAAATGATAGCACTGGACGTTACAAGAATGTGTTCTGAAAAAAAAAAAAATGTAACTAGACCAGCTCCAAAATGTTCTTAGTGATCACCAAAAAAGTTTTCAAAAATTATAAATTTACTTAAGCTGTTTTAACGTACCTACTGACACAGTCTATAGTCTTTCATCTGCCTTTAAACTAACTGAATTCTAAGGCAATTTATAATTCTAATTTCTTCTAAGTCGCGTATTTGAAATTTCATAGAAATTAGTTGAGTGGTTAGTGAGAAAATCTGAGAAAACAAGTCCCATGAAAGGTAGGTACCTATGCTTGTATTATTTTCCCTGGTCAAAGCAGAATATAGGTTGAAAGAAAAAAAAACTCACAATTCATTGAACTCATTAGATATATTTTCTATAAAAATAACGGCTGACGAATACTGAAATTGAAACAACCAGTTAGGCTTTAAAGGAATCGCATATGGAGAAACAGATTGGTAGAACTCCGAACCACTTATATCACTTGTTTTTTTGTGCGAATGCATTCCCATTCGGAAACATTTTGTTTTCCCTGTGAAAATCTTGCAGTTCCCCAGTGCAGAAATGGCGAGTTCTTTTCTGCCTCATTCATTAATCCACGCAAGTGAATACGCCTATACCTAATTACCTCCAAGATACCTTTAATAACTCATAGCCTTTATTCTGGCAACACCCTGTTCAAAATTATGCTTGAAAAAAAAAGAACTTGAAATCCCCGATGTTTCGTGTGAAAAGAAGGATGAGCATTGAGCATAGAATAAAGTAAAGATGAAATGTAAGACACAACTCATGCAGAACTTCTAACGCGTATTACTTTGCTTCCTCGTAACACGCTTCCCTGCAGTTGTGGGGCACCAAAAAAAAAAAAAAAAAAAAAAAAAAAAAAAAAAAAAAAAAATTAAAGAAGAAAATTTCCTTTCCTCAAAAGATAATCCAATTGCGTCAATGAGAAGGTGGTGCGGTGTCGGTAGTTGGGTATAGTCGTTGATGTGGCATAAGAGAAGGAGCACAATCCTTCTTCCTTTTATCAAATTTCAAATGGAAAATCATACTGCATGAAGTTATGAAAATTTTCTCCCATCTCCCAAGATTATTGTTTGGTCCCTTTGAAAGGATCCCGTGTTCCCGTTTCCGTTTCGGTTCCCAACACCGCACCGTCTCCGGGTATTAGGGTACCGAAGCCGTTTCAATGCAATAGTGTTTAAAAGACTAAACAAACATAAGGGATGAATATGAAATTACTTTTCTTTTTTTTTTCCTTTCATCCCTCTGAACTGCTCTGCTCCTGCTGCCACTTGCTTTGGCTGCTTTTGAAGCTTGCTTTCTTCGCTCTCTATTAACTTTATTCGCATAATTTTATTTATATATTTTTTTTATTATTGCATTTTAAGCAGGATAAGTTGAGAGGAAGGATGGTTTGGTTATGTAAGAAACACACACTCACACAAAAAAGAAAAACAAATTGAAAAGAGTTTATCTAAGCGCCACCGCTTTGCAAAATGTTGGTTCGCAAGCAAACAAAAAACTGAAATAAAAAAAAAAAAAAGGACACGAAGGTGGTAAGGAGGCGGAATGAATAAAATCCGACATTGAATTAAATTACCTGCCTAAAAGTTTGTGTGTTCATTGATTTTAAACTTTCTTTTCTCATATAATATCTAGGCGCACTAAACTAGGCAAGCAATAAGGAGAGTGACCCTGCGTCATTTAAATACACCCAAACACACGTGTGGTTTTGTGTGTCTTCTAAGAAAGAAAAAAAAAAGGTCTACTTTCACCCATTTAGAAAAGTTTTTGAAACACTTTGAACCTTGCTAACAAGACATTTTGTAAATTTTCTGCTCGAATATCGTGTTTTCGGTACATTTGACCTAGAAAAAGGACCCTGGCGCTATCTGAGCCAATACGACAGGCACCTAACTCGTATATGTACCATTTATATGTGTGTGGTGTTTGTGTCCTTTTTTTTATTTTTCCCTTGTTAGAATTCATTTTGGGTTTTTATCGGGGGACATATGAATAAGAAAACAGAGGAATATTAAAGGCGTTAGGGACGTACATATAAAGAGTGTATCCTTACAAAAGAAAATAGTTATCGTAGGCAAGTGTGTACACATATATCCCCTGGGGGGCTTGAAAATGGAAATATCTTGAATTGAAATCACCCTGAAAGTAATTTGAACGGGATTAATTTTTTTTTTTATATTGTCATCTCGTAGATCCTTTTTTTTTTTTTTGGTCTTCTATGAAAACGGATAACAGAGTGGGGAGAAAGGAATGAGGTAGAGAGGCTTTGTTAAGATGTCAATCCGAATGACAAATTAGAGTTTGCTTTGTAACCTATTTGGGGGTAGGTATGGTATGGAGAGGATAGGGTGTTGAGAGGGGCTGACGAGCCTTGCATAATAGGAAAACATGAGAAAGTAGGAAGCGTGGAGATTAATTTGAATGTAATGGACCTGATTCTTTGGAAAAGCAATTTTTTGGGATTTGTGATTTCGAGAGAGGGGATGGTTATAGTCTTTTGTTACACGCAAGAAGGAAGTAGACATTCAGGGACATGTTATATAAGTTTATCACATTGCAAAAAAAAGAAGACACACACAAAAATGCATCATTTTTAACGCAAATCTCAATCATGGTAAGACTAAGGACCAATATATGCAATTTGGTTTAAAGTTGAGTGTGAGGTCAAAAACAATTTTTTTTCAAAGAGTGAAAAATTACAGACGTTTTGAGTTCCGTTAAGGTGGTTGGCACTGGTATCCTGTGCTCTATAGATTCAGATCGTGGCTAAGTGCTGAGCATCGTATAGTTTTAAAACCTGTCTCTTCAAGATAGTCTGTGGCCGATCTAGGACATACTAATCTGGCTATGACGTGGTCTTGGAAAACTTCCTTCCCAAATCTCTGACTATTCACGCATTCTATAAAACAGACCACGAGGTGGAAAAATGAGCCTTGTACCTGATCCTGATGTGCTCTCCATACCATCATAGAGCATCCCTGTTATCCCGCTAATTATTCATCTTTTATGTATAGAGTACATGTATACAACTATATATTTTGTTTTCTAAGGAATATTCTACTCCCGCCTGAGAATAGTTCATTCTTCACCGAAAAGTCCAATTTAAATATTCTTAGACAAAGACTCTTGTCCTTAGACGGTATGGGGATTATTTAGGGGCTTGGATTTGGCGACATGTTCTTAGATTTTATTCTGATAGTCTTATTTCTATTGTTCGTTCATGGACACTTTCCCACACTCTGACCAATCCAACGTTTTTTGTATTCGCTGTTCTGAAAAGCCACAGCTTTCGCAAAGGAAGTCGGTTCTAACATGATTTTTTATTTTTTTCTATGAAGTTTCCATTTTCATAATTTCATCGAAATCTGTTGAGTGAAATCTGGATTTGAAAAAAAAAAAAACTGCTCTGTAAGACGTAGGTACCCTTAAAATAATTCCGGAAAAAAATGAGGTTCACCACTGGGTCGCAAGTCGCAACACTTGCTCTAATGTGTGACAGTAATCTTGTGGCTTGAGATTTTGAAACAAAATTTGAAGGGAAAAAATCTAAGGACATTTTATAAATCAGTTAAATATCATATGTTTAAACGTTTTTTGGAAAAAATTAAATTTATTTTCTTGTTTTGGGTTTTAAAGTTTTTTAAAGTGAAACCTTTTTTTACATCGCCTCAAATTTTTTGGTTCACCTGTCGCATGTCGCAATATGGCGGCGCCGGCCGCCCAAAAGCTCACATTAGCTGGCCATGTAGTAAGTAGTATTTATATTTTCACTCATTCAAGCACGTGCTCCTAGGTATTTGTGTTTCGCTCAGTATTTTGATGTTAAATCGGTCAACAAGTGAAAAATCAAGAATAGTGAGTAAAATATCGGATGATGAATTATATTTAGGCCGTAAGAAAAAGCCAAAAGATTTCGTGTTTTGTAGGGAAAAGAAAATTTTTAATTTAGTTTAATTTGATTTTTAAAGTGAATTTATTAGAACGAAAAAAGTTTCACTTGCATGATGAAATATTTTTTTTTATCGTTTTTCATCGGTTTTTTTTTCAAAAAGCGGGTTTATTTGAAATTTGTTTCGAAAATATATTCAATTTTTTTGAGAATGTTGTTTTCTTGAATTTTGTAGTTCTTTTCTGGAAAATAAAATTTAAAAAAAATTGACCGAACCGCTTTTGACATAACCAAAAATTAAAAAAACCTAACTTTAGAAAAAAAAACTCAAAAATAAAAACCTCTTTCTTAAGAAACAACATTGCTTCGTTTATAAAAATGATTCCACATTGCTTCATGATGAGCCACACTTCTAAATGGGAACGTATACCCTTCCTTTGGGTATGCAACAATATCCCCTAATTAGTCAATTAATCTCAAAAAGAAAAAAATGCTTTTTTAATAGAATAAAACATATTCAACAGTCAATTTACTCAACAAAAAAACCCAAGTTAAAAAGTCCTTTTCTTTTGACAGCTTTAACAGACCCATTTCAAAAGAAAATACACATCATAATTATTCAAAGGACACACACAAAAATAATTTTCCTTTTCATGTTTATTAATAATGTCTTTTCATTCAGACTTATGTTATTATTCCAAAACAAATTAATAGACAAAAAAAATATACTTTCAAGAAAAACAAGGATAACATTATTATGAGAGAATAAGCATAATTCAATTTGGCTGCTCCCAATACAGTGAGCAAGAACACCATCATGCATCCTCCAGACTATGTTTTTCTTGAAATTGCATTCACCTTGACACATTAATCTCAAGACAACGGCAACGTTATAGGAACACGGTATTGGATGCGGATGGTATGCAGAGCGCGGCAGTAAGGACGATGAAAAAAGTTCTATCAAGTCAGTTTCTTTTCTTGCAATATTGGGGGTGGTGGCAGTGTTGGCTGCGAACAACGGTTAATAGTCGAGGGCGGTATGGAAGCTGCTTCTTCTTGTTTTTCTTTTAAAAGACACGTAAATCAATAAGACCCAGACTGATTCTGTATTCATTGTGAGAATGAACTCACTCAAGAAGAAGCTTCGCAAGGATTATAGGACGCAAGCATGAGTAATATAAAGGTACACCAACCAAGAGTTTTGTATATACATATGTATATACAAACAATCTTTGCATAGATCCTTCGTAGGACCTTTGCAGAAATATATATCAACTATAAAGGAAAAAGGGATGTCAGTCAGTTCATTTAATCTATCTCATGAATACATAAGTTTTCCTAATGAGTTCCTCACAATGGAAAATGTTTATCACCCGCCGCCGCGCCGCCATCACATCGCCATCCTATAAAAACGAAGGGATTAGTTTTAGAAACACTCACAGACATCCAGGTAAAGGTAGGTCGTTATTCTTCGTCACATATATATATAAAGCTATACAAAATAGCTACCAAAAGCTGCTTCTTCTATATTTGAGCAAATATTTAAATGGAAAATATCATTATCTTTTTGGGGCATAACAAGGTTACTTTGATCCTTTAAATGGTATTACATTTCCATTAGTGATGTCATTATACTTTAACAAGTCTTTATGTCTGTTAGAAGTTAGAAAAGCTGATGTATATAGTATATTTTTATGTATTTTTTAAGAGAGACGACAGACAAGAGACGACCCTGAGAGATGAACAATGAACAATAGTATAGAATAAAAATAATCAACGAAAATACTTTATCTGCTATCAAAGATCAAATGGTAGTGATTCCTGATTCCATTAGAGTCAATTTCAATTAAGAATATAGAACGACAACAACAACAACAACATAGGGACACCACCTAAGTTGATAAATTAGTTTGTTTTCCAAGACGGTTAGTGCGGGTTTAAGTCTTGATAAATCGGCAAAATTAGTTTTAAAAGTTAATGCAGGGCATTACTGCTTAGAAGTATTAGGTAAACAAGGAGCCAGAACTGCCAACATAGAGCAAGGTGAATTAAAAAAAAATGTTAGAATTTTTCACTAGTTTTCCCTTCTTCCTGATTTATAAAAAAATATATGTAACGTGTACCTGGTTCAGCCCAGTTCACCTTGAGTTCAGGTTTTCTAAATTGCACAGCTTTCGACTCAAATCAAAACTGATTGATTGACAATAGAACACAATTTTGCACTCAACTTCAGTTTTTTTCTTTATATGACATGGAAAAGATTTAAGAACGTACTCCTCTTCCATAAATCGTTTACCAAAAATGCTATAAAAGGGGAAAATATTCGAGAGTGAAACAGGACATATTAAGTGTATTTTTGGCTATGAGGGTGTCTTCTTTAAAATAAGTAAAATAAGGATTTTCGGGAAAGGCTTAGCTTGCAGTTCATGAAGTTCACTCACAAAGGAACTGAAAGATAACGTATCCCAATGTCTGTAGCTTGATAATTGTAAACTTTTGTTCTTCTAAAATCAGTACTTTAGTATTTGAATTCTGGTTCCTCTTTCTTGGAAGGAAATCAATATCCGAAGAATAAAATAAGTACTTTAAATTTTGTTCTTTGCAATATTGTTCTAGGAATGCAAAATTTTATCAAGTAAAGAGTTTCAGCAAAGCAGCCACTTGCTTAGTCTTCCCTTTTAACATTTCAAATACCTATACTTTTGAATATCTATTAAGGATGCCGATACCCATATTTGAACACCCCTTAAAAAAAAACTTTGAATATACTTTTGAGTACACAATAATATTCTTTCTTTAACCGAACATGACGAATGTAGAATGCTTCATCCACTATACTCTTACTTGAGCGGTTTTATGCACTATCAAGCGAGTTATGCATTCGTCGAAAAAAAAACACAAATTGGTCCAAATTGCTTTTCAAAGTTTAAATGTAGAGTTTTTTAGGTATTGTACAGAGCTAGTAAAGTTTGGATAAATTTTGTGAATGGTGTTTTTTGTGTAAACGCTATTTTTTGGTTGAAATAGATTTTTCAGGAAACGTCTTATAACGGTACCTCATATAGGACCGGTTTTTTAAATCAGATTTTCTCCTAGCCTCTTGACAGATTTCGATGAAATTTTTAATGTAGAAGCCCTTTAATAGACAAAAAAAAATTAAATCATTTATTTTTTAAAAACAATTTTTTTGAGTTAAAAAAAAAAGTATTTTTTTTTTAAATTTTTGGTTTTTTCAAAACTGGTTTGGTCAAAATTTTTAAAATTTTTATTTTCTCAAAAAAAAATTTAGAAAATGTTTTCGAAAAGTTTTTCAAAAAAAAAAGGGTGTGACGAGTTTGAAAAAAAATTTCCTTAGAATTCAAAACTGTAAAAGAAATAAGATGGTTTACTTCATTTTCTGCAAAAAACGTGAGTTTTAAATGATTAATAAAATTTCATATGATTTCTTCAATGTTTTTTTTTTCAAAAATCTCAAGCCCCGAGACAGACCATTGTAGCACATTAGAGCAAGATCGTACAGCCCAGTCGTGCACTTTATTTTTAGCTCAAGTCAGTAAAAGTATTTATTTAAGAATTTCGAAAAATGTATTTTTTAGCTCAAAATCTAAAGCCCCAAGACCACTCTGTCACACATAAGAGCAAGTTCGTGCGACCCAGTCGTGCATTTTATTTTTTATGTACACAGCTGATCTAGTACAAAATGCCATCGGGAAAGTTAAATATGGTGCCTCGTATGACAGTTAATAATGTCACTGTTATGAAAATGCTTACGTCAAGCGTAGGTAAGAGGTTAAAACTTCAAAAATGCAAGCACCAATGGTAAATTTTGATCTTTAAATGGTTGAAAGTACGACTTAATCGATTTGATTAATAATTTCAAACACCAACAAAAATTCTTGTTTTGAAATACGCTTTCTAGCTAGAAAGCATTTAAGCTCTAAAAACATTCTAAGATTATGCATGTATATAAAATTGAATTTGTGGTGCACTTTATGAGATGAAGAGATTCCTCGGTATACCCGAAGTCGTTTTGAAAGCGTAACATAAATGTAACTAGTGTCGACACTGGTGAAAGTGGTCCGTGCGATTAGATACTTCCTACTTAAAATCAATTACAAGTGTCACTTTCTCACCTGCTTGGAGTACATTGGTCCTTAGATAAGTTTCACTTAACACTTATTGACGTAAATTTAACTTCTATCCGCATAAATAACGGATACAAAAATAGATTTGTTCGTTTACTTTTTGTGCCAAAAAATGAAAACTCTCAAAATTTCTAATATAATAGAAAAATCTCTCTCACTTAACGAAAAGTGCGTAAATTCTTGAGAAACGTCAAATTTAAATTTTTTGATTGGTAAGCTGTCAGAGTGCAACAACAATGTTAACGTCATTCGCTTTTGACAGAGTTAAAGTTTTTACCGGATGACATTTCAAGCTGTCAAAACTTGAAAATAAATGATTGAAAGAATAATAGGTACAGATGTTATTCTCTTTCGTTCATCACTCTCACTACTCGAATGGAAATGTAAACGTTATGACAGCTATTGACAGCTGATCCATATGTGTTGACATAAGCTTCTGTGCTCTTTCGTTAATTATGAATATCCTAATGATGTGGTGCAACGGTTTCGTTTGGTTCTAACGCTAGCTACCATTTGCATGATAGAAAGCTGCGTTTATACAAAGAAAAAAAGAGAAACCTACGCAAAGCAGAAATATAAATTTGAATACGTGAACACTCGTCATATATTATTATAGTGACAGAATAACAAAATAGCTTTAACATCAAACGAACATGAATTTTTGTTTCTAAGAGAATTCATGTGGAAAAAAATGATATCCAAAATTTTAAATACTAACGAAACAAATATTTATAAATTGGATTAAAATGGTATAAAACTGGAAAATTAAAAACATTTTTTTTTTGTTATTTTTAGCACCTTGTTGTGAATACAAACTATTTCCATGTTAACTCTTCAATTTTTCGAACTAAAATTTATAATTAAAAAATTATATTTATATTCTTAAATTATAATAATAATAATAATAATAATTAAAAACAACAAAATTAATCAAAAACATTATTTGTCTCTTTCACTTTTGGATAGTTCACAATATCACCAGAGTATGAAACGGTAAGATATTTTTAAAATTTCTAAAAATGCAGTTGTTGTTTCGCTTCTTTTATCTTTCGTTTCTTTTCTGTTTCTCTTTTCAACATTTTATTTTCGCTTTGTAGAGATATTTTATTTTTAGATCTTTCAATATTTTTTATTTTAGTGTGACTGTGATTCTATTTAACATATAAAAATTGAAAACAATATATTTCGATAACTGCGTCCTGGCTTTCTTAATGGACAAAACGTTTACCTAACCTTCAATGTGGTATCGATATCTAAGTACACCACAAAATGCTAAATACTTTTCAGAATTGAAAAAAAATAATGTATAGGTATTATGGAACGATTTCTACAACGTATTTTATTTGGCCCTCGTTATCTCAAAGTTAATTACACATTTAATCCTAAATGCCACTGAATTCATGTCACATTTGAAGGTCTTATTCTTTTCTTTAAGGACAAAGTTACACAAATTTATTTCATACAAAAGAAAACCCACAACCAAAACTAAAGAAAACAAAAAGTTCCTTCTTCCCTAAACATAAATGTACATACAAACTCGTAGAAATAGGAAACCACACGTAGCTTTCAATTCATACATATATGAGTAAGAGTATCTTACATATTATTCAGAAACCACTTTAATAATTCAATTGGTTTCACATCTCTCTAGCCATAAATTAATCCGTCAAAATTGTGTACACAATCCATCATAATATACAAAATCTACGATTGGCGAGGGACCTTACTGTTCAACTGTTGAAATAAGGATAAAGCACGATAAAGAAATTACCATAATCGGCACATAAACCAGCTGTCAAGAAGCAAAAACCTTCTTTAGACATACACACACGCACACATACATACATACATATAAGAACGATTAAACAAACACACCCATACATACATATACAAAAAGGACTCTCTATACTAAAACCATTTAAGGAATCGTACATAATTGATGAGCACATTCCACAACTTGTATGACATGATTACAGGTGATTAATATTCAGACTTCTCCGGATATACGTGAATGTCAATCTAGCTCTATATAGTCCTGCTTGTGTGCGTATATATGTATGTGAAAAGGATTTTATGCTGTGTATGTATGTATATTGTCAAAACGCTATCTACGGTATGTCAAGCTTACATAAGTATGACAGAACTCTGAACTGAACTCAAGTTCTGTCACGAAAATTACATACTATAAATAGTATGTCCTTTAATTAACTTCACTAATCATTAGAGTCCTCTGTTTTGGGTTGAATAGCTAAATATGTCGTAGGAGTGATTAGTTTCTCAGTGTGTTTCTCTCTCTCTCTCTCTCTCTCTCTCTCTGATGAGATAAACGTCAATGTATGACTTAAGTTTGGACTTTGTATCCTGTTGGCTAGCATTTCTCTGTGCTCATCATAATGTTACTCTATATAGTCGATGGTAGCTAATGATTGAAATAATTGTTTGGACAAAAGGACATTTCGTTTGATTTGGATGGAATATTAAACAGACGATTGAATCAAGCAAAATGTTCACAGACAACTGTACCTACATACATAAAAGTGACACTTTTGGTCTTTGTCTTTTTTGACATACAACCCAAAAGAAACTCCAGTTCCCTTGCTTGACATGCAGATTCGTAAAAAACCGCTGTACAAGAAGGTACATAATAGAAACGTCAAACCGCAAATGCTTATCAAACAGTTGTCCTAATCGTGAACATTTATGCTGGGCTTAAATGTTGCTTATTTTCGAAACACAAAAATTATTTGTTCTTCATATTCCTATTCAAACATGTATACAGAACACCGTGTGAAAGAAAGTTTTCTTAGTGTTTGTCCGCTAACTCCTTATAAACCACGGAACCGATTTTAAAATGGTTTTCAATATCATGTGGATAATTTCGTTCGAAAGGTTCATATATTTATCATATATTTCTTTTTTATTCCGAAAAAATACTAAATGCCATAGCCACACACTATTAAGCAGGCAAATGTATATTTACACTCCCAAAAGTATGCAACATTTTTGACTCAGCTCGAACGCCTATTGGTGTACGAGATTGAATAGAACAACATTTATTGAGCGTGAAGAACATGCAGTTGTTGATGTACGAGCCATTCAATTGATTGTGAAGTTCATAGTAGTAGTGTACGTGTAGTGACACCGACAAACAAACCTCACAGAAAGCCGCTGGGTCTTACATTAGCGTGAAGTTCGCCTCAGTTTTGACAGAGAGGCTTATAACTTGTGGAGCCAAGTCATTGAATGAACGCAAGCATACCAGCGCTAAGAGTTTTTCAAGAGGTGCAAGATTCTCTGTGTTTTCGATTTCTCTTTAAATGAGCTAGAGACTTGAAACTGTGTATAAATGCGTGTTAGCTGTCTACAGCAGCGCCCCCTACTTTTTACTTTTACGGTTTTTTTTTCATTTATTGGTAATATTTGTGAAAGCGCTATTATTGGCAAGTATGGCTGACATGCTATTATTAATTTATTTTTAGACAGTTCACCTGAGCAGTGTCTATTCACATGTACCAGTTTCGTCGTAATGTAGGCACTGATGAGTTGTGACATAGTCTTGAACTAACGTTAACCAATACAACAAACTATAAGTGGTGTTATAAAGTTGAGTGCTTAAAACTGAAAAAGCGCATTGAAATGATCCGCCTAACTCTATGTGGCACTGGCATAACTGGCGACACTGGTGCGTGTGAATAGACATACCTGTTTATGAAAGGGTTTTCCAATAAGAGGTGTTATTTTGATTAGTCTACTATTTTGGTAGTTGTCACTTTTGAAGCTGTAATTTTTGACATTTTACAAGTAGAAACTACGTTATTAATAAGAATGGGACTTTTTGCTGATTGGGTCCTTGAAATGCATGAAAATGATCTGGAAGTTCATCGAATACTCATCTTGACTAATGAGGCCCATTCCCACCTCAGTGGCTACGTCAACAAGCCAAATTGTCGCATCTGGGGCTCGGGAAACCCAAGATTTATTGTTGAAAATCCTATTTATCCCCAACGAGTATAACTGTTTGGTGCGGTTTAAGGTCCCCATCCTATTATATAGGGTTTGTAGGGAATACTGCAATATTGGCCGAACATTGACAAAGGACGAGGAGTTTTCGTTATATCACTTTCACGTATCTTATTAATGGGGGTAACCTTTCTACTTCCTTATGAGGTCTTCCAGTTTCAAAGATATACAAATTAAGTACAAATGTATTATAAACTTAAAAAAGAAGTAGGCAAAGGTACCTTAAGATTAAAAGGCTATAAACAACAACAAAAACTCCTACCTAAACAAAAATAAAGCTAAAAAAAAATAAACTTTGAAAAACTCACTCATTTTAAGTCGTTATAATAACCAAACAACTCAAACTCGTTAAAATTTTACAATTTTACACTAGATTTGCACGGATTTACTTCAAATAAAATACAAAAATCCTTGTTGAACATAACAATAATCCTTAAAAGTAAAAACCTCGCATTTCTTTCCTAAAGAAAACCTTCTGCTTAATCTTTTTTTTCTTTCATTTTGTTTTTTTTTTGTTTTTATGCTTTTGGGTCGAATATAGAAATATTTTTAATATCCTGGCATACCTACACCACCACCTTCTTCCTCAGATGTTCCCGAAAAATTCTTATAATTTCGTAGAAGAACAAAAAAGCTAAGTTCGGAACCATGAAAAAAAGATTCACCAAAAATAAAGCATTTTTATCTTTCAACTTAAGAAACAAACAAAAAATATAATTCCAGAGCAGAGGAGACCGACCGACGACCAAAAGGACTTCTTCGTATTTCATTATAAATTCTTACTGTTGGAAATAAAAAAAAAAGGAAACCCCAAAAGAAAGGCAACAAACAAACAAAAATTTTAAAAGAAAAAAAAATCTTCTACTGCTGTCACTTTGTATATTTCGCTTTCATTTTTATTAAGGTCCTTTACCCTCCCTCGCATCTTTTTGATCTCTGCGCACAATTTACGTATCAGTCGTGTATCTATTTATCTTTTAACCCTGCAAGGCTTAAAAAAAGTATTTTTTGAACGAGGACAAAAAGCTTTGCGGATACATAGAACATTTCTCTAGGAGCCAAAAAAAGAAAACCGCAAAATGGGACCCATTACACACCGGGAATAAAGTTTAATCCAGATTTGCGGGAATAATAAAAAAAAAGTTAAAAAATATAAGATATAAAGGTACACAAAGGTGATGACAGCAAAGGAGCACAAGGACACAACAATCATACGATGATGTCGGTGAATTGTGTGTCACCAGCTAAAGTGTATCTCCTAGATTATACGAACAATTTGCATAATTTTATTTTTAAAGATTTCCCTTCTTCTTCCTTGATTCTTTTTTTTTTATCTTTTTTTTATTGTTTTGTTCTTTTCTTTGAACTTTTCTTGAATAATGTGCGTAGAAAAGGGAAAAAGGCACACTCTCTCTGTCCTTGAGGGTTTCTTATTATCCTTCTTTCCTTTTTTTTTAAATTGATTTTTCTTTCCCATTTAATATGAGATATGTATTTTTAATTATCCAACGACGTGGAAACAGGGATATGGTTTCCCTATATTGGAACGGAAGGGTCCCATATACACTTCAAGGCAGACTTGTTACCATACAAGGTCGTTGATACAAGAAGTTGACTTTGATGCTTGTCAAAAAAAAATATTTTCAGAACTTAATCCCACTTTTCTGGGGAAATAATTGGATGTACTTGATACTTTTAAATTTAAGATCCATCTGATGTCATAACTAGTGACAATCTCGAGCTGTCACTATTATCTTAAATAGGTACTTTGGTGTTGCTAGTTGAGACTTGAGAGGTCTACTGTTGGTCCATTCACTACTGCAAACCATCTCTTAGTTTCTGTAAAAGTTTCATAACAGAGTTCCCTTAGAAGAGAATGATAAAATGAAGATGTTACAAGAGACTTCGACATGACTTACAGTTCCAAGGTGGAGTGCAGAGTAGGTTCAGGTATATATAAATATTCAGACATGCCCAATGTATCCAAGCCCCTTCGACTCCCTGACTTCGCTAGCGTATTCCAGGCAGAAGTTCTTGCAATCAGGGAAGCCTGCAAATTACTCCAACAATTCTCGAATCTACAACAAAATGTCGCTTTATTAAATGTCAGTCAGAAGGCCGCTATCAAGGCTTTGAATTCGACCTCCACTTCCTCGAAATTAGTTAGGCAATGCCATACAAAAACTAGATGGTCTTGACTCCAATCTGGATGTCACTCTACTCTAGGTTCCAGTTTTACAGTAATGTTCAGGGAAACAAAAAATAAGATCAGCTGGCCAGGCAATGATCAGATCTTCGCATTTCACTCGCTGAAGCTGGAAAATTCCGCTGGAGCATTGTCTTATCTCACTTTGCATCCGTACCTATCTAATCACAGGTGAAGCAATTTGACTAATTGCATCATATAGGAAGATGTGACCTGCCTAGAAAAAATTAATATGCAAACGAAGTAATGTGCAAAAACCGGTCAGATTTATAGCCAGTGTATAGGCGCGACCTATTTTTGCTATTCAAAATAGGAGTCGCCACCTTTAAGTAACTAATTCTAATATAATATAAATGAAAAGACCGACCATTTTGATTTGGGAAAAAACCGACTTGCGGAAAAAACCCAATTTATTGCTTATAGTTCGCTTGCTCGTAGATGACTGAATTATAAATATATTTTATACCGCTCTCAGGCTGGCATGGAAAAATATTAGTACATAAGTTAGTATATAAATAATTGTTGATTGCTGTATTAGTGTATTGGGTTGGCTTCACAGGGCTGTCGTCTCTAGATGGTGGAAGTTTATACTACGAATGGTCCCCATTCGGAACAGCCACTGGCCAATGGGTGTGCGTGCATGCTGCAAGGCTGGGCATTCCCTCCTGAGAATCATACAACTCGTCTAGGTGGTGGGGTATGATGCCGCTTATTGAACACAATGTGACTAAAGCCTGTAGTACGGTTGCGTTAAAATGTCCTATGGTTGGCTTGGCAGCTTGAGTCGTCTTTCAAGAGAGTACTTGTTCATCACGCTCTTCTCCGTAAAAAAAAAAACAGAATACATACTTCCAATCCTTCCTTAAGTTGTTTAGTGATGGTAACAAAATGGAGCATTGGGTTCTGCTAAGCAGCTTTTTCAGCTCAAATGGTATTTACCCTAGCAATGCTCACTACAGCCTTAAAGGTCCTCTTCGCAAGTTTTTGCAGTTCTCAGGAATTGCGTAACTTGAAGGTCTTACAACGACTTTGTTGATGTTGCTGGGAAAGGCTTTGACTTCCCAAGTGTTGGGTTAATGTTACTTTTCTATTGACCCTTATGGAGCAGAGCACAAAAATGATACGTCTTCAATTATTGCCAATGGATTTTTTTAATATTCATAAGGAAGACAGTTCTGATTTTTTTTTCGTGCAATTGTTTAGTGGAATATATTGTGTTCTTAAATTTTCGGGATACTACCCCCGCTTTTAAAAATTTTGCGGTAACCTTTCGTTACAAACCTTGCAAGAACTCTGTTTTTCCGGTATCATTGCTGAATTTCACTTCCGAAACAGCTCGAATAAGGAACACAGGCACAGGGTACACCCAATTTAATTCAGATGAACATAAAACGAGGAATTTTTGTTCGCTGTGTGGATCGCTCTTTGGAGCATCACAATGGTCACTTTTCGGACTTTGGAAGTAAACCCTGTCGTCATAAGCCTCGCTGAAATTGGTTTCCATGGGATATTGTATACTTTTGGTCGCTTCCTTAGTCAGCATAAAACACCCCTAACATTGTGCCTTAATCCTACATCTGCTTTCCCTTCTTCAAAGAACAAAATTCTTTTGAATCCCGATTCCATTAGGTATATTAAGTTTTTCTTTTTCATTTAGGTTCCCTCGCGCCAAACTGTCACTTTTTATGACTTTCTTGTGAGAAGTAAAGGAATAAACGTTCCATGTCCAGAACTTCGTTAGTGCCTATTGCAGCCGAAAGTAGCTTAAATTGACTCATCTCAATTTTCATTATCACACAAAATTTGACACTCCCCAAATCGGATGGGTGATTCACCATAATCGGGCCATAGGAATATTCATTAAGCGTTGGCTACCCCTTGGGGAATCATTTCCTTTGATATTATTCTATAAGAAATTAGTCTTTTTATTTCGCTTGGTGTTTTCCTGGAATAAAACTCCAAAGCCACAAGTTCGACTGGCACCACCAGTCAAAAACAAGACTGCCCACTATGGCCAAACAGATGCCTTTTTTCAATTCACTGAATAAAACGAGATGTTATCAAACTATCAGCAGGAGATGTCTTGAACGGAATGCGGCCGCAAATACAAAATTAAAATTCTTATCTCCAACAACTGTCCTTCAAGGAAACTAGTCCGTTTAGGATCTGCGTATACGTAATTAAAAACGTATAGGTGACGGATCCGAATATGAATTTGTAAAACGGCATTTGTCGGTTCCGAATAGTATGGAAACTATAGAATCCCCTCGGACCGACTTCTGGAAATCTTACTGGTATGGTGGGACATGGACTATGTATTTTGAAAATAAAGCAAGTCCTTAACAATAGGAAAACAATGGATTCCAATAAGATAATAATTTTAATTCGTTCTTTTTCATGCGAAATTGATTTTCTGTGCTGTCAACAGTAACGGACATTAAAAATAAACAATCTTTCACAACAGGGGAGGGAAAAAAACTCGACTTTGGTTTTTTCTCCTGTTTTGAATTTTTAAAGTGAAACTTTGTTTACATCACCTCAAATTGTTTGGTTCACCTGTCGCATGTCTCAATATGGTGGCGCTAGCCAATAGCTCGCATTAGCTAACCGTGTAGTATGTAGTATTTATATTCTCACTCATGCAAGCACGTGCTACACGGCATTTGTGTGTTTTGTATTAATTGTTTTTGTTTACCAACTTGATCGTGCTGGACAACGATATAGGATCTAGTGAGTCAAATAAACCAGATAAACCAGAAAAGCCAAGAATAGTGCGAAAACATCCGACGATGAATTAATTTTAGGCCGTAAGAGAAAGCCAACAAATTTTGTGTTTGCTTGGAAAAGAAAAAGCTGTTGGTGAGTTAATTTGATTTTTATAGTGAATTTATTAGAACGAAAAAAGTTTCACTTGCATCGTGGTTTCATAAAACACGCAATTTTTTTAAAATTTTATGAGAGGCCTCATTTCACTCGGCTAAAAGTGAACTCAAAAACGTATAACTTGAAGTCAACAGTAATTCAAAAGTGAGCTAGGTTGAATATCAAAATACCCACTTAATCACTTCTACTAGAAAAGTTTCGTGTACCAAAATAGTCACTTAAACACAAAAACGACTAGCTTTCTTATTCCAAGCATGTGTAACTTCCTGAACCTGCCATTTTATTTTATTTATCCCATCATAATCGGAATGTCGCGATTTTTCATTTTTCAAATCACCAAAAGGACAAAAGTCAGAGCCATAGATAAAAGTTTGTAGGTATAGGTACAGAGTACAGTTATGATTAAATAACGCCAAAAACACATACAAAATATACATCCACATAGAGTATAGGAACGTTTCAAGGATAAAGGATAAAATATCCAATAATTGTATTCACGTGAGCGTGTCTTAAGGATTTCCAAACAAAAATTACTCCCAATTCATGCATATACCGGTGATGACGACGACGACGATGAAGACACACGATGGAATCAAATAAGACCTTCAACCGTAAACGTAATACGCGCATTTGATGTCTCAGTAGCGTGCTGCTTCCCAATGCTACGTGCGTATATACCTTACCTTTACCTATTGCCAATGACAAAGGCCATCAAAATCTCATATGATGGTTTATTCTATAAGATATTTCAACTTCACTATGCGCCCCCACTCACGTTCACGCACACGCTCCAGCTCTCTTTTCCGAAAAAAAAAAAAAAAAAAATAGGAAGCATCCAATTTTTAAATCGGTGTAACGGAGGTGCTTTGGCGTTTTCCAAACATATTCTATGCGTGTTATTATTCAAAGGCATGCTCGAGTTGTGTATAGCATACACTTACACAGGACGCACTACTCGTTCCTTAGATGATCTGCCTCATTTACCACATGAAGCAACATCCCTTTTATAAGGACGACGATACGACCACGACGACGACGACGACGGGTTTAAAATTGAACATGTTTCCAGAAAATCTGTTCCAGTTTTTGAATAGCAGCACTTTGAAAAAATATAATAGGACGAACCCGGTCCTGTCGTCATATATGATGGCTGTGTGATTGTGTTGTTGTTGTTTTTGGTACATGTTCATATCCTGGCGGATAAGGCACTTGGCAGTTGGCAGTAGGCAGATTGAAAGAAATTGAATGGAGCTATTTTCGTGAGTTTGAGATTTCCGGCCGCGTTCCGGCCATTTATTTTATGCCTGCGTTTGTTTGTATTTTTTTTTTTTTTTTTTTTTTTTTAAGGGGAGATTTTTGTTTTTTTGATGTGGTCCTTGCCACACAACATTGGACCCAAGGGATTTAAATGATCGCTCTAGCTACTGCCGTCTCAGACATTAAAATCTATTGTTTTACTTTTTTTTTAACAAACAACAGCAACAAAAAAAAAAAAGTTAAAAAAATATCGTATAAAAATATAAGCGCTACTGCTACTCCTGTAAGAAATATCCTGAAAGCTGTTATGTGCATTTAAATGAGTCCTTCATGGGTAATCGACTTGAAAAGAGTCACAACGCAAAATTATTGTGTAAACGCGACCAGAAATAACAAGCATTAATCTGTGCGTTAGCGTTAGTTCTGCCTCCTTGCGCTGGCGGTGGCGCTGCTGTCAACGCCACCCGCCATCGCCATCGTCATCGCGCCAGCCAAACGCGTTTCGCAAGGTGGTGACGGTTTTTTTTTTTTTTTTTTTTGATTTGACTATATAATACTATACACATGCGACGACACTCACTGTGTGGGTTTTGTATTATGATGTCAGTGTCAGCCATAAAGCTAGCTGTTCAGTGGAATTGTACATTTTATAAAATATATGAAACGAAGATGAATGAGAAACGCGCAGCGCAAGCCTATTCAAAAGAGTTATGGGATTTTGAGTTGAACAATGAACATGAACACACACGTAAGTCATTTACTTATTAAATTACATCGTCTGAGGTGTGAAAAATAAAGAAGAGCTTAACTGTCAAGGACTTGGGGATTAAAATTATTCTTTTGTGGAGGAGAATGTTAAGCGAAAATAAATTTGTTAAGGTTAATTTATTTAACCATACGCATTATACGCATTATGTGGGAGTCCTTTATGGCTGAGGTGAATTTTGTAGTTTCATCATACAGCGAGTCTTGAAGAAGACTCCTCCAAAGCTATTGGGTTAGCTTTGGAGGAGTAAAGTACAGCCAGTTCAATAATTTAAGATCACTAGCTGGGATATTTAAGTCTGTGGAGTTTGAAGTCCCTTAAGATCGTTGGCGTTGTTGGCAGACAATTTTACCACAGTAACTTTTTTGCCATGTCAACGAGACGCGAATCACGATATTCAGTTTTTTTCTACAGATGTTGGTTGCGCTATATTTGGTTTGAAATTCATGATAACATGGTCCAAGTTATTGGTCCACAGTTTTCATTTTTATTCCCTAATCACAACAATTTAAAAGCTACATGTCAACTGTCATTTTAACGAGACTCGATTCAGGATTTTCGATTGTCATTTAACAGCGTGGGTGTCAGTGTCAGATTTTGTCCGCGCCATGCACGATTTCAAGGTCATAGCTGCAAATGGCATGTAACGGGTGTTTTTTTTTTTTTTTTTGAGAGCTTGAGAACTTTAAATAATAATACAAGACAGAAACGCTTCATGATGCCAAACCTTACTGAGCAAAAATGTCAATACAGTTTGACATTCTTAACTCTCAAACCATAGACAACAACCATTGAAGCTTCTCAAAAATAAATAAATACATTTCTGGCGCAACATAGCAACACTCTCAATCATTCCTGTGTGTGCGTTGATATTCTGCAGGAATGGAAGAGACCTAAAATTTACTGCCGAATACGAAAGATGGATGCGAAGGGCGGTGCTCCTAGACTTCACCTATTATATCCCTTCAGCCCGATCGATCTCTAGACTGCCATCTGGCACTATTATAAGTAGTTGCAGACCTCTTGCAACCTAGAAGGTCCATAGAAGATAAGGACTGCCAAGACTTATTATCCTTTCGAAAAAGGCCGTTAAGACCTTACGACTTGGAACGTTGATGATCATTCGGTCTACATGACCCAGTCATCTTTACCTCTTTTGTAAGCATTCCCATTCTGTTTTCTACTTAATCTATTGCTGTGGAGGCACCTGCTACTGACTACTTTATTCTTCCTTTCACGCCGACGACTTCAGAACCTTTACCTTAGCTAGCCTAGATAATAGCATAAGTTTTTTAATACAGTCGTGTCTTGACTGAGTGTTACGTACAACCTTTTCGAGCATAATATTGAAAGAACAAAATATTACAGTACAGAATTCTTAAGTTCTTAAGTTCACATTGCTGTAAGCTAGGCGTCGTCGATGTTAAATGGGACTTCTCTGGAATATTATTAAGATCGGTTAGATGGTAGATTATCCAATTCTGAAGCTTCATTGGAAAAGACCAATTTGATCGCTAATTTCGGGGCTTCCTCTCAAGCTCGAGGGATACGTGGGTAACAAAGTCTGTAGCGGTCACTTCTAATTATAAAGTCTTCCAACATTTAATTTCTTCGGCATAGTAGTTGTACGCCTAATAGAGCTTCCCTGGATATCCATTCTCGAAGTTTGGCACCAATCAGCTACGAATATGGACGGACATCCAGAAGGCTAGAATAGTGCCTTCCTCCGTTCGCAACATGATCGATTTGGTTGCAATTTAAGCCACCTGCTGACTACATGCTGCCCAAAACCACAGACATAGAGATACAGATGGCCAACTCTTTACATAGGGTGGGCCAAAAGAAGTTATCCATTCGATGTTGTTTGGCTCTCTTTTTTTTTCTAAATGAAAAACTTCGATTCTGTTTTTTGATTATGTTTATTTGAACCTTTAGAATTGTATTTGTAGTATTCACTACAAGCACCCCAAATTATACCGATTGCTTCTCCGTCCTAATCGCATGCAAGATCATTCCCAGCATTGCATACTATTCCTAAAACCATACATTATGATGCACATATGTACATACCAGCGGTATAATAAAGTATTCAACTTTATTAACGTACGCTCACCGTCGGCTAAACAAAATATTCTTTTATCAAACCAGCGTCAAATTTCACTTCATGCACTCGCAGTCGCAGTCCAATGGAGATTCCCTTTAAGAATGCAATGTCAACAAAAGGAAAATCCATAGACTATGTGACATGCGAGGCGATGACAAATCCCAAAGCATTTAAGCAGAACATTCTGCTTACATCGCATTGGCAGTGGATGTAGCCCAGTCGAATTATACAAAAAAAAGGGCTGAAATGGAAAAAATTAGATAGGGTTTTTTTTTTCTTTTGATCGTTAGAGGGGTTCATTATGAGCATATGTATCGGTTTTCGACCTCGTAACTCTATTGCGTTGGCCGCCATCTTGAATTTAAGGAAAACTTGTTTTTCTTAAATAACTCGCTTATTTTCAATTTTTCACTAAAAATGCTTATGACAAAAGTTGTTTAGAATTGCATTTCCTACAACTTTGTTCATGACAATTTTTTGCCTACGACTGATATTTTTCGATTTATTTGGAAAAAACAGAAAATAAAAAATTAATTAAATTTTTTTTTTTTTAAATCAAAAAAACTTTTTTTGAAAAATTTAAGAATTAATATGATTTCTTCTATAAAAAGGCTCCTTCATTAAAAATTTCATCGAAATCCGTCAAGTGGTTTGCGAGAAAATCTGATTTCAAAAAACCGGTCCTATGGAAGGTACCGTTATAAGACTTCCTGAAAAATCTATTCCAACCAAAACAAAAGGTTTGCATAGAAAACACTATTCAGAAAATTTTATCAAAATCGTACAAGCCGCTTTTGAGAAAAATTATATTTTCACTAAAAATCGTATGCCAACGAAAATGTAATTTTTCTCAAAAGCGGCTTCTACGATTTTGATAAAACTTTCTGAATAGTGTTTTCTATGCAAACCTTTTGTTTTGGTTGGAATAGATTTTTCAGGAAGTCTTATAACGGTACCTTCCATAGGACCGGTTTTTTGAAATCAGATTTTCTCGTAAACCACTTGACGGATTTCGATGAAATTTTTAATAAAGGAGCCTTTTTATAGAAGAAATAATATTAATTCTTAAATTTTTCAAAAAAAGTTTTTTTGATTTAAAAAAAAAAAATTAATTAATTTTTTATTTTCTGTTTTTTCCAAATAAATCGAAAAATATCAGTCGTAGGCAAAAAATTGTCATGAACAAAGTTGTAGGAAATGCAATTCTAAACAACTTTTGTCATAAGCATTTTTAGTGAAAAATTGAAAATAAGCGAGTTATTTAAGAAAAACAAGTTTTCCTCAAATTCAAGATGGCGGCCAACGCAATAGAGTTACGAGGTCGAAAACCGATACATATGCTCATAATGAACCCCTCTAACGATCAAAAAAAAAAAAACCCCTATCTAATTTTTTCCATTTAAATGTACAATTCGACTGGGCTAATGACACAACTCATGATATTATAAGTGGGTTAATGCTGACCTATAGGGAAGTGATTGTACTAGTGCCAGTGCACTATTAATATGTCAACATCGACTGGTTATGGGAATTATGCAATATAAAATAAGCAATGATAAGACAATTGTATGGGAATATTGGGATCACCAATGAAAATGCATGCGATCGATAATAAGTATTGAGGACTGATCGATATCCAAGATTTTGTATAAAAAGAGTGGTTGGAAGGAGTATTGTCAGAGAGTAACTTCAGAGCTCATAGACAACGGTCGCAGCCATTTGCCTTAGATAGCGGACCTAGTTATATAAGCCTCATAAAATAAATAAATACTTAAGAACCTTTAGTCGCAGCCTCGCCTAGACAGCGGACTTTTGGAATCTAAAATCAAGTGTTTTATTTGAATACCTCTCCGGTTACGCACTCTTCCCTCATAAGAGGAAGCACGGTGCGATATCGTTACGACATATTGGTCAAGTCGGGAAGATAATATCGGCCAAATGGGCGCCCGCCGTCACAATTGATTGCTCGTTTAATGGCTTTTTTCTTCACTTCAGCGAGAACTTCGGGCGACAGATTCTCGCACTCGTGTCGAATGTTGTCCTTGAGGGCTTCCAGAGTCTCGGGCTTGTTCACGTTAACACAGGACTTCAAAAAACCCCACAAAAAAAAGTCTGAAACGGTTAAATCGGGCGATCTTGCGGGCCAATGCAAATCGCCAAAACGAGGTATGAGGCGACCCGGGAACGCCGCCTTCAGAATAACGGTTCATGTATCGCTCTATGGCTTGTTCACTTGTATTCTGCATCTGTCTAGTCCACAAATGTCAAAACAGATTTCACATTGGCGGCCATTTGCAAAAATCAGAGCATCTTCCAATAGGGTGATTTCTTTTTGCCCACCTTGTATTTTCTCTCTTTGCCTACAAGGTGCATTTTATGTGCATATATTTGTTGTAAATGAAGCGTCATTTTGTCATTTTTGTGTTTAAATAGAATTGTGCACTTCATAACTCCGTTCCAAGGATATGTCATTCATTTAGATGGACAATGTTTAGGGCGGATTAAAAGGTTCCAAAGTGTGTTTGCCTCACGTAGCTAAGGTTTCTCAGTATAATAGAAAATTATAAAATTCCTTGTTTCAATCTAATTTGTCATAATTTCTGGATTATTTCCTTCCAGGTAATTGCTCATGTTTAGGATTTGAGGTTTCTTATGAGATTTTCCCAATTAGGAATTTTGCCAAAGGAATTATCCCCGTTTTATTTTTTGTTTCCTGTTAAAACCTTTAAAATATTCAAGGAAGGTACTTTGCTCAAAAGATCAATGGAAGCTTTGCTTATCCCATTTTGTATTTAACCCTTTACTGACTGCCTGATTCAAGTGTATGTATGTGTGTTTGTGTGTGTGCATAGGTACCAAAAACTGCTATTTTGATTATCAGCCATTTTGACTCATCTTGAATTTCCCTCAGGACCTTCAGAATAACCAAACAGAGGTTCTTAGAATAAGATCGAAGGAACATAATATATTGGCTTAGGGAGAAGAATGTGAATTCCAGATTCCCCATGAAGAATAAGGCTTCCAAATTAATTTTTTTTTGTTACATACTCGTACAAACACAACCACTTCAAGGTGATGGCGCCTTTTGATAATAAATAATGTATTATCCTGAAAAATCCCATACGTAGACACTAGCTTGGTGTTGTAAGTATTTAAGGTTCAAGGTAACCTTATTTTATGACATTCAATTCAATTTTACAGCGCAATACGTCGTCTGAAGATGAAAAGTTGATTAAAAAGGACCCCGGGTTTTAAACCTTTGCGAGTGTGCGGTGTGCGTATCTATTTATCTATATAAGAACCGTAGTATTTATATTAACCACCCACCCACTTACCCTAAGGCGTGTTCAGCACAAAACCCATCCAGATTCAGGTATTGTATACGAGTCTGTATAGGGGGGGGTTGTATGTCTGTACATAGTTGTTGTTACCCAACATATTATAACATAGGTATAGCTTGGAAATGAAAGGTCCTAGATGCGGAATCGTTTGGTATAGTATTAATACGGAATCACTATACCACCCGAATGCAAAGATACACAATCACAACATGCAAATATAATCAGACCGAAACCGCCCCCTCATCAGTATTTTCTATTGACATTGTGGGGAGAAGGGGTTAACATTAATTTGTGTACTTTGACCAATTGCGTGTTGACTCTTGTGTAGAATGTTTGTCCTTTGGGTTGCTTAATTATTTATCTTTTATATGGGCGAAATCCCGCAAATACGACGTGTGATCCCCATTTCTTCCCCCTATCTCCCTTCCCTCTCCCCCTATCTCAATCTGTCTCTTTCCATTTAAAAGATAGACATCCAAACACACTCGTAGCAGTATAGAATCTCAGTCAATTACCCACAGAGATTCAAATTCAATGTATCGTGGCTTGAGGGTAACATCTTAAAAGGATTAAAATTCACATCAAATGATACGGGGAGAATGTAACATAGTGTAGGAGGAGAGGGAATGGTAGGATTTTGGGTGTCCTGAAGTCCTGATGGAAGGCTTTGGTCTTAAATGTAAGTTCAATGTAATTGTGTGGTGTAAGTTGTGTTTGTGGTTCATTTGTGTGGTTGATTTTTTTTTTTTTATTTTTTTTTTTTAAGTCCCCTTTAAGGGTTTTGTGTTTTCAATTTTTGTAACTCTAATTTTTTGGTTCAATGTGAAATGAAACCTTTTTTTACATAAGAATTAACGAAACTTTATAATATTTCTTAATGCTGCTTATTTTTTGGAATTAAAAAATGGACGGATACAGTGGTATCCTCGAATGGTAAGTTTAAACAATGTTTTTTTTTATCATCTTCCAAGGTTCTCTGTTGAAGTTTATGTGGACTGAACAATTTGGATATCATCCATTGATGAAATCATTTTCTAGAAGCCAATTTCATGCCTAAGTTCATTTTTGTTTTGATAGATTTGAATTCATTTACTGCTGGATGGCAGGAAGCTATGTTTTTTTTTTTTTTGATTAATTTTGATCTTGACAGACTTGATCGTTTGACAGTTTTGAAAGCTTTAAAAAAAAATTGGAAAACAAAAGCTACAAACTACAATACTTTTGGTTCTCAAAAGCTCCTAAACCGAAAGTTCTTTTATAAATACCAATTAAAAAGCTCTATTATATTGTTTCCCATTTGCAAAGGCAACTTTGTGGGAGCTTGGAAATGGAATGTGTTTTTCAAATCACACAGCACACAGCGAGGGTTAAGGCGCCAGTTATAGCAATCAGAAAAACCAAACCGAAAAATATTTCAAATGGAAAATTTTGTATGTTATGATTCGATTTAAAACACAAATGCTACACAGATCGATAGCAGCCAACTCAGACAACTTTTTGGCTTATACAAATTTCTTTTGAAGTAATACTTTTTGTAAAACACGTTTTTATAAGTTTTTCTGTTATAATTATAACAGAAAAATAAATAAATACATTTTTAATAAAAAAATATTCGTTCAATTTAAATTTTTGTTTGCAAGATTAATAATCTTAGTTGGCTGCCATCGATCACTGTTATGCATTTGTGTTTTAAATCATAATCATAACATACATATTTTCCATTTGAAATTTGTTTCGTTTTGGTTATTCTGATCGCTATAAGTAGCCTCTAACTAGCTGCACACAATGGTGAAGCTGCAGCAGGGCACGTAGCAATGTTGAAGTTAAGAAAAAAAGAGCGAAGCGCACTAAGCAGAATACACAAATACAATCTGAAGCACTGAACTCAAACAAAAGTCATGTCTGCCATTTTGGTTTGTTGTTGTTTTGCAGCGCAGCACGGTCGTGAAGTTGGAGTCGAGTCGACTTTTACTTCAGCTGCTCTCTATGCTGCAGCTGCTACTTCACATTGTAGCCGAGCAATACAAATTACGTACACTTAACTTTGACATTGCTACGTGATACTGCTGCAGCTACACCATTGTGCGCAGCCAGTAAAGCAAAACAGAATGTACGATCAGAATGCCATTAGCATTGGCATTAAAATCGTGGTCTTGTGGGAGCGTAGGCAATTTGTTCAAAGAAGTTGAACACTAAATTTTGTATGTTAAAGATTTTCAATTCAGTTTCATGATGGTGTACACCAAAACCAAGGCTTGCCATGTACTGACAATTTTTGTTGAACAGAGTATACCCACACTGATTTCAAGCATTAATACTTGAAAATATTTCTGTCTCTCGATAGAACTGCTCTCTAGCAATCTGTTCTAGAGACTCCATAAAAAAAGGAGAAGTCCATCTAATATGCAGAAAGGTGGCATTTATCGTTTAAGTTTGAGAGCCGTATGTATTAGATGAGTATAATAACGCCAATCATGTCCTCTTAGTGAAAAAGCTTGTTACTGCTATTAAGAGAGCAAAATCAGAATTTTTTTTTATTTTGGTGGAATAATAGGCGTCAGCATGGTCTAGAATCTAGATTATAAAATTATTCTCTGAAAATTGAATTTTTTTTAAAACAGTACAATAACTAATCCAAAATTGTATGATTGCTCACGTTAATAAGTATCTGATTCAATTATAAGGTTATTTATTTAATTCAAGAAAAGAAGTGAACCCAAGTGACTTCCTTGTAGGACACCAGATCGCTGTTACTGATGTCGCTCTTTTCGCGTTCAAATACTTCTGCTATTCACTCTTTTATCGGATTGTTTTGATTACAGTTATTTATTACTTTTGAAGTATCAACAGTGATTTATCGAAGGATTCAATGGATTTCCCTTTTTTATGTTCATGGCTTCGCCTCCCGCAGCCAGCCGCTTTTCTAGTTTAAATAACATTCATTTTGGGAGTGGCGCAATAAAAAAAGGGCGTGTGCCATGCCCAAAGTTGAGACTTTTTTTGCAACTCGATTTGTAGCTCGATTTAAACAAAACAAAACATAACTTGAATTTTTTGATTCCATTCCAGCAATATTATGTAAAAACATAAGCGAGAGCTACAGAACGTTTGCAACAAACTGTTGGATACCCTATTCACTATTTTTGTGTGTGTATGCGTTCGCCTCCCGCAGCCAGCCGATGATCCGGTTTCATAAACAAAATTCTTCTTTACCAGACAGAAAAAGATTCAATAACATTAATTTTGTGTGGTGTGATGTTCAATTAGTGCTGGCACAATAAAAAAAGGCGTAAGCCACGCCCAAAGTTAAGACTTTTTATTGCCAAGGCAATTAGTATGACCTCAGTGACAATCAATTTTATTCTTGCAGATCGATTTGAACAAAACAAGGCAAAACTTAAATTTTTAAAAATTAGATTTTGAATGGAAATAGCGATTATGGGTGTTTTTAACAATTATTGGACCACACTCTGCTACGTAACCAAGGAATATAAATCCAAGTGTTCATCTGTTTACTTCAAAACTGCGACCGATAGTTAAAAAACGTTAAAAAAATTAATGCATTATATGACTTTTGACGAAAATGCCCTTTAAAAGTGGGCGTGTCTTAAAAATTTGAAGCAATAACTAAGCTTTGATCATTAGTCAGTATTTAGGCATATGTGTAAAACTACAGCTGAATCGAGCAGTTTTTAAGCGATCTTACCTGAACAAAATTATTTTATCAAAATCACGCCTTTAAAAGTGGGCGTATTGAAAAAATTAACACAACAAAATGTAGATATTTTTTTCATAAAACGAACGGAAGGGATACAAAGCTTAAATTGAATATTGGTACATTTTTAATTTTTTAAAACAACGTTTTTCATTCTTTCATGAAGAGTGGGCGAAAGCCACGCCCAAAATTCAAAAATTTCTTTGCATACACAAACGTTTAAGTTTCTACTAAGAGACGCAAAATTTTGGCTTGCGGATTCATTATTAATACCGTTTATTTGCAAAAACAATTTTTTATAGTTTCTAGTGAAAAGTGGGGGTTAGCCCCAAAATCAGATTTTTTTGATTTCACACACAAGATGTTTGTGTGCAAGTAATACCCACAAATTTTAATGTTTTTCGCTTTAATATAACAATTGTTATTTTATAAAAACAATATTGATGGTTTCGTATGAAAAATGGGCGTCAGCCACGCCCAAATTGAAATATTTTTATTTAATTGGAAGAAGGTTTACCTAAAGCTTACGTGTGCAAAATTTTAGCGTTATGCTTTTATCGTAACTGTACAAAAAACATAATTTAATTTTACCAAATTGAGTTTGTTCATCAAAACTGGCGATTGTGGGCGTGTTTGGGGCGGATTTTCCCGGTTCAAGAACTTAGCCTTACTCTTGAACCAAAGATTATATATACCAAATTTCAGCTTTCTAGCTCAAAAATTGCGATCTCTAGAGAGTATACATACGGACGGACGGACGGGCGGATGGACGGACGGACATGGCTTAATCGACTAGGCTTTTGATTCTGAGTCAGAATATATGTACTTTTCTATACCGGTAACGGTATTATTTCTCTATGTTACAAACTCTACACCAAATACAATATACCCATTCTATGGAATAGGGTATAAAAAAGTATCAAATATTTTGAGCCGTAACAATTGAAGCAATTAAAAATAAAATGCACGACTGGGTCGCACGTACTTGTTCTGTGGGTGCAATAGTATCTACGATGAAAACAAACTTTTCGATCAATGAGAACAACTCATTTTTGAAAAATTTGGTAAAACCTAAAAAAATTTGACTGAAACTGGAAAAACCCAAATACGGGAGCTAACGTTAAGAAACCTCTAATATTTAAAATTAGGACGTTATTTTTTGTGTGTTATAAATGATACAAATGTCCACTTATGGCCAAATTAATAATACTGTTAAAAGCAATTTCCGCTATTATCATGTATAACCAAAAACTAAAAATGCTGTTTTGTTTGAAGTATTCTATATATGTTACATACAAAGTTTCATAAAAATCGGGGGAGCCTTTTTTGAGTAAATTAGAAAAAATGAAAAAATTTGCCAAAATGTAGTGGCTCTTTGTATAGGATCCACCATTTAAAAAAGAGAAACTGAAAAAAAATCAATGCCATCTGATAGGAAGCTGTAAGGAACTATACCAAACAAAGTTTGTTTGAATTCGATACAACCGTTGACAACTTATGGCCACTTGAAAAAAGACGTTAAGATCAGATCTCCGTTATTTGCATTTTTAGCCAAAAACTAAAAACGCAGTTCTCTTAAAAACACTAAAAGAATATAACACACACAGTTTAATCAAAATCGTTAGAGCCATTTTCGAGAAAATTAGAAAAAACCAAAAAAAGTTGGCTAAAACTCAACGGCTCGTTGTATGGAAGCCACCGTTTAGAAAGGCTTCAGTGAAAAATTTACTAAACCATCCTATAGAATACTATAAAAAACTATGTCAAACAAAATTTGAGTTGATTCAATCAAGCCGTTGTGAACTTATGGCTATTTGAAAAAAAGCCGTTAAAACCTGATTTTCGTTGCGACCATTTGAGGCAAAAACGAAAAACGCAGTTTTGTTAGAAATGCTTAAAGTTAGCTAAATTTTAAATTTAATCAAAATCGTTAGAGCCGTTTTCGAGAAAATCCAAATTGAAAAAAACCGTTACTTGAAAGGTACAAGTTTGAGCCGGGCTAAGACGAATTAAAAAAAATCTCGACAACCGTTTTTCTTGAAACTGCTATATATCAAGTTTGAAGAAAATCCGTCAAGCCGTTTAGACTGTAGCATGACGTGAAAAAGTGCACAGACGCACACACGCACATACGCACATCCGCACAGACAGACCGACCGACGGTATGGCGAAAACCACTTTTTTGGGCTTCTCTATCATCGTAATGTCATGTTTGATTAAACATCGATTTTTTTTCTGCACGAAACCAATACTTGCACTATAGAGCAAGTAAAAAAAGATGAGGGCCTATTTTCCCCTTTCAGACAGGGACAGGAGATTTTCGAATAAACTAACTGTATCTACACCTACACCGTTATAAATGTTCTTATAAAAATAGCCTTGATTCAACTTGGCATTTTACATGTGTAATAATCCCTTAATGTATCTACAGCTTTTTAATAAAGTGTATCTTTTTAATTATTATTTTCATCATAAAACCCATTTCAATCCTTTCACATTATGTACAAAAAAAAAAACACTAATCCCATATCACTCTCCCTACTCTAACACGTGCACACCGATTAAATCTGATATAAATAATTTGTATCCTTTTTTTTCAGCTTCGTATCGCAGCACTTAATGAGCCACATTCCGGCAACATCGAAGGCATACACCGTGCCGACTTCCAATGCCATCGACAGGCGAGAAAAGCTGGCCTTGTTGAAGAGGCCTTCAGAGCTTTCCTCTCAGCGAGGTAAGTGTCATTTTTTTTTTTTTTTTATAAATTCAATAACAAAAGCAAACACCTGCCAATCTCAATAATCAATCAACGGATAACACACAAAAACTCAACAAAGTAGATTGCGTGCGTCCGCAATTGTATTTTCACTCAATAATCAGCACGCGCGGTGCGTCAATTGAAATCTAAGCCAAAGCCAAGCTGCTGTCAAGGATAATTCAAAAAAAGGAACTAACAAAAAAAAAAAACAAAGACGACCCAATAACAACTTGTTGACTTTTCATAGAGGTGGAAGTGGAAGTGGAGGTGATGCTCCATCCCATCATGAATGTCAAAGAGTCTGACATAATTTTTACGATTATCTCAGCGATTTGGTTGTTATTTTTTTTTTCGCGAGGATTTTTTTAAGGACTTTTAGTTTCAGCACTAAAAAGTTCTTGAAAATCTTTTTTTTTTTTTTTTACAATACCTTGACAATCAAATCGAATAAGGGGGAACATAACAATATGATGGTGGTGTAGGCGGCAGCATTTGGTAAAGGTACGTGCTTAACACGAAACACAGATAAAAAAAAAAAAGTCACACACATCAAGGCAGATACAACACAATCTACGGTCTACGGAGGCGTAACCCCGACGACGTTTTGCAATCCTTATTACACAAAAAGATTGTGTTTACCTCTTGATATAAGTTTTCAGTTTTCCACCCCCCCGACTAATGTGATACAAATACCCCAACAACGGTAAACCTTCGTTGGCAGCCTCTCAGGACGTCAAGTGTGAAGTGTCCTTTTGCAGGAGTTTTTGTGTCTTCTTTCTTTTCTTTTTGTGTTCTTGCTTTGTTTCATCCCATCCTTCTTATTCTGTCGTGGTTTGTTGGTTTAGCGTGTTTATCTAGATAAAAGGTGTCTTCGTCGTCCTTAAAAAAAAAAAAAAAAAAAAAAACAGATACTCTGAACTTATTGTCAGAAGTTATATTGTATCTGAACTTTTGGATGTGCACTTTTCTTGTAATCTTTGTGTCGTGCGTATTTGGTTTTTAAGATAGCAAGACGTGTTCAAAAGGACTTTTCTGCAGTGAACATTTTGAGTTGTCCAATAAATGGTTATGGTGATGGTGTAAGGATGGTACTCAAACATATATTCCATTTGAGAGGTTGTGTGAGGGGAGTTTTTTTTTTTTTTGTTCCTGTCCCACCTTTCTTATGTGTGTGCTATCTCGTTGAGATTTCATCATCATGAAAACACCTGTTTTTGAAATTCAGAGTGTGTGCTTGCTCGAGAGTCTAAGACAAAAGCCCCACAATATGACATGGGTGAAAGTCGCTATCCTGTAGGGCGAATAGCACTTTTGGAGGACATAAAAGTTGTTGAGAGGTGAATGATGTTGGTACACGTGTGACATAAAAGTAATTATCTAAGAAGATTGTCAGGTTATAGTTTAGGGTTTTTTTTTTTTTTTTTTTTTTTTTTATTGTGAGTTTTACCGTTGTCCTGGGGATGAAGGACGATGAGTTATGTCATTAATGGTTTCTCATTATAACTTAGTAAAAATCGATTTAACATCATTTTTTATTTCCAAATGGATAATAGGCATTGTATAAGTTGAGAATAAAAGTCCTAGGAACAAGATAATCTACGTTAGATAATTTGGAATTCGAACACAAGACGAGTTCTTTGAACCTTGTGTAAGCTTATAAGCCACGGCTTAATATAATATGGTAAGAAAATCTAAGTTATTACGTGAAGAGCAGACGGGTGATGGTAGCGTGTAACTATCGTGGGAATACTTTTGACCAATTTTTTTTTCCAATGATGAAATGAGAATGTTGTTATCGCTTTAACAAAACTTCCAATTTTGTGAATTACATGGGATAACTGTAAAATTGCAATTGAAAATTTTTAAAAAATTGTCAGAACGGCCACAGATTTTTTTCAACGATGAAATTCAAATTAAAATGGCACAACAGCTCCACGCAGTCCGTGGCCTGTGACCTACACTCTCAAATATTCCTGTGTGTGCCTTGGTATTCTGCAGGAATAGGAGGGACCTAAAATTTACCATCAGTCCATCACCAATTCAGAGAAGTGCTTTCCATGA